>ML788885.1:349571-366190 GCA_009831015.1 Picea engelmannii
TCTCACAAGATCACTGTCAACTATGGCTTCCCCCACAGCTCCAAGCTCATCCCTCACCTGTGTCAATCTAGTAAGGTATGTGACCACATTTTCAGCCTTGGTCATTTTTATGCTCTTTAGTTTTTCCCTCAAAACCATTTTCCTTTTCTCATTTGTACTTTGGTACAATTTAGTCAAAGACTCCCACATCTCATAGGCATGTGTCTTCCCTGTCAAGTGAGGAATTAAATGATCCTTGATGGCATCAAGAATAAACCTCTTAGCCTTGATACTCTTCTTAGTGTAAGCTGCAAGAAGAGTAGCATCAGTAGGTACCACAACAGGATGAGTAGTGGTATTTTCCACAATGTCCCACAACTCGTTTTCTTGCAAAAGCAAGATCATCCTCTCCTTCCAAGCACCAAAATTTGCCGCCCCATCAAGTCTGTCCTCAACTCTCAAACTTGTAGCCATTGACCCTTTTCTGCTGAAAATAATAAATTCAAAAATCTGCCCTGTGAAGTGACTGCTGTCCCAACTTTCTGACTGCTGAAATCTCTGCTTCTTTTCAACTCAACTCTGATACCATGTAAAATTTTCAGACCCCAATCCAGTTTCAGTCTCGCTGATTTTTCAGCCAATGTTTAATGCCCAAACCCAGTTTTATATCAGCAAATAAAACTTAGCAGAAAGTTAATTCTAGAACTGAAACACGAGGATTCCGAACTTCGTTTATATTGCAGAAATAAAATATCAGCAGCATATAAAACTCAGAAAATTAATGACACAACTTTTCGGTCTAACATCGACCCTGGAAAAACCCACAAGGGGAAAACCAGTGAGAGAGGGATTTTTATTATTTAGGGCTTCTGAGAAATTCTTTTACAGCATATTCATCTTCATAAATTTTACAAACTTATCTGGACATCCCTGTAGCTTGCTTCTCGATTTCTGAACCAGAAATCCGTACCACTGTACGACTGTCACAACATTAAATGTTGTACGGACTGTCCTCGTTTTGCGTGCCAAATCTCTGTTGCAATTGTACGAAAAACCCAGCTAAGCAAATGCCTTGAAAAACGTGCCCAACATCTTGAAAATTGTGCCTAGAACTTATGGCAATACGACCCTCGTTTTCTATGCAAGTTCGTACAGACTGTATGGGTTTTCTTCACCCAAAAAATCGTGCCCAGCACCATCCTCGATTTCTGTGCCTGAAAAGTACTGTATGACAGCCTTGGAATGCATGCCAATCTTTCCAGAAATCCGTGCTGTTGTTCTCCTCGATTTCTATGCACAATAAATGTTGTACGACCTGTCAAATCTGTATTGTACAGACTGATATTTAATGTTGTCTGCTGCCTCGTAATCTGTGCCTGCTGTTTGCCGTGGGATGCGTGCCTCTCCTCCTGCAAATGCTGTCTCTCTTCTCAAAGCTCGACCTCTCTCTTCTCTTTTGCTCTCTCAACAAAAATGCATGAACAACCCAAAAAATGGGTGCGCCCCTCAACCCTATTCGACCTCATTAGGTATGTGAGGAGTTTTCTAATCCAATGGCTGAGATTAGATTAGATGAGTGGCTGAGATTTAATGTCTCTTCATTCACCCTCACTAAAGTCATAAAGTCACCTTTTAATTTGCATCTCACAAATTAAATGACTAGGGCCCACATTAGGCACTTTCTCACCCCTTAGGCGCCTAGGGATGAGAAACACTTGCCTAGGTACTTTATTTAATTAAAAATTTAACACTAACATCATCGAACACATTCCACCTAGGTGATACCCTAGCAAATGTTATAATGTTATGTCATATCACCTTGGGAAATCCCACCAAGGTAAAGTGCACTACCAGAACACATATCATCATCTAACCACATCAATATCATAAGAGAAGGGGACAATGGAAATGCTAACCCATCCAAACCTCAAGTATGTCCCCACCACACATCCAACACAAGAGGACCATGTAGAACACCCCTCCTAGCAACACAAATAATACCACATCACCATGTACAAGTTGTTAACATATTTGTTGTGCTCGTTTTACCATAGACAATATCACTATTGTCACCCAACCATAGGCACGTAGCCACCCTCGAGCACCATAACCTTTTCTAGATAGAATGATTCTGGAAGCAACATTAGAACCAACAGATAACCAAGAGAGCGCATCTTTCTCCAAAGATAGCTCACCAGACAGAAAGTCCCAAAGCCACAAAACAAGAACAATACTCAACTGCAGCAGTTGCAGTTGCACTTACCAAGAATACCACCAAGAAATATCACCAAGAACACCACCAATAACACCACCAAGAGATACTAGAAGGTAGGGCGCACATCTTAGGCTAGATGGCGCTAGAGAGAGAGACCAAGAAACACTCCAGAGTATCCTCCTTCCTATCTTGCAGCTACAACTCCAAATTTGCTCTATCCTTGACTAAGAGAGTGAGTGTGTACAAATGAGCTAGATCATCTCTTATTTATAGTGGTTCTTGTCACTTGTCTGGGTCGACTTGTCCTTTTAGAATCTAATACTTTAATATTAATTCTTTTACTGAGACGACTTGTCTCTAGGGTTTTTACACATCTGTTTAGGGTTTCTCTTGCTTCCGAAATATTCTAATCTAGCAAAAGGTTACATATGGAGGTTAATACCTCCCATAGCTACCATAATATCAACACAAGTCACTAGGAAACTTCAACAACATTATGGAACATCTATCTCCTAACACCATCATCTAACCCCTTGGGGGCTAGAACCATCATCCATATCTAAGATAAGCAAGAACACCAAAAATCACACCATAATCAGATAATATGCTCCATAATCATGAAATATGTAACCAAGGGGTGATCAATAAGGCAAGCACATGTGAGGAGACCATCAAACCAGCAAGCACAATCATCCAACCAAGGAGAAGTGAGACTCTCAACCAAAGACCTCCATCAAATGATCTAATGCCATGAAGAGAAGGGTCTCCATGAAGATGTATCCCCCCAAGTTGGTCCAATGCTCTAAGATAATAGCGGTAAATCTCCATCAATGTGATGGAAATCACAATGTGGAACCTCATACAATCTTAAGTGTAATAGGAGGTACAACTTACTAGAAGTGTCCATGCATTCATCGAGTACACTTTTGTAGCCTTTGTCTTGATGTTGCTTTTTAAGATAAAACATGCACAAGAGACTAGATGTAACTTTCATACTATATACATATTTTTTATTGCGTAGGAATATGTATACACAGTGCATAGTTTGCCTCAAAATTGGATAATTGATAATGAGAATTATCATCTAGCCAAAAATAGGCCAACCCAAAATTGGTTTTCCCCCTCTAATATTGTCACTCATTTCTAAATTTAACTCTACTTCTAATTTTAGTAGAGCAGAGCAACCAACTAAAAATGAACATTACATCTTTAACGACCCCCCTTAATGACCAATTTGTTTTCTTTTACACCAAGGATATCCCTAAACCTTTGGGGCTTCTCCTTGTTCAATGCTTTTGTGGAGATGTCTGCAAGTTGGTTCTTAGATCTATAGTACACAACTTCAAATCGGCATGACCAATCTGGGAGAATGGTTGTCCGATGCTGCTAACTGGAGAACCATCAACATCCTGGGCCATTCACCATTAGCATAGCCCTGTGAGTGAATGTATCATTCTCCCTTGGTCAAATCAGCATTACCAATCTGGGAGAATGTCTGCCCGATGTTGAAACATCAACATTCTCTCTCAGCGAGGGAGACAATCTGCATCACGCCAAGCTTGTCTCTGAATTATTCAAACTTCGCTCTAGATAGAGGCTTGGTGAGAACGTCTGCAATTTGCTCATCTGTGGATATGTATTGGAGCTTCACTGCTCCCTTCTACGCCATGTCTCAGATGAAGTGATATTTGATCTCAACATGCTTCGACCTGTCATGAAATACTAGATTTTCCGAAAGCTTGACACAACTTTGATTATCTCAATGTATCAAGGTCGTCTCTAGCTCTTGATCAAATAGTCCTACAAGAAGCTTCCGAAGCCATATTGCTTCACGACTTGCGACATTGGCTGCGATATAATCCGCCTCTGCTGTACTGAGTGCTACAAAAGTCTGCTTCTTGCTAATCCAGGATATCATAGCTGATCCTAAGTTGAAGCAGCACCATGAGGTGCTCTTTCTGTCCACTGCACTCCCTGCCGAGTCATAATCAATATATCTCTGCAGCCTCACTTCACCACTTGAGACATATCTCAGACCATATCCAACTATACTACGCAGGTACCTCAACACATGCTTTGCTGCAACTCAATGGAAGTGCCTCGTCTCAACCATAAACTGGCTCAAGGTGCTCACTGCAAAGCAAATATCTGGCATGTTGTTAACCAGTACATCAAGGATCTAATCAATTGCTTGTACATAGTGGGATCTGTTATCACACAATCTATACTTGCCCACAAGCCAAAAGGCAAGTAGGTCTAGATTGACGTAACACAAAGGTAACCCTATCACTGTCACCCCAATAGGGTACCTCTTTCTCTTTAGGAGGAGGAAAACCTTACTCCAAGGGAGACTTCCTAGGACCTAAGTGGTTGATGAAGGAAGATAAGACAAGGTAATACCACCCCTCTCTCTAGGTCACTCAAATGAATGAAGTCACTTGGAATGGTTAAGTCAAGGGGGTTAAGGGGAAATAAGGTGAATGATCCCTGCCCTTTACCAAAGAAACAACAAACGTTAACCGATGATATCAATACTTTCATTCAGTGACTTCAATATAAAGGTCTGCTACCAGGCAAGTTTATGCATAAAAGATAGATGTGTAGCAACAGTAATAAATCTGGAAAATTGTAACTTGTAAGGACAATGTAATAAGGTATAAAGACTTTGCAATGATAATACTTTTGCCACTTACAATTTCTAGATTTATAGAAGCCAAATAATGACTTTTAAAGGGCTGTCAAAATACTTATAACAGCAGCAAATTAATAATTATGACAGCAGTAAACAACTTCAGAAAAGTACCTTGCTAAGGCAATTTAGTGGACACTTTTAGCATTTATTGATTGTGGCTTGCCTAGTACAAATTCTGGGTGGCTTATCAATCAGCAAATGAATCTAAGAGGCTGTCAAAAGTGACTGTAACAGCAGCAAAAAAAGAGTGATGACAGCTGCAAGAAACCTTTAAAAATGCACTTTGTGAAGAGCAATTTAGACACACTTTAACTCCAACTGATAGTACTTTGCTTCATGCAATTTTTTGGGTTGGTTTAGTCAACTTATAAGCTAAATGAGCTGCTATATGGTGGCTGTAGTAGTGTTAGCAACAACAGCAAGTTAGTACCTTAAAACTAGGTTAGTAGGTTAGATTAAGATGGTAGAGATAGCAAGTGAGGTTGAGTGTAGTCTTGTCAAGGAAAAGGAGAAGAGGACTAGTGCCCTCAAGGGTAATAGAGTCAAGGTGGACGGCTTCTTCTAAGGCTGCAAATCAATTGATGATGATGCACAAAAGTCTAAGAGGGAAAATGCATAGGAGAAGTAGTAACTTAAGTCCCCCTATGCATTGACCTCAAGAGACATGATGCTAGGGTGTAGGCAATTCTAGGCCCTAGCGCCTTGCTCTCCTTAGGCTTCTTATGGAGTAAAAGTTTATGCAACAATAACTAAGTCAAAATCATTAGAGTGCTAGCAATTTAGGGCTCTAGGGTTTTACTAGTTACTAGATCAATTCAATGAAAAGCTTGGCAAATGAAAAAGTAAGAAAGTAGCAATTTAAGTCTCTTACTTCAAGCATTAAGTACACCATGCAATTTCATAATCTTGTATGAGCAAATAAAACCATACAACATACCATTCAATAGATGACAAAAAATGCAGATTTTACTTACTTGCACAAAGAATAATCATGAGAATACCATGCAAGATCACCATAAAACTTCCAAGATTGATCCAAGTTGCAAAAAATAGCCTTAAACAAAAATGGCGCCTCCCAATTTCAGCCAATAGCTCTCACTAGGGTGCAAATTTCAGACCTCTTGTCTTAGATGACAAGTTGTGATGATGAAAATGAGAGTACTTTATGCTTATTTATACAAAATTTTGACCTTTAATTAATTTTAGGTAAAAAATAAGGCCGACCTGGCCAGTTTACAATAAAATTCAATTTTGACATAATAAAAATTAATTTGCATCTAAGGACACCTCCAAGGGTGACGTCAAACCCTTCTAGGGTGACGTTCAGGCTCATAAGTGAAACATTGAGCTAAAAAAGTGGGGCACTTGGCCTCCAAAGGCCCCAGATGATGCCCACATGTGCCACTAGGCTCATAAATGCCTCCAAAATGAAACCCTAGCTCTGGATGATGTCTAGGGCTATGATGGTGACTTCCAAGGCCCTCAAGGGCTAACGTCCATGTGGAAGAGCAAGGTCACCCTGGGTCTAGGTCTGCCAGGGTGCCTCCAAAGGCAACGCCCTTCTTTTTTCCCGGTGCAAGTCTTCAATTTCTTCTTACCCCTGGCTGGGGTTGCAACATCCATTTGTGGGCTTTAAGCCCCCAGGAAGGTTCGAGCTAATCATTCCCTCATGTGTACTTGTCCACCGAGCAAGGTTCTGCATCGACAACAAGTACACCCTCTAGGGGTTCATAAGTCACAGGGATCATAGCATGTAAATCACATCCAATAATTAAATTACCCAAACATGTGCATCAAAGCCCCTTTAACCTAGACAAATGCTCAAAGACGTTATGCAATTTGAAAAGTTAGGTTTGGACAAGGTCTTAGGGTGTCCTATTGGGCTAACCTCTCTTAAGTTTGGGGTGTTTCCTAGGTGGGATCTAGTCCAAGTCATGTAAGTGTATGAGGTGGCATGGGGTGCATGTAATAACAGGGAAATGTAAAGTCTTACATGTGGGTGCCTTTGTAGAGGGCAAGCTGCACCTTGTCCTAAATGCAATTGTTTCTTATCCCATTCATTGCCTTTTATTCTTAGCTTTATTTCTTTTGATCTTTTATTCTTCTGCTTCAAGGGAATAGTTGAGGGCCACTGTCCTGGCTTGATGACCAAAAGTGACAGCGTTATCCACAAACATTTCACGGAAATGAGAAGGCTGGATCTTGATGATACCCCCTTTCTCTTGGCTATGCCACCAAGAGCGACTACCCTGGTTTGGTGACCAGATAGGTGGTAGTGTCATACCGCTACATGCCCATGGTCATAATAGGCCGACTCGTGATGAGACCTCCTATCCATCAACTAGTGTCAACACATGAATTTGCCACCTGCTTCATAGGAATCAAGCAGTGATTGAGATTTACCCTCAGGAGCATTATGGTGTAAATCATGTGGCATTCTGCCCATGATTTCCACAGGAAGAATGAAAACGTTGAGGTCTGAATAGCTCAAGCACCCTCAAAATCTGTTCCATTGCCGCTCCACATCACCCCGCCTCAACGCATTTTTCTCTCGCCACATCATCACACAGACATTCAGTAGCGCTATGGTGCTACAGAATTGTCTAAAGTGCATATGCTATCAGCTTGCCACTTGCAACACTCGTATTGGTCACGGAAGAAGATCTGCAGAGCCTCGAGGTGCCGGGATTGACTCTCATAAGTCGTGGGCACCGTTTGAAGCATTCATGGGTGTCAGGCCTCATCCTGATCCCAATGATCCCAATGAAGGTAGTTATTGAAGATTGGGGGCGGCAGTTGAGACCTCGTCTCGCCCCATAAATGGAAAGCATTGCAGAGCGCAGCCATGAAGGCACGCTAACGATCCGAAGCCTTCCTTATGGGCAATTTTTCCTGTAAAGCACATAACTGCGCCTGGCTTGCGTCTGACATGAGCAAACCTGTACAATCTGACAGAGCAGGCACCGACTGAAGGCTTTGAAGACAGTGGTCCGATCACACTCCTGGTGGTTGCAACATTGCTGGGTATTTATAGATAGTTTTGATATTTTGTTAAGGTCGATGGTTGAGAAGTGCTCCCGTATTGTAAACTTTTGATGAAGCTTCTGGTTCTCTGGTTATGTATTTTGATCTGAGACTTCTTGTTTAATAAAAGTCAACTTCTTTTTCATCATATTTGCCTCTGATACTGAAGTGTCCATGATTGAAGGATTCACATGGATTGTTTTGACTGTATTGTAATGTATGTTTGATTGCAGTGTTGTTATTTACGTTCTTCAGTTTCCTGAAGTTTTGAATCCAAGAGGATCTTGTATTTGAAGCTTTTCCTTCTTAGGCTGCTGGAAGACCTGATGTCTACGACAGACCTCTACACTCTCCTAACCAAAGTCTTCCCTCTATTCACCCTTACTCCAACTTACTGACTGAAGTTAATCAAGACCTCACCTGCATGTGCATACCAGTCCAGTTTTCTGAGTTAAAATGATATCATCTTGAGTCTGCGCCCATTTGACCTCTTTAAAACCAACCTGTGACATAAAACTTTGATGGGTACTGGGCTTACCCTCTCTGCAATCGAAGGGTGACTTCTAGTGCTAACAACTAGTACCTTGAGTGTTTATGCATCTTATGGGTCCCCTTTTTCTTACTGAGAAGCTTTTCATTGCTTTCTCGGGGATCCCTGGGCGAAGCATCTCAAAGGTTTCAACATTGGCTTTTAACTCTTACCAGCTACTTTTACCCTATGGGCCTTTAGCTCCTTCTTCCCATGAGGTAAGGTACAACCCTTCCTAGTGTAGCCAATCCCAATGCCCAAACAAGGGTAGGGGAGATGAGAGGAATAAAGATGGAAAGTGGTAAGTATGGAGGGAACGAACGATGACTTTTCACAGACCCACCTAGTGGCAACCATCCTAAAGGGAAATCAACTTACTAGGGCACCATGTCACCCTTCCAAGTATGAACGAGGCAAAGAGCATAATTTCCAAGCAAACATCATGAAATGAAGAAGGATTCAATACAACATATTCAAGTGCTTCAAAAATCGGAGTGACACATACCATGATACCCGGACTCATTACCTCATGGAGCAAGACTCACTGCTACTTCAGGACTAGGTTGGTGGGATGGGTACTGCTGGTGGTGATAAATGGACTGCACTGAAGAAAAGAGGGGCCCTCCAGGGCCATGCTCAAGTTGTCCGACGCTCGGTACTCCATGTCTAGGACTTGTGGGCCTCGAGACGTGATCTCCTTAGTTATCCCTAGGCTAGGGGATAACAAGATCCACCAAATCTGAATCTGAAGCGGAATCACTCAACTTCTTCAGATTTGTCATCATAGGTGTAGCCATGGACTTGCAGTCCATCATACCAAATCTGCTCAAGATCTCAACTATGTACTTCCCTTGTCCAAGGAAGATCTTGGTTGCTCTTTGCCACACCTCTAATCCCAAGAAATAATGCATCAAGTTAGGATCCTTCATTTCGAACTCTGAGGCTAACTCCCTCTGTCACTGAAGCAAACCCTACTGTCCAGTTTGCCTTACTGGCTACTCCCACTATGACTGAGGCAAATCCCATACCCCAATCCTCCTGACTGGCTGCCTCCTCTGTCACTGTAGCAAAACCTACTGAAACAAATGGATCCTCCCCGGAGGTCTCACATCTTGTAGAAGCCTCCTGCCTCTGAAGCTTTTGTCTGGCCTCCTCAACTCATGACACTTGTCTGTCAGTCCTGGGAGATGTCTCTCTCCCACCTGAACCCGAGGGGGAACTCTCTATGAGCCAACTGACTCTCTCTGAGATCAGACTCACTCTGGGTCCGCATGCTCCCTCTTAAACCCGACTCCTTCCGAGTCTGTACAATCTCTGGAGCCATTTGCTCCTCTGCATCTGTTGACCTACTCTGAAGTCTGATTTCCTATGAACTGTCCTGGGAGGTTGCTCCTCCCTACTGGATCCCGAGGGATGACTCCCTCTGAACTCTTGCTCCCTTTGAGCTGGTACTTGGTGGGGCTACTTGCCTCACCACTGGTGGAGCCACCTGCTGCTCCTCATAATTGGAAGGTTTGGAATCAATGATGTGACTCCATGTAACTCGCGAACTTATGAGGTCGTTTTCTCTCCTTGAAAGTATCACTGGGAGTTGCATGCCTCTTTGCATCCTGCAAAGTGTCACGAAGCCAAGTTGGCCTCTTCCTGGTCACTGCAACATCTCTAGGTAGATCCATTGGCCCTGCTGGCTCTACTAACTTCTCTTGATAGTCTGAAGGATGAACAACTGGACTAGAGGGATCTGTACGGTCATCCTTCTGAGCCTCCTGCTCCTCACTATCAATCTCCATATGAGACTCTCTATATCCCACAAAAGTACCCTTCTTTCCAGAAGGTTCTAACTTTGTCCTCTTCTCCTTCGGTACATGGATGTATACTGGCATGTACACAACTCCTTGTTTGGACAGTCTGCTCCATGTCTCAAACGAGAGACCATCGGACCTATCGCCACCTACAACTGTCACTATAGCTCCCTCTCAGAGCTATCACCTGTGAATTGCCTGAAACAAGAACAAGAACAAGAACAACACTCCTCTAGTGTTGTGACCAATCATTCCTCCACGGTAACCCGTCGGGAACAAGAACAAGAACAAAAGACGAGAGCAACCCTTTTCTAGTGTTGTGACTAATCATTCCTGCACGGTAACTTGCCTAGAACAAGAGCAAGAACAAAAGACAAGAACAACACTTTTCTAGTGTTGTGACCAATCATTCCTCCACGATAATCTGCCCAGAACAAGAGCCAAAAACAAAAGAAAAACTGAAGAGTGTCAACAAGCTTGAAACCCTAAAATTTCAACTTTGACCAAATGTCAATCTGAGAGCACTAGAGATGCACTAGGGCAAGGCGAGTTGCTCTGTGGTAAAATTAGTCCCAACGCTGTCCAATAAATGCTCAACGAGCTTGACAAGTGTAGATCTATGTAGTGACAAATTTCACGTGTAGCAGAAGAAAAACTATGGAGTGGCAGATTAAAACAAAGCTCTGATACCATGTTGAATTTTCTAATTTCCAGATTTGATGATTATTACCTTATGATTTCAAACATAATTTAATGCCACTGTTATCATAGAATAATTACAAACTGAAAATCTCCACTGAAATAAAACTGCAGTGGAAATAACAAAATCATAGAAAGATAGCCATGCACAGTAGACACAATATTTTTACCCTGGGAAACCTAACCTTGGGAGAAAACCCAACCACTTTTCTTAAGAAGAGTTCAAGCCAAAAAATACATCACCATAAAATGAAGAACCCAACATATAGAAGGTTGCGCCCTAGCATCAAGAAGATCCCTCAAGGCTAGTGAACCACTAGACAAAGATAACGCACCACCAAAATTTGCGCAACTGGCAACTGCAACTACAATTGCAACTATAACTGGCGATTGCAACTGCAACTGGGACTTGCACACTTGCTGAGGAGAGCTTGTGAGTGATGTGATAATGAAATGATCCAACCTTTATTTATAGTAATCTGAGTCATCTTTATTTACTTGTGGGGCCGACTTCKTCTTYTGTCCACAATAATTCATTTAATGCTTTTCCGGGGTTTCTTTAATATTTTAATGGTCTTTGACTTGTCTTCTTGGCTTTCTTCTTTTACTAGAAAAGTTSTCCAYRAGSCATGTTRAWGTATCATCTCYTCACATGCACKTCTAATTAATATAGGGCTCTAATGTTGAGTAAACCCACCGAGAAGCCCCTCATCACAAGAGGTCTCTTGGGCCTACTTCTTCAACATTAGACTAGACTTGTAAACAAGTCAAACCTGCCTTATAAAAATTAGACCACTCCATCCTGAAGCAGGCAATGTGAATGCATCTAGCATCTCGAGTCTTTATTACTCCTTATCAAATCAACATGACTAAGGAGAAAGACTACACCTGGGCCATTCAACACTAGCAAAGCCCCGTGAGTGAATGTATCATTTTCTCTTGGTGAAATCAACATGACCAATCTGAGAGAATGTTTGCCCAATGCTGCATCTCGAGTCTTTATCACTCCTAGTCAAATCAACATGACTAAGGAGAAAGACTACGCCTGGGCCATTCACCACTTGCAAAGCCCCGTGAGTGAATGTATCATGTTCCCTTGGTCAAATCAGCATGACCAATCTGGGAGAATGTTTGCCCAATGCTGCTAACTGGAGAACCATCAACATCCTGGGCCATTCACCACTAGCATAGTCCCGTGAGTGAATGTATCATCCTCCCATGGTCAAATCAACATGATCAATCCGGGAGAATGTCTACCCGATGCTGAAACTTCAACACCTTAGATGTTGTAGGCACTCCCTTTTGTTTGTTGACAAACATTTTTTCATCCTAGTCCCATTGTGACCTATTTTGGTCACTTGGGGACAATAATTCATTTCTCTCATCGATGGAACTTGCTCACTCTGAATATAAGTACACAACCTGCGTATTTTCATTTTTTCCATAATTGCCATATTTTCATAATCAATACATTCTTTTTGTGCAAGTCCTTTTGCTAGTAGGCTTGCCTTGTGCTTGTCAATTGAACCATATGTTTTTTACTTTGTCTTGTAGATCCACTTGCATCCATTTGCACTTTTCCATTTAGGCAATTCTACGAGTTCCCATGTTCCATTTTTTGTAGAGAACCATATTCTACATACATTGCTTTTTTTGATATTATGGTAGCTGCGAGAGGTATTTACCTCCACGTGTAAAACGTACAAGAATAGAATATTTCGGGAAGCCAGAAGAAACCCTAACTAGTTGGCTAATAACCCTAGAAGACAAGTCGGCTCAAAAGGATAACCTGTATTAGGTTATTAGCCTCCAAGAGAAGAAGTCAGCTAAAGGAAATATTATATACTAAGTAAATAGGCACCCAGAATGAGAAGTCGGCTCAGGCAGTTTGCCAGTTTTAGTATAAATACAGGAGGCTAGTCTTCATTCTGGCAGGCATTCTCAGAACTGCAGAAGCAACACTTGTGCGCACTGCAGTTGGCCAGTTTGTGTGCAAGTTTGGAGGAGAGCTGTAGTTGCAGCTGCTGCAGCTAACAGATTTCAGTTTTGGCTTGACTATCTCTTGGTTATGGTTTGGACTCTCTGATCAACTCTTGCTTGGTGCGCTATCCTTGGAGAAAGGTGTGCCACCCTTTGTTTGGCTATCTAGCCTAGGGTTTGCTTTCAGAATGATTCTCTGTCAAGGTTAAGGTGCTCGGGGGTGGCTTTGGCCTATGGTTGGGTGACAATAGTGATATTGTCTATGGTTAAACGAGCACATCCATTACTTTCTAACAGGTTATGGGCCCACACCTCCTTCATTCAGTCTAACCACTGGAAGGGAGCATAGCCATAAGGATACTAAGCTCGTTGAAGAATTGCTGCTAGGGTTTCTAGCAGGAGTAGTTACCAAAGCACTATTGCTAGGGTTACTAGCAGGTGCAGTTGCAAAAACCCTAATCCTCTCGTTGAGGCACCTTAAGTGAAGGGATTGACCTAATTTCTGGATATACTAGTGCGCCCTAGCCTAGCACATCTCCTGGTACTCTCAGCGAGCTAAGACGTCAAGTTTAAGTTTTTGGTCAAATCTAGGGTTGACCAAGTCAAGGCAACCATGACTTACTCTATGAAGTCAGAAAACAAGTTAGATGGGGCTTCTAACTTCAGAGCGTGGAAGACAAGGATTGACCTCATCCTTGCCAAGAATAAAGTGATGGATATCGTGAAAGGAAAGATCGTGGAACCAGAGTTTGAAGAAGGAAAAGAGAAGGAACCGCAAAATGTTGCAGTTATGGAGAAGTTCAAAGACAGTGACATCAATGCCATGAGTATCATAGTGGACTCTATAAAAGACCACTTGATACCCTACATCTCCCATCTTAACTCATCTAAGAAGATGTATGATGCCCTAACAAACCTCTTCTCTGTCAAAAACATTAGACAAGTAATGAGTCTGAAGAATGAGCTCCGTGACCTGAAGATGAATGATGATGATAGCATAACATCATACTTTGTGAGAATCTCTCAGTTGAGATATCAACTACAAGCCATTGAAGAGATCATTTTAGAGAAGGAACTGGTAAATATAATACTCAATGGCCTTCCCAAGACATGGGATGCATTTGTTGCAAGCATGAACACAAGGAAGGAGTATCCCACATTTGAAGAACTTTGGACTTGCTGTGCACAAGAAGAATCAAGGATAAGTGCAAAAGAGAAACCTCAAAATAAATACGATGATCAAGCCTTCACAACAAGATTCAAGAATTTCAGGAACAAAAGGAAGTTTGGTTCAAGGAAGAAGCCAAATCAAGAGAAAGATATGTCATAAATACAATGCTTCAACTTTCGAAAGTATGGTCACTACAAGAATCATTGTCCCAAGCCGAAGAAAAGGAAGGAGACACACGAAGCATCAGTTGTTGAAGAAAAGGAACCTTCAAAGAAGATTAAGCAGGGTGAAACAAACTTCTTCTTCTAAGACAAGAATCAATCTTGAAGAAACCTAGAAGAAGTAAAGACAAAAAGAAGTCAACAATCAAGAGGAAATTGGAAAAAGATTTGTGACACTTTGTAGAAGGCAATAAGGATGCAAACGAAAGCGTGGACTCTCTGAGATGGAGGGAGCCGATTATATTATCAAAAGAAGAACATGCATTCATGTATGAAGCAAGGATTAGGAGGGAGCTAATCCTAAATTATATGATCCATTGAAGATGATGAAGTATCTATCCATGGTAGCAACCATGAAAAACAACACGTGTTCAGTGTGACTTCAGAAGAAGTCTTCTTCGAAAATAAGCCTTAAAGTAATCCTTGGTTGTCCATCCACATCCATGATCCTATGATGAAAGAAAGAAGTTGGAATCTTCAGAGAATGGAATCTATAGAAAACTCCATGAACTCAAGAGCTAAAGAGAAACATGAGGAAGAGCATGCAGATTCCAAGAGAGAAAGATAAGACAGAACAACCAGTCAGTGTATCGAGAATCACAAGACTACCAGCCTGATATGAACTCACTAAAAGAAATCAAGCAGAGGAACTGAAAGTTGTGATGAAGAACAGTGTATGGAAGACTTATGAATGAAAGCATTGCAAGATCCAGAACTAGAGGTTCTCCCAGATGGAGGGAGAAGACTATGATGATTGCTTGTAAACCAGACATACCTCTACATGAGCTAGTATATTGTCCGCAATATCCATAGGTTGGAGTTTACATGTAGAGCAACCTCAAAGGCTTTGAGGTATACCAGAAAGAGACCCTTGTATGCAGATGGAAGAAGATCTTGTATGGATTCAAACAACTTGGTGCAGAGCCTTCAATACACAACAGAAGTGTGGTGAAAAGATTTCTATAAGATAGATATTGTATCAGAATGGTTACTCAGAAATCCAGGATGATGGTTTGCTAATCCATAACAAACTCTCATAGATATGTTCTAGTTTGAGCCTTGAGCTAGCAGGAAACAAAAGATCAATCCAACAATGATATACTACATTGATCAGAGCTATATGAACCCTTCAGAGAAGACCAATGTTCCAGAAAGACCGAAGTACATTGAGATCAAGCATTACACTCTCCGTGATGAAGTCCAGAAAAGAGAAAGTGGTTCTCAAATATATATCTACACAGATGAGCAGATAAGCAGACATTTTGGTAAAGCCTCTGTCCAAGATGAAAGAGTTTGTGTACTCAAGCTTGAGCTCGTGGAGACGACTTCCTTATTGAAAAAGGAAGAGATGACTCCCAGGTTGGGAGGGAGCACTGATGTGTTATTGATTTATGGACAATCATTTTTCAGTTCGAAAAATGGTTCAGGATGAGCAGTTCCTTTCCAGTTCGGAAAGCGGTTTGAGATTTCTGACGGACAGGCATTTTCCAGTTCGGAAAATGGTCCAGATCGAACGGTCATTTTCGTAATGAAAATGGTTCGATGGATTGTTGATGTACCATAGACAACGATTCTCCTTGTGGCTAACATGGAGAATGGTCTAGGACAGTCTCTCTTCTTGACATTCACTCTCAGTAGTGGTCAAGAACATTGGTCCGCCTCGCCGGACAATCATTCTTTCGAAGCTCACAGTTGTGAGCAGTTTCAAAGAATGGTCTGTTTTGGAGGTTGGTGCAGTACAGTCATTTCCTTTGGAAATGGTCCGGACAGTCATTCCCTAGGGCAGATTCATTTTCTCTAGGTTGCACTTTGTTTAGTGCCGGAGGAATGGCCCAGATAGGTGAATGGTCCAGGTTCAACAATCAGGGATAGACATTCCCTAGGGCAGATTCATTCTCTCTAGGTTGCACTTTGTTTAGTGCCGGAGGAATGGCCCGGATAGGTGAATGGTCCAGGCTCAGAAATCAGGACAGTTATTCTTCCTTTCTTGAGAAGAATAGTCCAGATAGCTCATCATTGATGTTTTACCTTCTGAGGGCAAATACTCTTCCAGATCTCACAGATGTGAGTGGAAGAATGGCCCAGATGATTCAGTTTATATCATAACAATGTTTTATGTGCAAGTTGATGATATGATTGTTATGGAGATTGCATGTCTCCGGACAGTAGATGTATACTACTGTGGTGGATGTGTTCCACTGATTGTGACTATATGTCACTGATCAAGTATCTGTGTGCTACTTGGTGTGGCAGTGTACCACTGGATTGTAGTTGTGTACTACTATGGATAGACATAGTTGTGTTCTA
>ML788885.1:366557-429204 GCA_009831015.1 Picea engelmannii
CTAGGAGGGAGTGTTGATATTATGGTAGATGCAAGAGGTATTTACCTCCACGTGTAAAACTGACGAGAATAGAATATTCTGGGAAGCAAGAAGAAACCCTAATTAGTTGGCTAATAACCCTAGAAGACAAGTTGGCTCAAAAGGATAACTTGTATTAGGTTATTAGCCTCCAAGAGAAGAAGTCGGCTAAAGGAAATATTATATACTAAGTAAATAGGCACCTAGAATGAGAAGTCGGCCCAGGTAGTTTGCCAGTTTTAGTATAAATACAGGAGGCCAGTCTTCATTTTGGCAGGCATTCTCAGAACTGCAAAAGCAACACTTGTGCACACTGCAGTTGGCCAGTTTGTGCGCAAGTTTGGAGGAGAGCTTCCGTTGCAGCTGCTGCAGCTAGCAGATTTCGTTTTTGGCTTGGACTATCTCTTGGTTATGGTTTGGACTCTCTGATCAGCTCTTGCTTGGTGCGCTATCCTTGGAGAAAGGTGCACCACCCTTTGTTTGGCTATCTGCCTAGGGTTTATTTCTGGAATGATTCTTTGTCAAGGTTAAGGTGCTCGGGGGTGGCTTCGGCCTATGGTTGGGTGACAATAGTGATATTGTCTATGGTTAAACGAGCACATCCATTACTTTCTAACAACTTTCTCCCATTCCTCTTTTAGATGTGCATCCTCAAATAAATTGGTCACTTGAATTCAAAATAGAAGCTGTCAAAACTTATTTATCTATTGTTAAGCTCATTATTGGAATGTTTTTGACATTTTCACCACTTTCTATTAGTTCTTGTAGCTTTGAGTCCTTGAATGTTTGCAAGTATCACTTAGGAAATTTTTTGGGCTTCGTTGATTCCTCTCATTGCTAGACTTTTGCCACTTGTCTCTTCATCATTGCTAGACTCATGGATTTTTCTTTCTTGACTTGTATTGCTTTCTTTTGCTATCTTCCTTCTGTTGTCTTCAGTAAGCTGTGACACTTTAAATTGATATAAATCTCGTTGGCTATGATCTTCATAAAATATGATGTCCTTTCTAACTATTATATCTTTCTTGACCCAATAAAAAATCCTTTATGCCTTAAACTCTTCATTGTGTCCTAAAACAATATAGTTCTTGCTTTTATCCTCTAGGTCAAAGAAATAATATGTCCTCTTAGATTTTAAACCTTCACCTTAAAACAAATTGACACCCCCTTTCTAACAACTTCTTGCGATTTAAAAAAATCTAATTTTTTAAATTAGAATATTTGTCAACATCCCAATCGATAAATTTAAAACACTAAACGTTCTCTTCTTCCATTCTTACTTGGTCTAATCTACCATCGAGGGCACTCATAAGATTTTTTTGCAGCATTTAAGAATTGGTTGTAGCAGTGATTGTTCAAGGAAACTGTAACACCTTCTCCACCAATTTAAGAAGAATGAATGTTGGAGTAACAACACCTATTTAATCAATCGGTTCCTGAATAACAAAAAATGTCTAAATTCATGTTCTCCTTCAATGGAATCCTTTTTATGGAGACTCCTCTCCTCCTTTTTTGATGTCCTCCAATGTTGTTGCGAGAATATCAATTATCTCTTAGCTTTGATTCTTTCTTTCAAAAGGACACAGACTCCTCTCTAGTCATCAAATACAAGGGAAACTTGCTATAGAATTAGAACTATCTCTCCTTCAACTACTACATTAATTTCTCTAGCTTCATCCAATATCTTGATCAGTGATGCCTCGCCCTTTACATGCATTAGACGATGACTCTCAAGAAAAAAACCTTGTAAGTTGCTTTCGAGCCTTGCCCCACCAAATTGATTACCTCCTTTTTTCTACCGATTTCATTAGTTGGTGGTGCTAAGAGATGGGCAAATCTTTCGATAGGTGCACAACTAACACAAGGTTTGTGAGACCATGCATGATGTCTCATCCCAGATCTTATTGGGTCTTTCCCACATGGGCTAGGCTCACTTTTTCTTTGCATTGATTGGATTGACAACCCAACTTGAGTAGTAGTTACATCATTAGTTTCCTTTCCTTGGCCTCAATTGTTAGCTCATGCTTGCAACATGCCTCTCAGGATCATCCAACTAGTTCCTCTTAGCCCTTCACGCTCCCCAGACGACATCATTAGATCCTTCTTCATGATTGACTTTGTGGTGGACACTTCTTCCACCTTGCCTTCTTCCTCTTCTATCTTAGAGACTTCTAGATATTCTCTTGCACTGTCTCCTCTTTCTTCCTTTTGGATGTAATAATCAGTTCATGTTTTATTGATTATGTTATATTTTGCTTTTGGCTTTTGGGATCGTTGAGGGCACCCCTAGAGAATGGTATTAATATTTGTTCTTGCAAGGCCTATTGACCTTTCTTTTACCTTTCTTTTGGTCATTTGTTGGACATTAATAAAATTATATTGTCTTATCTTGCCTTTGTCTTCAAGGTTGGGAGCTCTGCACATTTGTTTGCAACCACCCCTCACTTCTCAAGGTCTTATCAACAAAGGCTATGATACCATGTTGATTTTTTAGAGAACACCCACAAAAGAAGACATGATTAATTTCATTCTAAAGTCTCTATATATCTGTTATTGCTTAAGAATGCATATTTAGTACAATATTTCTTATAAATTGGATAATCAAGGATAAGAATCATTCTTCAACTAGAAATAAGCCAATCCAAAATTTGTTTGTGTTGAGAAATATAGCTCGGATAGGGACTTTTGCACATGTTCAATGTGAACATGCGAGAAGTAGTTCGAGATATTTTCTATTTTCAAAAAAGTAATTCTATTTTGTAATTCACTTTAATAAAAAAAATGAAAAGTCTTATATTTAGCTGTTGAGTCTAATAAGTGTATTTCATGCATTCATGACTTAGACTAGGAGTAATTTTGAAAATAGATTAGGGTTTTGGTCTCAACTAAAAGCATAAAGATAGGTCAAGATAGAGGGCTTAGACACAGTTGAACAATTGAGCAGGTTGAGTGGTAGAGAGAGAGAGAGAGAGAGAGAGAGAGAGAGAGAGAGATGTGTTTGAGAGAGAGAGAGAATGAGGTGTTTCTGAGCAGTAGGTAGAGGTCGTGTAGGGTGTCGTACAGATCTGTACAATCATACGGAAGTCTAAATGTACGAACATGCCCGTAAAATGGTATGTGTTATCCCCATTTTGTGGATAACTAAGGAGATTATGTCTCGAGGCCCTCAGGTTGTAGATATGGAGTCCCGAGAGACTACATAACCAACAGTACCGTTTGCACAGATGGAAAACCCACTCACCACCACAGATGGTCACAGTTTTGCAGATTGCATCCACCACACCAGCTGGCTTCCGGAAGGCAGTGGGCCTTGCTCCATGAGGTACAAGTCAATATTATGGTGAGCATCATTTCAATATTTAAGCCATTTGATTATGTTGTATCTTAGATTGCTCTATATTTCATGATATATGCTTGGACATTATGCCTTTTGCCCTGCTTCACCTTGGTGGTTGACATTGTGCCCTAGGAAGTGGTTATCCTTGGGGATGCGTTTGCTACTGGGAACTCCCTTAATGAGCCATCATACCGTTCCCGACCATACTTACCACTTTCCATCATTATTCCCCTCCATTTCCTTATCTCTTGGGATTTTAGGGTGTATTGACCCAAGAAGGGGTTGTCCCTCATTCTATGGGAAGAAGGGGTTGAAGGTCTAGAGGGTTTGATGTTGGGTAAAAGATAAAAGCCTTATATAAACCTTCCAGATGCTTCGCCCAGGGATCACCTAAGAAAACAATGAAACACTTATCTTAGAATAAAGGGGACCCACAATATAATAAAGAATGCTTAAAAGGTTAGTTGAAGGATAGGAGGTCTCATCACGAGCCGACTTATCACGTCCATGAATATCTAGTGGTATGACATTACCATCATCTGGTCACCAAACCAGGGTAATGGCTCTTAGTTACATGGATGAGAGAAAGGGGGTCTCATCACGAGCCAACCTTCTCATTTCCATTAGGTGTTTGTGGGTGACATTGCCATCATCTGGTCACCACGCCAGGGTAGTGACCTTCAATCTCTCCTTATGCTATATTGAAAGAAAATAAATAAATAAAGATAAAAGGCAATTGACGGGCTTGGAAAAAGTGCATTTCGGACGAAGGTACCACACACCCTCTACAAAGGCACCCATGAATGAGACACTACGACCCCTTGTATGTCATGAGCCCTATGCCCATTGAGTCTTGACCCCAACCACTTCATCCACTTTACATGGCTTAGAGAGGGATCTCTTGGAAACTCTCCTTGACCTAGGGCAAGATCTATCCAATAGGACACCTCGTCAACCCTCCCATATTCAAGCTTGACAAGTCGCACAGTGTCTTTGAGCTGTTAATTGTTTGATATAGTGATCTTTGATGCACATGCTTGGATGGCTTATTTATTGATTGGATGCACTTATCATGATGTTATGACTTGAGATCCTTGGAGGGCGTGCTCATTTGTCTTTGCAGGACCTAGTTGGTGGACAGTTTTGAGAGAACAAGCCTAGCTTGGGCTTCCATGGGGCTACAAGGCCATAGGTTGGATGCTAGGGACCCGCATGCCGGATGACAGAGGTCAGACTTGGATGACATAGCCTAGCCTTCACTTGCCAAACGATTTGCCCAGGAGGGGCAAAACGTCCTATTTTTGGGGCTAGGGCATGGTGGTGAGGTGCCACTCTTCTGACAAATGGACGTTTTGAGAGAAGAGGGTCTTCAACATGATGAGAGTGCTTAGATGCTTGACATGTGGCCTTTGGAGGCCTACCCATGCTTCTCCAACACCAACGACTTCCTCAAAGTGGCAAAACGTTCCCTAAAGGGGAGATGTCCTTCTAAAATTAGGGTTTTATTTGTGCAAAAAGTGAAATTTTAAGTGAATTGTTTAATATTACTTTGTTAAGGGGGCAAGATTAGGGTTGTTGACCCCTAATCTTGTGGTTTACTCCTTAATATATGAACAAGTGACTTTGGTGACATTTTGTATAAATAGAGATCATAAGATCTCATTTTTAACATAACTCTCCCTCTTGTGAGAGGACTTGGTCTGAAATTTTCGCTACACTTGGCTCTTTTTATCTCTTGTGCACTTGTTTATGGCTATATTGATGAATGGTTGATGGAGGAGTGAGGCGCTAGCCTTGGATGATGTTTTTCTAGTTCTTATGGTGGATTATCTTGGCATTTCTCTTGATCTTGGTATGGTCTTTTACTATTATGCTATCATTTTTTTCAAGTCAAGTATTGTTATGCTAGGAGTTAGGTGGGAAGTATAAGGGCATACACCCCCACCATAGTCTTCATCATTTTATGCTTCATCTCATTGATTATATAAGGGTTTGCTAAGAGAAGTATAAGGGCATACACCCTCTTAGCTTAAACCCTAGCTAGAGAAACTTGCTTTGGGAAGTAAAAGGGCTTACACCCCTAAAGAAGTAGCTTCTCTAGCTCTTTGTTTATTTGACTCCATTAACCCAATAGTAAAGGCACTAGTCATACTTTTTTGCATTGGAGATATAAAATCATTGCCTTGGGAAACACAATTTTTGATCTTTCGAAAGGTTTCTTGCTTGAAGTTGATTTGCCTCGTTGAGAAGAGTCTTCCCCTACTAGGGCGTCCCCTCTCTCCCATTACTTTGCTTGCTGTTACAAACCCTAACCTACAGCCATTACGGCTGATCTAACCTAGATAAACTACTAGCTATAACTCCTAAACTAACTCTAGACTAGCTCCTAAATTTTGCTCACTTACTCTACTAACTAGGGCACACATTTTGGGCTAGTTCTTGGGACTTTTCCATGGTTGATTTTGCTGCTGCATGCCACTGAATACTACAGCCATAAGGCTGCAATTTTCTGCAGAAAACACTTGTTTACAACAACCATCTTCTCTAGCTTCTTAAGTGCCATCTTTCAACCTATATTCATTGCTATTCTTGATGCTGATTTACTTAACTAGTTTAGATCTTTGTATGCTGATTTATATGTTTTATTTGCTGATATAAACTTTCATTTACTGCTGCAAATTAGGGACAACAAGCTTAATTGGCTGATCCAACTAACATATATCATTGCAAAGTGTCTTTTCTTGTGTCTCGGGCAGGTACAATCATCAGAAGAAGTACTATACCTATGGGGCAACAATTACTTGACTTACAAGGCATCTTTTCCCACCTTTCATCCCACTTAGACTTGACCTCTAGGGGCTTCACTTCCTTTTATATCCATCTCCATATCAATCCCCCTAGGGTCACCGAGATCGCCTCCCTAGAGTGACCTAGTCACCCTTGAAGTGCGAGACCTACATCGAGGTGACATTGGGTGTAAGATTCTCAAGTTGTAGCACTTGCTTTGTGGTTGGGTCGGGCTTTGCCCAAGCTACAACTTGCGCTATAACAGTGCGGACAGGGTGTACAGTCGTACAACATGCCATACTTTCTCAATAGGCCGTACAATCTTAGTTTAGGGTGATTTTTTGACCGTGCAACTGTTAATTTTTAGTATATTGTAGAGGTTTCCTTGTAAGTTTTTTCAAAGGAATGAGAAGTTGATTTGAAGGAGTTATTTCATTTATGACATCATTCTCCTAAACATTTGGATGTCTCACCCAATTAGGAGTGATGGGGATGGACGCGGTAATGGGTTAAATGTAAGGAACCATGGTTTCAAGAAGAGTCCCCAATTCTCACTAAAACCAAAGCCCACCTTTTAGAGCCTATTCCTCCTCGTTAGTTTTTCAAAGTAAATTTATAAGAAAATAAATCTTTCACATAATTAAGATAAGCATTCTTGGTTCAGTTGACATTAATCTATTTTTCCAATGCATTGACATTCATTCAATGTAAATGATAGTAGTGAATTATTTGGATGCCTATTTGCGGCTTAGAATGAACAAGTTTTGACCTCAAAAAGATCTCGGCAAGGCACTAGTTTGAAGGTCGTATTTTGACAAATCTAAGATAAAAATGAAATTATGAAATGTGTATGTGTGAAATTGTTTTATGCTTTTACTATTTGATTTCCAACTATTGTGTGATTGATGCTATGGTTTGAAATTTAATTTCTGCGTTATTCAACAATTTACTTGTTTAATTGAGATCATAAGGATGTCAGCCATCTAGGGATGGAATTTTTCACATGGTATCAGAGCTATTGCTCTAATTGAGATTCTCAGGGATTTGCAACCGTAAGTCAATTGCAGGGAAGGAGGACCAACAATTAGAGCGTTTCTAAACTAAATTTTCAGATTTGGGAGTTTGTGCAATAGATCTTAGAGAAGGCATCGACTAGCCTCAGGTTTGAGGATAGATTGGATGGTGCCTCAAATTTCTTATCATTGAAAGTGAGGGTTACACTCTTACTAGAAGGATCTCTGGGATATTGTCAAGAACGTTGTGCCTTTGCCTATAGATTCGCAACAGTTGGCAGCTCACAAGAAGAGGAAAGTAAAGGCCAAGCAAATGATCTTGGATTCTATAAAGGATCATTTGATCCCTCATATATCCGAGAAGAAAACAACGAAGGAGATGTTCGATGCCCTTGTAAGTATCTACTGGAGTGAGAACATAAACATGAAGATGACCTTGCCGAACAAACTCAGATCCATAGAGATGACCAGACCAAACTCAGTCACTAGTTACCTTATGAAGGTCACATGACTTTGTGATCAAATTGCAGTAGCTGGGGAGAAGGTTGCAGATGTAGAGCTAATGAACATGGCATTGAATGGATTCCCAACTTCATGGGAACCATTTATCAAAGGTATTTGTGCTCAAGAGAACCTTCCTAACTTTGAGAGGGTGTGGGATGATTGTATCTAGGAGGAGACTCGGATGGAGTCAAAGACCAACAAGAAGGGTGATGATGAGAACCTAGCTCTATTTGGTCAGTCAAATAAGGGCAGAGGTAAAGGACCCAACAAATAAGGGAAATAGTGAGGAATCAACTTCAAAGCTAGGAAAGAGGGACTCAAGTAAAATCAAGTGCTTCATTTTTCATAAGCACGGTCATTATGCATCACAATGTCTAGAGAAGAAGGGTAAAGGGAAGCAACAACAGAAGCTGGTTCTGTAGAAACTTAGATGAACAAGTTTGCTGTCAAGTTTGAGAAGGATTTCTCGTTGGTATCTTGCCTTTCTACCAACATGATTATGAAGAATGTGTGATGTGTGGATAGTGCGGCATCTCAACATATGACATCAACTCGGTAGTTATTTTCTAGTTTGAAGAAGTAGGACTCAAGAGTATAGGTTGAGCTTGGTTATGATGCAAGTACCCAGTAGCAAGAGTTGGTACTATTCCCTTTCAACTTGAGTCAGATAACTCTTTAGAATTTGACGATGTCTTGTTTGTACCAGGTCTGAGGAAGAACTTGCTTTCAGTTTTGGTTATGGAGGATAAGGGCTTTGCAGTGGAGTTGAAGAACTAGCAAGTCCTCATCAGATCAAAGGAATCTAGCTTAGATGTAGCTCAGGTAATAGGGGTTAGAGAAGGTAATTTGTACAGGTTGTAGGGTGAACTTGTTTGAGCCTTGGTGCATAATAGTCACAACTTGCATGAGTTGTGGTACAAGAGGATGGGGCACCTGCATCACAGGGCGTTGCCTATTTTGAGGGAGATAGTCACAGGTATTCCAGAGTTCAATATTGAGCAGCATGGTGTATGCAGAGGATGCATGCTTGGCAAGCATGCCAAGGCTGCTTTCCCAAGTATTGAGCGTAAGGGGATTCTAGGCCTAGTACATTCAAATATTTATGGACCGATGTTAGTAGCATCAATAATAGGAAGCACATATTATGTTTCCTTTATTGATGATTTCTTTTGCAAGACTTGGATCTACTTCGTAAAGACCAAGGATGAGGTCTTTCGCAGGTTTCAGGAGTTCAAAGCTCTAGTTGAAAATCAGACAGGGAAGAAGATCGAAGTCTTGAGATTAGACAATGGGGGAGAGTATACCTCCAAGGAGTTTGAGGGTTTATGCAAGGAGGTAGGAATCAAGAGGGAGCTGATTGTTCTATATAACCCACAATAGAATGGGGTTGCAGAGCGATAGAATCGATCCATCATAGGGGCTACTAAGGCCATTATACATGACCAACACTTGCCGATCTTTCTTTGGGAAAGAGTCATGCAACACAACAGTGTACATCTAGAATCGATGTCCTCGTAGGATCTTGGAGGACAAGACACCAGAGGAGGAATTCATTGGTGTGAAGCCAGAGGTGTCATTATTTGCATCTTTGGTTGTCCAATTTATATCCATGTATTGGTAGAGAAGAGGACCATGTTGGATCCCTCCAGAAGGAAGTGTTTATTTGTGGGTTACAATGAGACTTCAAAGGCTTACAGGGTTTGTATTCTAGAGCAGAGGAAGATAATGGTAAGAAGGGATGTAAAGTTTGAGAAAGACTTTGCATCCAGGAAGTCTCACGAGTCTATTTCAGTGATAGAGGATGAGGAGCAGGAAGCTTGGAAGGTTGAACTTGGGTCACCAGTGATTTCTAGAGCAGTACACCAACTTTCAGGTGAAGAGGGGGAGACTGTAGCCCCTTCCACTTCTGTTAGGAGACCTTGCTGGTTCACTTAGACATTGAGGGATGCTCGGGAGCATGTTGAGACTCCTAGGAGCACTTTTAGAGAGAGCATATCTCCAAAGAAGTTTCCAGACTAGATGGCATTGATGAGCAACATTCTAGAATCTGAGCCTCCCAGCTTTCAGGAAGCAGCAGACCAGCATGTATGGTGGGATGCCATGGTGGAGTACACCTCCATCATAAAGAATGTTGTTTGGGACATAGTGCCAAGATCAGAGGGGAAGTCAGTTGTGACTCGTGAGTTCTAGGTGGCTCTACAAGATCAACCATGATGCAAATGATAAGATTGAGAAGTTCAAAGC
This sequence comes from Picea engelmannii, assembly GCA_009831015.1. Lineage (NCBI taxonomy): Eukaryota > Viridiplantae > Streptophyta > Pinopsida > Pinales > Pinaceae > Picea > Picea engelmannii. The sequence continues at coordinate 376,461 of ML788885.1, forward strand.
GATGTTTGTGGCGAGAGGGTTCTCCTAGAGAGAGGCAGTGGACTACAAGGAGACATTTTCTCTAGTTTCCAGGTACACTTCCATTAGAGAAGTTATGTACTTGGTTTCATTTATGGGATGGAGTATACATCAGATGGATGTGAAAACAACTTTCCTTAATGGGATCATTGAGGAAGAAGTGTTCGTAGAGCAGCCTTAGGGATTTGAGGAAAATGGGAAGGAGTCCCATGTGTGTAGGCTTAAGAAAGCGTCGTATGGACTCAAGTAGGCATTGAGAGCATGGTATTCCAGGATCGATGGATATTCGCAGAGTATGGGCTTCACCAAAAGTGAAGCAGATTTTAACTTATATTACATATTTGTTGAGGCTAGTCCGCTCATTTTGGTGCTGTATGTAGATGACTTGTTTCTGACATGTGCAGATAAGCTCATTGTAGGGTGCAAAGCAAACGTGGCAACAGAGTTTGAGATGAAGGACATTGACATGATGCATTACTTCTTGGGATTGGAGGTTTGGTGGAGACCAAGGGAGATTTTCCTTGGGCAGGGTAAGTATGCAGTTGAGATCTTGAAGAGATTCGAATGGAGAACTGCAAACCTATGGCCACACCCATGATCATTAATCTGAAGAAGGCGACAACTTTAGATTCAGAGTTGGTGGATCCCATGATGTACAAGCAACTAATAGGTTCCTTGATGTATTTGGTCAACACCAAGCGAGATATATGTTTTGCAAATAATATCTTGAGTCAACGCATGGTGGAGCCAAGGTAAGGGCATTTTGTAACAAAAAAACATGTGTGCAAGGATTTGAGGCATAGTGGAGTATGGTTTGAGATATATTGGAGATGGTGAAGTGAAGATGCAAGGGTATTCAGACTCAAATTGGGCAGGTAGTGCAACAAACAAGAAGAGCACCCAATGGTGTTGCTTTAGCTTGGGATCAACAATGATATCCTGGTTCAACCCGCATGAGGTTTCCCTTGCCCTTGAGAAGCTTGTGGTTCCCACATGGTTCTTCAATTCTTCTCTCTGTTTTTTCTTCCTAGTAATATCAAGAATTGAGTTCTTTGCAACAAGGACAACATGTGGGGGAGTTGTAGGGAAAATTTCCACTTCATGTCCTAGGACTTTGTCAAGGTGGTATTTCAAGCAGTTGATTCTGCCATACATTTCCATTCCACATAGCTTGCAACTCAACTTTGTTCTATTATGATCCACTGGTTCACCATACTCCCACATTGGATCCTTTTTGTTGAGCACTGATTAAATGATAAATCTTTAAAATTTAAACCTATGGCACAAATCAAATGGGGAAATTCAAAATCCAAATCCACAAATTTCAAAACTCTTAAAGAATGCTGCAATTAAACTATCATAGATACATGAGTGTTAAATATCCCATTAAAAAATGGCAAGAAGAGGCAAATCTAAAGGACATCGCAAACCCTATACTAAATCTTGAAAAACAAAGAAAAGAAAAGCATACATTTTTCTACATACCTAGGAATATAGATATGGTAGATTGGACTAGATCCCCACTCCACAAATGCTTAGTTGATGGCAATGAACATTGAAAACTATGGATTTCCCCTTGTTTTCTTGATGGAAAATGGTCACAATACCCTACGAGCTCAATCCCCCTAGGCACTGCTGCAAAATGAGAGAAAAAAAACCCAAAATCTCAAGTTAAAGGCGAAAAAACCGGAACAAAATGCAACAGGGCGATAATTTCCATCGACTCGTGATAATTTCTGATATTATTGCGAGTCGATGGAAATTAGCGCCCTGTTGCATTTTGTTCCGGTTTTTTGCAGCGATAAATTCAAAATATCGTAATTATCGTGATTATTTGCAACGATATTATCGCCGAGGGTCTATTTGGCAATATTATTGTGATAAATTCGATAATATTGCGATACGTGCAACACTGTTTAACACCTAAAAGGAACCATGCTTGACAAAATCATAATTGGAGGCTAATCTCTCTCTTCAAATGTGAGTTATAAATTGGTATCAAAAGTGATTACAAACAAGTTGACACCACACATGAAGGAACTAATTACTCACAATTAGACAACCTTATTCTAAAAAAGGAAAATCTTGCATAGCATTATACTTATAGTAGTAGTAAAGGTTCTTCACTTGTATAACGAAAATGTCTTTGTTATGTTCTTGAAGTTGGATATGGGGAAAGTTTACAATAGAGTAGATGGGACTTCGTATTAGCATGTTGACAAGGAAGGGAATTTAATAGCACAACTTGTGTTTCAAAGCAATTTTTGGGAGCAATGTTACTGTAGAGTGGAGTGTAGCAGGGAGTGGGGTTTGGGTTCGAACCTTACCAAAAAATGATAGCAGCACAACACTCCCATAAGGGTTTCGTACATACAAACACACACACACACATATAATAATGCATATACATGTAAAAAGGTTGCAGAATGCCAAAGTAGTTTTAGAAAATTCGAAAACATAGATTTGAGTGCTAATAGTAGATAAATACTACATTATTTAGGAGTTAAAAATGTGGTCATAGTAGATTAGAGCATGAACCATTTAGTATAAGTCTCAAGACTTTGTAACCAACAAGCTAACCATTTAGAAGTTACAAAGTTAAAAATCAAATAACTTGAAGTAGAATAGGAAGTGAAGATGAACTAGATAACATCAACCATCTAGAAATTACAAAGTTTTAAACTAGATAGATGGAAGTAGAACATGAAATGAAATAGCCCATCATGATTAGTGAGCTATAACATGCATAGAGTAATGTTTACAAAATAGGTCATGTACCTAATTTGAAAAAATATATTAAAAATTGAAGTCTATAACATTAAACTGAGTTTAAGTATATGGCAAGTAAATAAATGAAATAAGAGAAACTTTTATGCTATCTAATATTGTTTCCTCTTGCCATGTGTAACTTCTTCTCTAGTTTACTGTGGCCAAGGAAGGGCATCGCTGTGAGTTGCACAACTGAACATGGTTATGAAGGTAGTGGCATTGAGGCTGCCGAAGTGTTATTAATAATGGAAGTAGATGCGGCTAGCTTCTAAACACTCATCATCCTCAACAATAAGATCAACCCCTAATTCCTCCAAAACTAGTGCTCCATCCTCTAAATTGCCCTCCTTTGGATTGTTATCCTAATCCTCAAAGCAATTTATTATTCTTTATGTCCTTCGAGTAATGGAACAACAACCTCAAGTTGTAGTGCACATAAACCAAGCTATTTGCTTGGTCTAGATTCAACCTATTTCTCTTCACGTCATAGATGAAGTTGTAGGTGCTCCAACACCTCTTCCTAGAAGAAGTGTTAACTACTTGTGAAAGCACATCATTGCCAATTTCTGCAACTATGTGCAACCATTGTCCTACAAGTTCACCAAGGGATAGAATGCATGTTATCTTTATCTTTAACAACATGTTTCCTCCCAAATATCCTCTCCACATTGATGTGCATGCTCAATTGTTGTCGTATAGCATCACACTTGGCTTCATTAAGGATCATTATGTCAAATGCAACCATATATCCTAGTTGAACCTCTGTATTCATATGTGATTTTTACTTCATTGCACTAGCAGACATTGATCTGGCCAACCACTCTATAGAATAATACTTTGGTGTAAGGACATATGCTAAGTAGTGGAGTGGAATATTTAGCATATTCCATTGTTCAACCACTTTAGACTGAACAATGTCTTTAATATGGCCTAGCATGGTGTCCATCTGCCCATACACCTCACCAATGATTGGCCGATCTAAATCTACAAACCTTATTTATAAATGAGTTGGATGAACCACAAAACATACACACCACCCTGTGACTAAAAGTCATCATCCAAGATGGTGTTTCTCACCTCTGAGTCTCTCTCTATTAGAAGCTTGCAACGTCAACTGCTTCCATGAATTACCCGTGCAATAAGATAAGATAATATTATTATTTTTTAACCGAAACTGGGAATGTTTGTATTAAAAGTGGCCAAAATTGGCAGTTGATTGTAGAGAAAGATGATAAGTTGTTTCAAAAAAATCCATCTGCTGGATGGGGTGGCACATTTCCTTGTCAGAAACTTTTTGCTTACATAAGAGACTGGAACTTTTCGTATCAGTTTCTTGAATACATGAATAAATTCTCACGAATTGGTTGCAAAGAAAATCACAAAAACAATACATAATTAACCTAGGAGAAGACGTTCGAGAATTGTTTGACTCCCCTTCTGAATATTCATTTATGCTTCCTGCATTCTTCGATCTCGATTGGATTTTCTTCCCCTTGTAAGGGGGGAGAGGGATTTGAAGTCTTCTTTAAAACTTTGGCATAGGATTTATAAGGTGCGGGTTGAATCTGCAAATCTAGTTCCATCACTTGTTCCTCTTTCGTATCTGTATCCCTTTCTTCTTCCTCTGATTCCTTACTTTCTTCCTCTGCCTCTTTTGAGTCTTCCTTGTTTTTCTCTTCTTCAGCCTCCTCTTCTTCTTGTGTGTTGAGAACCGAGTCTTCAGGGGATGGATTGTGGCCACTATTTGGGTGAGATGAATCATTTATATTTGCTACTTGCTCCTTTTTGTTGAGATTTGGGTACCAAGGAAAGTGGTCCCCTTTTGTTTGTGAGTATCTAAACACAAAGGGGGGAAAGTATTACCTTCACACTTTACTTTATGTTCTAATTTCAGTTTGACTTTATTCACTTAAGTCATAAAGTGAAATTAGTCACTTAAGTATAAAGTGACATTTAATTCACTTGAGTAAAGTGAATTAGAGAACATAAAGCAAACTATGGAAACTTAAGTCAAAGTGGGTTTCCAAATGAGATTTATGATATGTAATCTCATTCGTTGATTAAACGTGGGCTAGATCTAATATAGGCCCTTGATCTTCTAGGGTTTGGCCTAAGAGAGGCTAAAGGAGGCAAAGAGGGTAAAGTGAGGCTCATTGTTCACTTGATCACTTGAGAGAATTGGGTGAGGAGAAGAGGAGTGAAGAGAAGAGAGGAGTGAGGGTTTGGAGAACACTTGGGCACATTCTTGAGGAGAGGAGGGTGCACAAGGGTTTGAGCATGTCTTCTTGAGCAAGGAGGGCGCAAACTAGCATGGATGGTGCATCCAAGGTGAGGGGCGCATTTACTTAAGCAAGGGGCACATTCTAGGAAGAAGGGCGCACTTGGTTGAGGTGAAGGCAAGGCTTGTTGGGCACCATTGTGTGAGGCAAAGGGTGCATTGCTAGGTGAAGGGAGCACAAACTAATGAGGGGTGCACTCTTGTGTAGAGGGGGCGCACTAGTTTGCGAGGGCACGCATTTTGATGGAGAAAGCAAGCCAAGGAGATAGTTGTGAGTTGCAAGGGGTGCACCATAGCATTGGGCACATTCTCCAAGGCAAGGGTTCAAGTCTACATCATTAGCAGGCAAGCAAAGGGCATAGCAAGAGAAGGGAGCGCACCAAGGCAAAGGGCGCCTTTGTTCTAAGGCTAGCAGGCACAAGTTTGAGGAACTCCATTACAAGCTTGAGGATAAGCTTGGATTGTATCCGGTTCCTTGTGTATTTACTTGTTGAAGCATTTGCTTTCAGATCTCCATATATATATATATTTTGCTTTCAGATCTCCATATATATATATATATATATATCTTACTGGTTTTCCCCATGGGGGTTTTTCAGGGTCATGTTGACAAAAAACACTTGTGTACATTTGTCATGGTTTGCTTAGTACTTTCAGCTGTGTTAGTTGTTAAAGATCCTAGAGGGTATTTGATGTTTTGAGTTGTATGCTTGTGCTAAATTTTATGGCAGCCTAAACCATATTTTAACCCATGCAAAGAGAGCCTCAAAAGGGCATCAAATCATAAGACTAAAGGCACAGATTCAGAGGGGCAGAATATCAGACCTGTTAGCAGCCTTCCAACAGCAGCTAGGACATATTTGATTGCTGCTAGAACTAGGACAGTAAATAGTCCTGTAGCAGCCTGTGAGAAACAGTCTTGAGTTGGTTGTTTTGGACAGCAACATAACTGTCCTATAACAGTGAGACAAGCAGCTTGAAACCCCTTGATTTTAGTGCCCACCAGCAGGTCAAAGACAAACCTGTGTTGGCAGCTTTTTGGTACCTCAAATTTCTACACTTTTCGGCTTCCTTCTCTGTGTTCTCTAAGTTTACTGCTTCCTTTGCATTTAAAGGATTTTCTTTTTCCTCTAGGTTCCAATGTGCTTCATATTTGTTAATGCTTGAAGAAGGTGGAGCCTCCTGATATTTATTTGGAGTTGGCCTTCTTTGTCGGGAATTCCTTCTTCTGTTCGAGACCGTTTTGAACTTTGATTCCTTCCTTGGTTGTTGATGTACCTGTTGCTTTGAAGAATGTTGTTCTGTTTGAATTTTTGGGCAGTTTTTAGCAAAGTGTCCATAAGCATGGGAAGCCGTGCATTTAAATGGAATCTGCTCGTTATCTAATGCTTACTGATGACTCCATTTGTCAAGATTGATTTGTAGGGATTTAGGGAGCCCTTTCTCCAGGTCAACCTCCACACATATTCATGTGCAGGGGTATAAATTTCCTTTTGGTTTTGCACGATCAATGTAATGACCCAATTCATTCCCAATCACTCTAAGTGAGCTGTCATCCCAGAAAATCAGTGGAAGGAGAGGCAATCTAACCCAGATAGGAGCTGCAGTAATTTCCTGATCTGGGTTGAAGTCTAGGCTCCATGGGGACAAATACATTCCCCTAGAACCCATGAAATACGGCCCAGATCTAAATATTAGATCTCGTGCTTCATTACGTAGAAAAAGAAAGATAAAGAAATCTTGGCCATAGGCAAATACACAAGCCTAACTGTTAAGTTTTGGGGCCCAATGCTCTGGTACCCATGTGTCCACAGTCTTTGGACTTGGCCAAAGGCCTGTAAACTTGCCAACCAAAGCCCTCTCGGATTGAATGAGGGCTTTCCTTCTTGGCTTCGAGGACGAGAGATCCAGTTGGGGAATAATATCCAGCCTTTTAACAGAGTTGTTGCGGTTGAGGATGTTTGCTTGGTGTTAGAGATCAAACTAACTCGTTAAATGCCTCAGAATCGTTGCATGAATTGCCCATGGTTGAACCGTCAAGAGGAACAAACTCCAAAGGAATCCACAAACGAATTAGCAGATCTGCAAATTTCAACTTCAACCAGTACATAGGCACATAAACCAGCACAGTTTCTCCCTTGCAACGTTTGATCTAATCGTAGGGTGGACCATAAAATCAAATTGGGACTCCGACAACGTCAAATCTGCATCAATCTCCTTCCTGGAAGAGAAATGCGTGTCTCAGACTCTCAACAGCTGTACTCGGGATCCTTTGATCGCAGGGGCGGAGCGACGACGAGGCTAGGGAAACCCTAGCTGCAAAAATGGAAAGCTCGACCTCGGTCCATGTTTTCATAAAAGCTTCTCCTCTTGGTAAGATAATATTATTAATGTTTAACAAAAGACCACAATAGTTGGTCAATGGGACTAAAAGGTACATCAAGGAACTCAAAATACAATGTGGGAGTGCAAAAGCAACTGCTAGATCGATGCCAAAATCAAATTACCTAGGCTCAATACAAATAGATGAACAACTAGCTAAGAAAGCTAATAAATCTAATACAAAAGCATAATAAGTATGGGTACACAAAAAGATGCGAAGAAGCTAGAGTAATAAAAACAAAAGGCACTTAATGTTGATCAATAGGAGGTGATGTCAAGAAGTGTCAGAGCTGGATATTGAGGAAAAGTATGGGCATTGAGAGACAAACTCCCCATTAGAGTCGTCAATCATCGTGAAATCGTCGATGCATTGGCAGATGATGTCCTCCATAGTGTGGATGGGGTTGAGGGTGCTTGGTTGTATGATCTTGGGGTGAGCATAGGAGGGAGGGAGCCTTGATCTCCTAACAACCAAGGCCATGGAGAAGAAAGTTTGGATTGAAGCCTAGCAACGTTGAATGTTTAATGGGGGTGCCTTGCCTTTGGGCCAATTAGTGATGAGTTGTGTGTTGGTTTGTGTGCTAGCCTAATGGTTTGCAACATGTGGCCTAGAACAAAAGCGCTGTAAGGATCGTGTGGAGATTGGTTAGCCTCTTGTGGGGGGGTTAACGAGAGTAATGAGGCCTCACTAATCTGAAGTTTGAAGGTCCTTGGGTCTCTTCCCATCGTTTGTTGCCCCAATTCCACTGGAAAACTTGGAAGTAAGAAGTGATTTGCTTGAAGGTCTTTGATTTAGGTAGGGGTATGTACTATGAAGAGCCCAAGATCAATGTCTGAGTGCCTCTTTCATGTAGACAACAAGGTATTGCTGGTTTGGGTAGGGAAGAAAGTGGAAAGGGAGTTGTGTGGGTCTTGGAATAATCCAATGCTTGTCTTACGTCCTAAAGATCCGTGAAGGTCAGGTAATAATTGCCAAATCTAGATTTTGCAATCTTAAGTCGCTGCAACTTAGAGTGAGTGCAAAAAATATATTGAACAACACTATGAGTGGTGATGAATTTAATGACAACCTTCCCTCTCTTGTACTAGTGATTAATCCATATATATTTTCATGCTTAACAATGTCTTACATCAAAAGGTTTAATGTGTGCACCAAACACCCAAACCAAAACATGTGAGGATGTACCTGCTCAAATAGGTGCATATTAGTTATTACTTGAACGACATTGAATGATCCAATATCTGAAATGGTTTTCAATAAGAGGTTTGCAATATTCGTAGCACTCTTGTCCACTATGGAGTAGTCATGCGCTACAAGGAAGACCCCATCATTAATTGACGCACCAAAGACATTTATTAGTGGCTAGTTTTCAACATTTGTTCAGCCATCAGATACAATAGACACCCCATATTCGGTCCAAGAATTTGTAAACCGCCTAGAGCTCTTTGGATTCTATATTTTTCCTTATCTAGTTAGTAGTAACACAGTTCTAGTGTTCTCATACTTGGGGTTCTTGTATCATTAAGGGCATTGTTAATGGTGCTAACTGTCTCATACCAATAAGAGCAAAGAACATTGAATTGTATACCGCATGCATAGAGAAACCTCACCACTTTTGCATCCACCTTGTCCCTACAACCAACATCAAGGAAATCCCCTATTGTTCTACAGGAGCATGACGCTTCTCTACCATCAAAGGACGAGGCAAATGGGGATTGATTGAATGGTCTAGATGTGGAAGTGCCATGGGCATTGGATTCATATCTGTCTTTTTTCAACCTACTTTCCACACAATCTTTGTGCTTCTTCTTTGTTGATGCATTTTTCTCTCTGTTTTTGATACTTCGATGCAAGTTTTAATTCTTTGACTCCTTGTACCTGGACACGACCCACAATGATACTGCCTCACATGTGAATATGATCTAGTGTAAGGTTTGTTACCCTCCCATGCCTAGGGGTAACTAGAGGAGATCAGGTCTCGTGGCCCGCAATGGAGAACATGATCCCGACCATGATGATGATCATCATGTCCAAAGATGGTAGCCCAACAAGCCCCCCTCATTCACCTTTACAACTGCAACCCAGTGTATGGAAGATGGTAAGCCATCGTCACCATGAGGTATGTTAGTCCTTCTTTTATGTAAAGTGTTGTGCTTAATTTGTTGGGCATGTGGATGAAGATCTTTGGTTGAAGTCGAATAATGGATCACTGGCTTGGGAAATTGTGTCGGTTTCCTTGTTTCACCTTGGTGGTCAACTTCTATGCCCTAGTCCTGTGTTGTCACCGCCCAAGGAAAAGGGTACTATTGGGGGGCCCTCACAAGTGTAACGTTCCATTCCCCACCATACTTATCACTTTCCATCCTGGAGCCTCTCATAGTGTATTAAACTTCGGTAATGGGTCATGGTCCATTCTCTCATGAGAAGAGGGGTTGAAGGCCCAAAGGTTGATTGCAGCTGCTACTAAAAGAATAAGAAAATGATGCTAAAGAAAGAAAGAAATGATAGAAAAGGACTCCCAAAAGCCAGTCCAAACTTGAGCTCTACCCTTTCCGTGCTCACCCCAATCCCAAATAGCAATGCTATAGCTTGAAACCTTATAAAAGGGGACTTGCAAATATGAAAAGCGGACAAATAAAATGGCAGATAAAGTGGTTCGAAAAAATGGCACTTAAGAAAGTGGTAACTCAAGAGCAAGCGCACACTCCACAAAGGCGTTCATAGAAATGGATTCAAAGACAGCATAGGCCATGAAGTAAGCCCTAAAACCATACCACTATCACACTTACTCTTGAAGGGTTTCTTTATTTTCTGCTTTCCTCAGGACCTATCCCTCTACCCAGGTTCTTTTATTTCCTGTCTAGGTGGCACACCTAATAGGGTTGGATGAAGGCCCTCCAATACTTTAACTTGTGAACTCACATGGGGTCCTCGGTTGGTGTGATACTCGAAGGGGATACCGAGGTGAATTGTTTACATGGCTTATATATTAAGTTACAACTTACTTTGCATGCTTTAAGGACTAATGTTTCTAATGAACCTTGGCTATCCTTGTTTTATACTTTGTTTTGTTTTGGATGGCCCTGACATGGTTCTTTGAGGGACGTCCTGGGCTTGTACCCAGGACGTTGTGCCTTTATTGCAGGACCTTGACACGTGTGATGGAGAGCAGTGGGTCATCCAATGACTCACCACCCTCAGACATCAACTCTCACATCCTTGGAACCTTGGATGATGGACATATGGACTTGGTATGAGCAGATTCAGTCATGATGGCACATTGATGGGCTGGAAGCCCATAGGCTTGGCAGGGTACCCCAAAGCTTATTTTTCACCAGTATCAGGGATGTTGCAACAACAGACAGTCAGAGACATTGCGGAGATGAGATGCAACTCCCTAGGGCCTGGACCCAACACCTGGATCTTGGACACTAACCCTATTTTGACGATGACGTCATCTTCGAAGGTTTGATGTAGCTAGGGTTTGATGGATACCTATGGTATTGATGATGGTTGGCATGATTTTGAATGGGGAGAGACATCATTTGCCCCCACTCCACTCTGGATTGGTGCCACATGACCTTTGGAGGCCCCCTTCTTGCTTAAGGAGGCTTGACGTCATTTGTGTCTCATTTATGATGATTTTGCATTTATTACATTTTGTTAAGGGATAATGAGGGGTCGGCCCCACTTAAATTGAACAAATGTTATGTTATGTTGACAAATGAGTAGCGCTAGCATCATATAAGAAGGCTAGCGCCACCTCTTTTCATTTCATCATCTTTTCCTCACCATTGTGAGAGCTACTTCTGAAATTTTCGGCCCCTTAGGGGCTACTAGTCTTTCTCTCTCATGCGCTATGCTTGGAATGGATCTCTAGTGGATGGTTTGCTGATTTTGGATGGATATTTCTGCAATTAGGGTTAAATGCTCATGGTTTCTTGGATGAAGTAAGTAAATTTCTGCAAGTTCTATTTTATGTTGTTGATGTTTATGGTGAAATTGCTATTTTGTTGCAAGAAGTCTTGTTTTGTTGAAACCTTAAGAGAGGAACATAAGTGCTTCTTCCTCACAAAGTCTTATTTGTCCAAAATTTGTGAATTGTCCTTGCTAAGGTTAGAACCCTAAAGCCCTAAAGTGCTAGCACTTAAGGATTTTAGCCCTAGACAATTGATCTTTGACCTAGTTGAAGCTACAAGAAGGGAGAAACGATATATAGGACCCAAAAATTCTTGCACCCTAGATGTCCTTCTCCTCAAACTCTAAAGCCTAAGGCCCAAATGTGCTTGCACCTTAGGGTTTAGACTCTACCTCTTGGCTTCAAGTAGATCAACCTTCAAGCTTTGATGCATTTGAGACTCCATAGCCCTAGAATGGTAAAGGCACTAATCTAGAAGCAACTCTTGTGGTGAAAGTGATTGATAAAACCCCTTTTCCAAATCTCTCAAGTATTCTACTAACCCTACTAACTCTAACCCTAGCAAATTCACTATATTATTTGCTGCTGTTATAAAAGTTTGCTACAACCATCTAAAACTACATTAATTGTTGCATACACTCATCTAAATGTGGCTTAACTCACTCAGAAATTTCCTCCAACAATTGGATAATATTCTATTGGTTATATGCTTATTTTTCCTGGTCAATTGAGGTATTTCTGAGCACTAATTATTGCTGCTGTTACAAATCACTTACTGCTGTCATATAATTGTTTACTGCTGCAAATTTGTAACAGCGATTGCAATCTATCTTATCTAGTGTTTAAAGAGGTTATTTTTGCATAGTTTAGCTTGGGAATTGTTGTATATATGCTGCAAAGTGTTCTTGTTCTGGGCAGGTACAAAAAATCACCTTCAACCTCTTCTTTTTCCTAAACCTAGATCAACAAATCGGTGATCAAGATAGGGGGTGGTAGGCTTGGCTACTAAACTTGCTAATTGATCCCTTGAGGTCACCAGGGAAGCCTCCCTTGTGGTGGACCTCTTCCATCACCAAAATGAGGGAAGATCCTACTAAGGTGACAATGGTAGTTTCTTCCATTGTTACGCAAGATTTGAGGATCCTGTGAAGGGCTTTGCACAAGTACAAATCCCGCGATAACAAGGTCCATTAGGTTTACATCTACGGTTGCATAAAAATTTAGTTGTTCCACTCTCTCTCTCATCCTTGAGTTTTGTCACATATTTCCACTGTCCACAATGGTGTGAAAGGATCATCTCTAGATTTACTTGTATTTTCTTTTTCAATTTCTCCACCCTCACTCCCTTCTAGTTCTTCCTCCTCTCCAAACAGTGGGTCATTAGAAATATTTTCATCTTCCTGACGATTCCTATTCCTCACCAACACCATTAGAATAAAAAAACATCATACCCTAAATGAGGAACATTCTTGTCAAGTGTTTGATGTAAAACCTGCAATGGAATGAAGGAGAAGGGGGGATGGGAAAGAGAAGCAATAAACAAATAAACAACACAAAGCAAAACAGCAACAAACTTTGGGCTTAGAGCTTACCTTCACTCTCTAATAGCAATAGAATGCTTATTGCAGCCTCCAATGTCACCTCCAAGCTCTCAGAAATCAGCTTTGCTCAAGACTCTGCCTTTTTGCCCTTTCAAAACCCTAAACAATGGAGGAGTGAAATGAGTCAGTGACAAATGGAATGAGTGAGGAAGAGGGATTAGGGCTATAATATGTTGTAGACCCTTTTCGATAGGACGTGGATCCTATTGAGGCCTTCGCATAAGCCCCAATTAAAAAAAAGTGTTTTTCGTGCCTGTACAGAAGCATTCCCCAGAGCATGTTTCTGTACACACTCCTAGAAGTCGAAGTTGACTTGTATATCATTGAATTGCCAAGCCTAGTCAACACTGGCTTGGGTGCCGAGTTGACTGAGCTATGTCTAAACCAACCCAAGGATGGATCAGGTCTTGCAACTTTTAGAATGGTAGCCCTCCACTTTGTTTCTTCTCCAAGCAGCCTTTTTGGATTCAGGTAAGGGGCTGATGGATGAATGCCTATGTTGACCTGGTGATGGATCACTTTGGTACTATTATGTTGGCTTCTTTGACCTGGACACCTTTGAAGGAGATATAAATGAAGATAGACAGAGCTTAGGAGACTTGTGCAATCAAGTCTGGGAAAATTCCAAAAATTGGTTCCTATCGCTGGTCAAGTCCCTGCTGTAGATAGGTTAGAGTGTCAGAAACTCAGCCTACTTCCAGGCAAAGGTAGCTAAAGCTGGAAGGGGCAAAGTGGAAAATTCAAGAAAAGGTGGCTTGCGCTGTTCTGTATAGTGCATGTAAATATCTTTTTGGACAAGGCATAGGCACTGACTTTCCAAGGAATTTTTTTCTAGTCCTAGCAGCATTTAGACTTGGAAGTCAGCTTAATAGAAACAAGAAGTGGGGTTAAGTATGTTATTATTCTCTGGTTCCAGATCAACATGAGGCCACATTTACCAATCTGGGAAGAGGCGACTCTTGAGCATGTAAGGAGGCCCCAACAACAGGCTATCAGGTGAGTTTAAAGGTGCCTAATAAGATTAGATGCATGATGCATCTTTCATGTCACCTGTGACATCACCGATCTTATTACAGGCTGGCAGCAGGGGAGTCCAATAATAACCCTTATGGGTATTATTGTTGTATTTCAAGTGTGAAGAGCAGACTTGATGGTTCATCCTCCAATCCTTTCACACATGCCTAAGCTGATTTTGAGCAAGGGAGCCTTTAGTTAATCATGGCCACACCCCTGTCAATGGCTGACAAAGCATTACTTTTTTTTTGGTTTATTATTCGCAAAGTGAAATATCACAGGGAAAACTCCTGGGTATTTCCCCACATTCTGTGGATGGTACCCTGTGTAAACCCATCAGTGATGATTCCGGTGCCTGATCCAGTAGGGACATGGTACCCCCTGTAAACTTCCTGCATGAAGCTTAAAGCACTCAACCACTCGAGCTAGCCCACAGGGCTACAAAGCATTAAAGCTATCATCTCTATAAGAATGGATACAAATCCTTGGAAATATTATTCCCAGTTGCTGTTTTCTGGGTGGCAGTTAATCTCTCTCAAGCCATGGAAATGTTTGAAATTACTGTTGAAACTTAGGAGCTATTGACGCTGCAGGCTGAGTCCATGCTGCTTCAAAACTGGGTTTAACAAAAATGACATCAAAATCCATAATGACAGAAGCTTTAAGCTTGTCCCAAGTGGTCAGGAAGATTTTTCAGGTCGAATCATGTTGACACTATTGATTTGGGCTTGATGAACTCTATGGATTAGGAGACAGGGAGTCTTACCTCAGCTGAATGAAACAGTCAGCTTGATGGAGAGATAAGGCAAGCCGTTGAGGGACAATAAGTTAACTATTTTGAATAACTGGAAATGTTTCTGGTCCTGAAAAGTGTTAGATTTTCTAGACCATGGTAAACAGACTCTGCACTAAAAGAATTCCTAAAAAACTAGATAGCTGAAAACTGAAAACCACTCAAAACTTCAACTCTAATAATGCTAGAATTTGTAAACACATACTGCAGAAAATATATAACAGAGACTTAGTAGATGGACTGTTAAAACTGTTACTGCTTTCTCATTAATTCTGAACTAGAATCTTGCTATAGGAAAAAGAACAGGAAACTCACTGCTGACTGCTGAACTGAATGAATTAAACCTATACCCCTGCCTTTGCCTTTGTAGACTAGAAGGTACAATGAATCTGGACATATGCACAACAGCACCTCAACTGAAGGTTTTACCTCCTAATTCTACTGCACCTTCCTTGCATGGATAGATGAGCCAAGTAAAGTGTGCCTCGAGTGGATGATCTAAGGCATGCAAGAATGCATCCTCCTAGAGGCCTGTGCCCTTAACTGGACTGCATGTGCCTTAACTAACTGAATTTAGACTTAAGTCAAAATTGGAAAACTGCTAGAATTAAACTGAACTAACACATGCAAACTGTCTAACAAACTGCATGCAAACTGCTGAGGATAACATGCAAACAGTTGAGGATAGATTGCTGGAAATAGAACAACAATCACTCCTACATAATCTAATATGCCATGCTGCTGAATCTAGAAGAGAGGAAGTGCATCCTCACTGTCCACTGTCCAGTTCAAACTTCTGTAACTGAAGCGCCCAGATCTATTCACAAGTGTGCTCAGGACTGCCATACGTGTGCCTAGGCTATAGAAGACTATCCAAGGTACATTCTAACAAAAAGAAGGCTCCAACTCCTCACCATGGGCCGAAATCCGGAATGTTAGGAACTTGGCCTGCCAACAGATCTTTCTGGGGCCTCAGTGGTATGTTTGGATGCCTTTGAATGGGCAGTTATAATCAGAAGATGACTGGGCCCAAATCTCTGACTCCCTTTCTCTCTTGCTGCTGCCGTCCTCAACTCTTTCTTAGATAAGTTAACAATTTTGAATATCTGGAAATGTTTGTGGCTCTGAAAAGGAGGCTCCACCTCCTCATCATGAGTCATAATCCAGAATCTCAGGAACTTGGCATGCCAGTGGACCCTTCTGGGGCCTCAGTGGCATGTCTGGATGTCTTTGAATGGGTGGTTTTAATCAGAAGATGACTGGGCCCAAATCTTCAGAGAAAATGTCACCTCCTTCAGCAAAGAAATCACATCCAGGTCTCTGTGTCATGCTGCATCTTCTTTGCATTTACGCTGCATCCCTCTCCTCTGTGGCATTCATGGGATTAGGGCACGGATTTCATTCTGTTTTGTGGCTGCCAAATTAATCTAAGACATGCCTGTCTTCTGCATGTGTTTTTATTCTGCTGGATGTTCCTAGGGCGACGATTTTCTGGTGCATTTTTCTTCATTTCTGGTATGGCATCTTTGCTTTTGCTATTCCACGAGGACTGTTCTTTCCTTCTGTGCTGTGTCTATAGCCTGAATTGTCTCTGTGTATGCATGTCTGAATCTAAATTGTGTTTATGCACTGCCTGAATCTGAATTGCATTGCTGTGTTACCACTGTCTTCAGATTGTTCTGCGCTTTGTCTGTGAGCTTGGGTTTGGTAAGCATCATCTGCTAGGGTTTTTATTTTAGTTTATTTTGTCAGTGCGTCTTTCTCTGCTATTCAAGCATATGGCTAGGCTCTTCATGTTCGCTATCTTCCTCCTTTTCTTCTGGGTTTCTTCCCTGTTGTGGGTTGGTTATCTGTTTCACCTGTGGTGTGATATTAAGCGGGTTGCCTGTGTCTTGTTCGGGGATGTGGTGTGAAGATTATTTCTCTGTATGGGCATCTGATTTTCTGGGTCATGCCTGGTTCTTCTGCTATCTGCACCTGGTTTGAGATAATTCTGCCTTTTTTTTTTCCATTCAGAGGTTCGACCTCCACAATTGCTTTGGTCTAAGTCCTCTGGTCAGTCATCAATGACCTGCTAGCTGCCACTTGGGGGCTGTACCTTTCAGCAAATCCAGGGTCCTCCTGCATTGGGATCCAGCCACTTTACTGAAAAACCGCCAGCTAGTGCAAGGAGACCCTCTGCTAGCACTTGAACTTGAATTCTGAGACCTTCCGGAGCCCCAAAGGACCAGAGGAGGGTGGCTTTACCAATCCACTTACAGGTCTAAGCCCTGAGATAGTTCTGCCCTTGTAGGTTCTGTTCTGTTCTCTGATAGTGGACATCATTGTCTGGTTTGAGGAGCATGTGTTATTGGCCTCGTGAAAGTTTGTGGAGTATTTCTCCAGTTCTGTGAGTTATTTTAAATCCTTCCTAAATATTAATAATTCTCAAGTTAAACTTTAGAACTTTATTTACATCATTTTCCCAATAGAAACTTTAAAACTATTTATGCATATAAATTGAAGCTTGCCTTTTTCAACTCCTCAATTGCAATCATGAGCAATCTTTTTTCTTTGAACTTTTAATTCATGAACTCTCCGAATTTCTAATTTACGGATTCCAGAACTATTATCTTCTTTGATACCATGTTAAGCAATAAACATAAGATACATGGGATTCATGGAATATATGGATTTATTCAAATGGAGTCTTGTGGTGCAATGAAGGACATCAACCTTATATTCCATACATAAGATAGATGTGTTACCTACTTGACCTAACTTCTTTATATTAATAACATCTTGGTAGACTATAATGGTCACTTAATCTCATTGTGACCTTTAGTACATACCTAGTCACTTTATTAAACTTGGACCAGTATTGGAGTGTTAATACTCCAACACGCAGCTGTGGTTTTGGTTACTGTATCTTCCTTTTCTCTACGTTGTATTTAAAGCTATGGTAGGATACAGATATTGTGGCAACTTTGTGTAGCTCTGTTTATTCATCCAACTGCTAACCCTATAAACGTACCCACCCTGTTTCTTCTGTGTCTTTTGGGATTCTTGTGATCTTTTTAATCTTTGGTTTCTTCATATAGTGAAAGGATTTTCATGGAAAACTTGATATTCCGTCCAATGAAATTGTTAGGAAGAAATTATCAACCTCTTGACCAAATTCGTTGGAATTATAGTAAAATTTGGCTCTTATGTGAAACCAAAGTGGAATGTGAAATAGAGATGGATTACCTAGGTAATTGAAGGAAGAATCCGCAGAAACATTTTGCATCTCAAATGAGCAAAAATTTGTATCTCAAATTCAAAAGGAGAGAGGAAATCTTCAAAACGTTTAATGTAATAATTTAAGGTCTTTTCTGCTATGTCAGCCAAATGATTTGACTCAGGTAGGTAAAAGTACGCATGCATAAAAAAGGTACCAGATACACAAATATACATATTGTTAGCTCTTAGGTTCTCACTTGGTGTAAAAGTCCCAAAGAACAAGTTGAGTCCCCAAGGGCAACTCAGACAAACTACCCATTGTCACCTCGATAGCCTTTTCTTTCTCTCTTTAGGCTAGATGATCTCTATTCTAGGGGAGGATCCCTATGGTTGACTAAGCTCAACACTTTATAGTTAAAGATGGCAAAGGAGCTTAGGTTTAAATCTGATCTAGGGTTTTGAGATAACACTTTAAATTTTAGATTTAAAATCAGATTTAAGTAGCTTTTTTTTTGAAGTGTTAAACAACAATGTAACAAGGCTAATAACAACAAATCAAACAAGTTTTTAAAACTACAATTCTGGGATTTGCTTCTACAATCAACAAGTCAAGTTTACGATACTTATTTGAGGTTCAAAATTCAAATGACTTGGAAAGGCAATCTAGTTTGGGGTTTTAACTGCTGTAATTTCTAGAATGCTAGAAACAGAAATATAGTTTATTTTTTGTATTTTTGGGTTGGTTGAAAGGGAAGGCCAGTGCCTTACATTTTTTTGGGCTATGGGGTCAAGCATGCAACTTTAAAGGAAAGTTCTATGAAAGATCTAGGAGCTGGTTGGGCTATAAAATACAAGCCAAAGACAGCCCTAAATTTGACGAACAAAATAACACAGGCTGAGGAAGGAAAGGGTCTTGATAAAGGGATCCACTTTCAAATCGATTCAAGGGTGGCTTTGCCTAAAAGTTCCAAACTATGCAATTATTCTCAAGACGTCTAGGGCATAAGTTTTTCTCTTTAAACAAAGTAACAAAGAAGTTTAGGAGTACAAAACCTCTTCCAATGTAACAAGGCTTCTCTTATATGGCTCCTCAAGTCGACTTTGACAATCCAAACCTGCAATACAAGTTACCAACATGCACCAAGAATATCCGCCACACATTCAACAAAGTATAGCATATCCATTCCACAATAGCTTAGATAAGAGCAAGACCAATTTTATTCCAAAGCTTTATGAGCACTTTCAACAACCTTTACAAATGGAGGAGCTTCTTATATAAGAGTTCTAGCTCAACAACTCCAATAAAATAATAATACTATAATTAACCTTAGATCTATGACAAAAGACTAATACCCTCCAACTAACTTGAGAGAACAAGTCAACAAAATAATATTTTATGGTGAACTAATGCCACATGTACAATCCCAATACAATAGACGGTCTAAGGGAGTGGATGCCCTCTTCAAAATGGTGCAATGGATGAGGTCAATTCATAGAAGATATCCTCCACAAGGAGGTTGATCCAACAATATGCTCAAAATAGCTCCAATGGCTAGCCTCTAGCCTCCAACAAACACTGCATGTGTGGCTCATAGCATAGAAAAGAGGGCCGTACCCTCAAAACCCTCCAAGGTCTCCTCAAATGATGTCAAATGTGTGTAGGAAGAAGGCACGTGTGGGATCTTATGCATGCATCTCGGTCCAAAATCTAAGTAGAGATGAATCGACCTCTCAAAAGTAGCATGTGTTAGCTCAATATAGGTGGACGACACTCGTCAACATGCTACAATGCCCAATGAGGTGGACGACCCCTCAAAAGTGATGATCAATGCCTCCAAATATGTGTCACTAGGTGGTGAACATCATGTGACATCTTCTAATAGCTCAATGACTTTTAATTTTTAATCCCCTTCCTAAATTGACCATGGTGTGGACATCATTAACCTTAATTACTTGTGAAAACCCCTAAGACAAGATGCATTTCCTAGGACTCTAAGTTAGGTGCAGGTGATGTAATGAATGTGGTACTAGAGAAAAGGTGTTTTCATGAAATGATCCTCATAGTCACATGGGATGAGTGAAGAGGTCTTCGCCTTAGCTTTCAAGAGCTAGGGGTTATCATTTCTTGTTTCACATGTGTGCCTTTAGAGGGAGCGTTGAACATTGAGTTACCATTCCTTGAGCCCCTTTTTCTTACTACCCTTTTTTCCCCTTTTTTCTTTTTATTTGCTTAGCCCCTTCTTTTCTTTTTATTTGCTTTTGAGAATGGGACTTGGGGAAATTGGGTTTTATTGCAAGGTGGGAAATTGGGTTTTATTGCAAGATTTTATTTGATCATGCTTATAATAATATGACTTTTGTTGCCTCTACCTCAAGCATTTTTAGCTCTTTCATTTTATTTAGGCCTTTTCGTACATGGGAATTTTTTTTATTTTTATTTTGGACCTTGCTACATGACATATGATAAGTCAATCACGAAGAGGGGAAATGATGAATATTGATGAAAATGGTGAGGAGATGACGTGGTGTGAAAAATAGCTAGGGAAAATGACATGAAACATCTACCTAGGTCGCTAGTAGTACAACTTGACACATAAGTTGACACACTTATCTAGAGGTAAATTATGAACCCACCATGGTACAACCCAGTAAAAGACAACCATTTAGAGTGTTATGAGCCATTATAGAGTACACCAATGATCACCATGGGTCATGACCCACATCCAAAAAGCAATATCATCATGTGTGAGAGCAAGAGCATAAGGTATATCATTGCCTGGTACAATCTCCATCCAATATTTGACGCTATCGGGGGCTAGATGAGCAAATGCTAGAAACATCTTTGATAAACATCCATGGACAATCCATAGATCTTATCTATGGAACTGATGGTTTTGATAAAAGTCACAAGTGCATTGATCCTCTAGTTACCCCTACAAGTTAGGAGATAACATTTGGCTCCAACATGGGGACATGCGCTCAAGATAGAGAGCATGAGAAACCTCATAAATCTCTGGAACTCCAAGTCCTGTACTCTGCATCAATCATCAAAATCTGCAAATGCTCAACATTAAAAGGATTAGTCCCACAATACAGGGCAAAATGATCACCCTGGTCCACCATAAATATAGCCAAAGCAAATGCAAGATACATGAAAACTACTACATGGAGTCAAAACAACTCTAAAACAAGACATGAGCCAATATAAAAGTAATGCATGAAAATAAACAACTACTCTTAACAACTTCTCATGCGGGCTTATTCATTCCTACCTCTACAGAGCTAACATGGCAGTAATTGCCATCAAAATAGTAATACTTTAGAGTTTTCCCATTCACAGGCAGTTGCAACATTTCTCCATCCAGGTGATTGAGGTAGAAAGAATTTGTGCCTGCGACGTCTTTAATCCTATAAGGTCCGAGCCATAATGTTTCGAATTTACCATGCTTTCCAGTCTTTTCATTCTTCTTATCCCACATTAGGACAAGATCTCCTTTTTGAAAATCCCTTTGACATGCCCTTTTATCAAACACTCCCTTAACCTTGCTTTGTTTCTGGACAAGATGTTCAAATGCCTTTCGTCGATTTTCATCCAATTCTACAAGTTGGTTCACCCTTGCCTGAAATGCTTCCTTGTCTATCGTGAAGTGTTGCAATAAGCGATATACTAGGATCTTCAAATGGACTAGCAATGTGATCTCTATCCCATACACCAACTCAAATGGGATTTTCCCTTTGGCCTTTTTCTTAGTTATTCTATTTGCCCATACAACATATTTGATCTTATTGTCCAGACTTCTTTTGTTGTCTCCCACAATCTTTTTAATGATGGCCATTAAATTTTTGTTGCTTGATTTTGCCAGGCCATTTCCCTATGGGTAATAATTAGATGAAAGAGACAATACAATGCCATAATAAAAAAAAAACGTGGATAATTTTGTTGAACTGAAAGCCTTGGCATTGTCGGTTATAATCTTAGCCGGGACACCAAACCTCGTGATAATCCTTTCTTCCAAGAACTCTTTGATCACACTATTAGTTACCCTCTTTGTAGGTATAGCCTCAATCCATCTAGTAAAGTAACTAGTAATAGTGAGGATCCATTTGAACCCATTACTAGAACTTTCCTTGAACTCTCCAATGAAATCCAGGCCCCATTGCTAGAAGGGTGCCTCCACTACTATTGGTTTGAAATGTAAAGTTGTCAGGCATTGTTTTCCCAAAAATAACTGACATTGTTGACAAGCTTTGACAAATTTGTGAACATCAACACATATGGTTGGCCAATAATAGCCTGCCCTTAGAAATTTGTGTGTTGTGGTTCGAGTTGCATGATGTCCACCACAAAATCTTGTGTGCAATTCCTCCATCAGTTTCTAGGCTTCTTCACTATCAACCCATTTTAGAATCGAACCATCTAGATTTTTCAATCAAGGCCTCCTTGAACCTTACAATATTTTGATGCTTTTAATCTCAGAGCCCTTATCTTTCAATCAACAAGGTGATCTGGACATGCCAAATTCTTCAAATAATAAATGATGTTCGTATACCATTCATGTTGTTCTAACTCATCCAGAACTGCATATATCATTTCAAGAGCTTCCTCTTTGTTCATATCCAGTGCTTCCTCATTTCCCTCAATGAGCATTCTTGCTAATCCTTGCCCCTTTACTAACTTTGTAGGCCTGATTTCCATGCCATACTCTTGAATTTTGGACACCCATTTCCCATGGATACCCAAACAATCCCATTGAGTTAGTATATCCTTAACTGCGGCATGAGGAATGTATGCAATAATCCTTGAATGTCCCACGTAAGGCTGGAAGTACTTTAAAGACTTCACGAGGGCATAAGCTTGTTTTTGCATTGTGGTGTGCTTCAACTCTCCTTGAGCGCTTTGCTCATGAATGCTATGGGCTATTCCATATTTCGATCATTCTTCTGCAACAAGACACCAACTATTGTATCCTCCAAAGCGAAAGAAAACTCTTGGAATTCTCTTGAATAATCTGGACTTACCAAGACCGGTGCCAAAGCTATAACATTCTTAATCATCTTGAAGGCTCTCATGCTGTTGTCATTCCATTTGAAATCCTGATCCCTTTTCAGCAGATTAGAGATGGGCTTGGTAATCTCTGCGAAGTTTGGGATGAACCTTCATATAAAATTTATCTTTCCAAAGAAAGATTGTTCTACCTCCTCCTCGCTTGCAGGGAAGGGAATCTATTGGATGGCCTCTATCTTTAATGGATTTATCTTGACTCCTTTAGAAATAATGTGTCTGAGGAGCTTTCCTTCATCTACTCTAAAAACTGACTTCTTCGGGTTTAGGGATATACCATACTTCCTACACCTCTCGAATACTTTCCTTAAATGATGCACGCGATCCCCTCTTTCCTTGGAAAACATTGTTAGATCATCCTGGTATATTTCTATGACCCTCCCAATTAGGTGCCTAAATGCAAAGTCCATAGCCCTATGAAAGGTTGATAGTGCATTCATTAGCCCAAATGGCATCCTAAGATATTCATAAGTTCCACACAAAGTGGCGAATGTCGCTTATGCCCGTCCTCTTCCTTTACCAAAACTTGATTATATCTTGAAAACCCATCAAGCACGGACAACATGCTTGATCCTGTAACCCTCTGCAACAAATTCTCCATGTTTGATAAAGGATAATTGTCTTTAAGGGACAATTGGTTGAGATTTTGGAAATCTATACATAATCTGATATCACAAGTCTTCTTCCTTACCACTACTAGATTAGCAACCCATGACGAATGTTGGGTAGGAGCAATGATCTTTGCAACTAGCATCTTCTCCAACTCCTTTTTAATAAGAGGAAGGAGTTTTAGATTGATTTTACTAAACTTTTGCCTTAATGGTTTCACATCTTCCTTCAAAGGGATGGTACATTGAATGATATCTCCTTTATTGCCTTTAGATCGTCATAAGACCATGTGAATACATCACGATACTCTCGTATCAAGTTCTCTATCTGTTTTCTTTCCTCCAATGATGTATTCTTTCCAATTTTGATTATTTTAGGACTAGCTTCTCATCCAATGTTGAGTTCTATATAGTCCTTAGGCTTACTGGTCTCCTTCTATTTGTACCTATCATGTTGATTGAAGATCCTTTCCAGTGGCATTAAACCCTTCAGAACCTTGTTTTCATCAAGTAATTCAACTTCCTTGAATTTGCCTAGTGTTGTATATCTCTCCGATATTTCAATAAATTCCGAGTTAAACACTTGTCTAATATATTCGAATTATTCCGAGTTAGACCCCTGTCTTGCGACATTTTCCGAGATATTTCGATATTTTCCGCCGATGTCATCGAGAAGTTACATTCTAGATCCTTGCCGATACTTTTCCCAAGACGAGATATACAACATTGAATTTGCCATCATCATCATGTGTGAGACCAAGAGCATAAGGTTTAGCATTGTCCAGTACAATCTCCATCCAACATCTGACATCATCGGGGGTTAGTTGAGCAAATGCTAGAAACTTCTTTGGAAAACATCCATGAACAAATCATAGATCTCGTCTGTGGAACTGTTGGTTGCGATAAAAATCACAAGTGTATCGATACTCTAGTTACCCCTACAAGTTAGGGGATAACACATCTCTCGTCAAAAAATTGGTAT
The DNA here is from genome assembly GCA_009831015.1 of Picea engelmannii. Classification (NCBI taxonomy): domain Eukaryota; kingdom Viridiplantae; phylum Streptophyta; class Pinopsida; order Pinales; family Pinaceae; genus Picea; species Picea engelmannii. Next base: position 401,089 of record ML788885.1, read on the forward strand.
ACGTGCTAGCAATCTATGTGGGGTCCATTAACATGTAGTTTGAGCCACAATTACAATCTGATGATGTGGTTTATAGTGTTACATTTATCACCTATATCATGATATAACACAAGTCATTCCCCAATCCGATAATATTGACGATTATTATCACGATATTTTCAGTAATTATCGTGAGTTGATTGAATTTATCACCCTGTCCGCGTCATTCTTTCCTTATAACCAGATTCTTGGTCTTTTAACCCTCATTTTGCGAAAGTGAGTTAGGGGATTGAGCTATGAGGATATCATGACAATTTTCCATCAAGCAAACAAAGGGAAATCCATTGTTTTCAATGCCATGAACCAAGCAATTGTGGAGTGGGGATTTACTCCAATCTACCATATCCATATTTTGAGGGATTTGTGTTAGGATATGTTATAGCGCAAGTTGTAGGTTGGGATAAGACCGACCCAACCACAAAGCAAGTGCTACAACTTGGGAATCTTACACCTAATGTCACCTTGATGTAGGTCCCGCACTTCAAGGGTGACTAGGTCACTCTAGGGAGGCGATCCCGGTGACCCTAGGGGGAATGAGATGGAGATGGATAGAGATGGAAGTGGAGCCCCTAGAGGTCAAGTCTAAGTGGAGTGAAATGTGTGGAATGAAGTCTTGGGAAGGTCCAAGGGTTGCCAAGTATGTTGAGTAACCTGTAAATGGTGTAATACCTGCCCGAGACACAAAAAAATCCACTTTGCAATGATGTATGTTAGTTGGATCAGCAAGTTAATCTTGCTGTCCCTAATTTGCAGCAATAGATAACAGTATATATCAGCGATAATATGGTACTATAAGCTGCTCAATAAATGCTAGAGATCAAGTAGAAGATACAAGAGAAAGACTAGTTAATGACTAGCTAAACTCAAGATGAAAAACCAATATTCTAGCATAAAAAGATAAGGCTGTTGTAAACACTTGTCTGCAGCAAATTATATCAGCCTTATGGCTGTAATATTCAATGTATTACATCAAGAAAATCAGCCACTGAAAACCCTTCAAACTTTGCGAAAAAGTGCACTAGACCAAGAAGAATAAGTGTGCAAACTTTGAGCAAAATCCAATGGTTGATAAGAGAGTTATTCAAGCAAATGAGTTAAGGTTTCTACAGCCCTAATGACTGAAGATGTAATTTTATAACAGCAGCAAGAAGTAGCCCTTTGATGGGGATGCCCTAGTGGCTGCGAGGTGCCCAAGGCACAAGGAATACAATCCACTTTGCAAGAAGTAAAAATGACCAAAAATCACGTTTCCCAATATAATCTTTTATTTCTCCAATGCAATAATAAATGACTAGTGCTCTTAATCATTGGGCTAATGGAGTCATGCAAAGAGAGAGCTAGAGAAGCTACCTCCTTGAGTGTAAACCCTCTTACTCCCCAAGGCAAGTTTCTCTAGTTAGGGTTTAAGCTAAGAGGGTGTATGCCCTTATACTTCTCTTAGCAAACCCTTGTTTAACCAATGACATGAAGCATAAAATGATGAAGACTATGGTGGGGGTGTATGCCCTTATACTTCCCACATAGCTCCTAGCACAATAACCTTGACTTGAAACAAATGAGTAAAGACCATACCAATTCAAGGAAAAATGCCAAGATAATCCACCACAATAGCAAGAGATAAACCTTCCAAGGCTAGCACATCACTTCCATCAACCATAACATCAAGAGGTAACCATAAACAAGAGCCAAGAGAGACAAATTTGCCAAAGGTAGCGAAAATTTCAGACCAATACTTCTCACAAGAGGGAGAGTTATGTTCAAATGAGATCTTATGATCTCTTATTTATACAAAATGTCACTAAGGTGACTTGTCCATAAATTAAGGGGTAAACCACAAGAATAGGGGTCAACAACCCTAATCTTTCCCCCTTTAACAAAGTAATATTAAACAATTCATTTAAAATTTCACTTTTGCACAAATAAAACCCTAATTTTACATGGATGTCTCCCCTTTAGGGGATGTTTTTCCACTTAGAAGAAGTCGTTGGTGTTGGAGAAGCATTGGTAGGCCTCCAAAGGCCACATGTCAAGCATCTAGGAAATCTCCTCATGGTGAAGACCTCCTCCTCCTCAAAACGTTCAAGTGCCAATGTATGTCACCTCACCACCAAGCCCTAACCCCCCTAGGTGATGTCATGCTAAAAAAGGAGATTTTTTGCCTCTCCTAGGCAAAACGTTTGGCATGTGGGGGCTAGGATACATCGTCCAAGTCATCTTCAAGGCCTTTCAAGTTTGATCTTCCTCATCCGGCATTCGGGCCCTTGGCATCCACTTGTGGGCTCCAAGCTCCATGGAAGCCCAAGCTAGGCTTGTTCTTCCAAAACTGTCCACCAGCTAGGTCCTGTAAAGACAAACAAGCATGCCCTCCAAGGATCTCAAGTCATAACATCATGATAAGTGAATCCAATCAATAAATGAGCCACCTAAGCATGTGCATCAAAGATTACTATATCAAACAGTTAATTGCTCAAAGACACTATGCGACATGTCAAGCTTGAATATGGGAGGGTTGACGAGGTGTTCTATTGGGTAGATCTTGCCCTAGGTCAAGGAGAGTTTCCAAGAGATCCCTCTCTAAGCCATGTAAAGTGGATGAAGTGGTTGGGGTCAAGACTCAATGGGCATAAGGCTCATGACATATAAGGGGTCGTAGTGTCTCATTCATGGGTGCCTTTGTATAGGGTGTGTGGTACCTTCGTTTGCAATGCACTTTTTCCAAGCCCATTAATTTCCATTGTTTCATTCTTTCATAATTTTAAGGAGAGGTTGAAGGTCACTGCCCTGGCGTGGTGACCAGATAATGGCAATGTCACCCACAAACACCTAGTGGAAATGAGAAGGGTGGATCGTGATGAGACCCCATTTCTCTCAACCATGCAACTGAGAGCCATTACCCTGGTTTGGTGACCAGATGATGGCAATGTCATACCACTAGATATTCATGGATGTGATAGGTCGACTCATGATGAGACCTCCTATCCTTCAACTAACCTTTTAAGCATTCTTTATTATATTGTGGATCCCCTTTACTCAAAGATAAGTGTTTCACTGCTTTCTTGGGTGATCCCTGGCTGAAGCATTTGGAAGGTTCATACAAGGCTTTTATCTTTTACCCAACATCAATCCCTCTGGGCCTTCAACCCCTTCTTCCCATAGAATGAGGGACAACCCCTTCTTGGGTCAATACACCCTAAAATCCCAAGAGATAAGGAAATGGAGGGGACCAAAGATGGAAAGTGGTAAGTATGGTCGGGAACGGTATGATGGCTCTTTAAGGGAGTTCCTAGTAGCAAACCCATCCCCAAGGAAGACCACTTACTAGGGCACAATGTCAACCACCAAGGTGAAGCAGGGAAAAGGCATAATGTCCAAGCATATATCATGAAATCTAGAGCAATCTAAGATACAACATACTCAACTGGCTTAAATATCAAAATGATGCTTACCATACTACTGACTTGTACCTCATGGAGCAAGGCCCATTGCTTTCCGGAAGCTAGCTGATGTGGCAGATGCCATCTGGAAATCTGTGACCATATGTGGTGGTGGGAGGCGTATCCAACTGTGCAAAAGGGTATTGCTAGCCATGTAGTCTTCTCGACACTCCATATCTTCAACTTGGGGGCCTCGAGACATGATCTCCTTAGTTATCCACAAAATGGGGATAACATGATATAAGGCTTATATTTGTAATAAAGTCACTTTATGACTTTATGATATGTTAATGTTCACTTTTTATGTAAAGTAGTCTATCCCACATTCATAAGTGGAAATGCTTTACTTAGTGAACAATGATATATAAGGAGGTAAACTCCTTTTATAGATGCTCCAATTATTGATTGATAATAAGATATTATGTTATTGTAAATATCTTCCTTTGAGCTTAGTTATATAACTCAACTCTATTTAGGCTTTCCTCATTTAGTGATCCAACTCATTTTGTAATATGGTCTCAGAACATGGAAGAGTATAGGAGTCTAAAGCCGTATCAAGGATCTCGGGCCTTTGAAAGACAAGGTTTCCACTCTTGCGACTTCCGTAGTTTGAGTGCCACTTTGAGAGCGTGAAGACCTAGGGATTGCTGCCAACAAAGATGGATCGAGGGATCACCAACTTGACACATCAAAGAGTCCAAAGGGTTTTGAGTCATTTGAAGCTAGGATCAATTCGAAGGATTTTGGAGCAGATTCATTCTGTTTTTTCTTGCATTGATGCCCATATTTGCATATCTGGAAGAATTGGTTGCTCAACCTTAGACGACATTATACTCAAAGAGTCGTAGCAGATCAACTAAAAAGGAGGTGATGGAATGTTACTGTTGCAAGAAAATGGGTCACACAACCTGGGATTGTAGATTTCAAGCTAATGAATATTCTCAAGGGAAAGCTCAAAGACAAACCACATGTAGCGAATGTAGCCATTGTTGAATATCCACTGGATGTTGAAACTTGATAGTGGTGATGATCTTATTGAAGAAAGGGCATTCAACATATTTTTAGAAGCCCACACTTTGAAGATAGGAAGAGATCTAATGTAGATATAGCTCAGCATGGATGGTTGCCTAGATGGTTTGTGTGTTTGTGAATCTTGGGAATTATACCCTTACACATTTTTATAAGGCCACACTTTGAAGACAAAGGGATCTAGTGTAGATACAACTCAACATGTATGGTTCTTGTGGTGAACCAAGCTAGTTCATACACGAAATACCCAAGGTATAAAAAATGGACATATGACCTAAACGAAGCTTCTTGGGCTCATGAGACAAAATGAGGTCTTAAACAACTACACACACCCTTGAGAGGGGATATTTATAAGCCATCATTTGGGATATATACACCATTAGGAGATTGTATTCATAGGTGATGAGTCTTGATGCCTTAACCATAGCCATATGGAAACCATTAGAAGGGTTTGATTATTGAATTACCAAGTCGAGTTGATGTCGCAGAAGCTTCAATTCACCCACCACAAATGTCATGCACCGACCTCGCATAGTGAGCACTAGTGAATGGGGCCAACGTTGAAATTTCTTCAATATGTGTTTGTATGCATCGAAATTTGACATGGTTAGACTAGACACATGCCTTGACGGTATGGGACGGTTTCAAGACTCAAGGATGTATGATGTCCCCACATAATCTTTGAGATCGTCCACATTTGCATCAACGTTCATCATGTTGCATCTCTCATTGTCATCATTCATCATTCCCTTCTATAGAATCATTGTCAGAACTATCTTGAAATTTGACATGGAACTTCAAATACATCCATCACAAATTTCTTCCACCGACCCCGCACAGTGAGAAGTGAATGGGGCCAACGTTGAAATGTTTTCAATCTGTGCCTGTATGCATTGAAATTTGACATGGTTAGACTAGATAGTTGCCTTGAAGGTATGTGAGGGTTTCGATACTTAAGGATGTTTGACGTCCCCGCATAATATTTGAGATCATCCATGTTTGCATCAACGTTCAATATAATGGATGTCTCATTGTCATCATTCTTAATTACCATCTATAGAATCTTTTTCGAAACTCTCTTGAAATGTCATGGCACATCCAATACACGCATCACAAGTGGCATCTTGCACCGACCCTGCATAGTGAGCAGTGAATGGGGCCAACGTTGAAATTTCTTCAAACTGTGCATGTATGCGTCGAAATTCGACATGGTTAGACTAGACACATGCCTCGACGGTATGGGAGGGTTTCAAGACTCAAGTATGTCTGATGTCTCGACCAAATAATCTTTGAGATCGTCCATGTTTGCAACAACGCTCATAATGTGCGTCTCATTGTTAAATGTCGTTGTTTCCATCTGTAGAATCTTTGTTGGAACTCTCTTGAAATGTCATGGAACTTTCAATTCACCCACCACAAATGTCATGCACCGACCTCACATAGTGAGCAGTGAATGGGGCCAACATTGAAATTTCTTCAATATGTGCCTGTATGCATCGAAATTTGACATGGTTAGACTAGACACATGCCTTGACGGTATGGGATGGTTTCAAGACTCAAGGATGCATGATGTCCCCACATAATCTTTCAGATCGTCCACTTTTGCATCAACATTCATCATGCTGCACCTCTCATTGTCATCATTCGTCATTCCCTTTTATAGAATCGTTGTCGGAACTATTTGAAATTTGACATGGAACTTCAAATACACCCATCACAAATTTCTTCCACCGACCCCGCACAGTGAGTTGAAATGTTTTCAGTCTGTGCCTGTATGCATCGAAATTTGACATGGTTAGACTAGATAGTTGCCTTGGTATGGGAGGGTTTCGATACTTAAGGATGTTTGATGTCCCTGCATAATATTTGAGATCATCCATGTTTGCATCAACGTTCAATATAATGGATGTCTCATTGTCATCATTCTTCATTGCCATCTATAGAATCTTTTTCGAAACTCTCTTGAAATGTCATGGCACATCCAATACACCCATCACAAATGTCATCTTGCAACGACCCCGCATAGTGAGCAGTGAATGGGGCCAATGTTGAAATTTCTTCAAACTATGCATGTATGCGTCGAAATTCGACGTGGTTAGACTAGACACATGCCTTGACTGTATGGGAGGGTTTCAAGACTCAAGGATGTCAGATGTCCCGACCACATAATCTTTGAGATCGTCCATGTTTGAACCAACGTTCATAATGGGTGTCTCATTGTCAAATGTCGTTGTTTCCATTTGTAGAATCTTTGTTGGAACTCTCTTGAAATGTCATGGAACTTTCAATTCACCCACCACAAATATCATGCACCGACCCCGCATAGTGAGTAGTGAATGGGGCCAACGTTGAAATTTCTTCAATATGTGCTTGCATGCATCGAAATTTGACATGGTTAGACTAGACACATGCCTTGACGGCATGGGATGGCTTCAAGACTCAAGGATGTATGATGTCCCCATATAATCTTTCAGATCGTCCACATTGATATTTGCACAATGTCAACCACCAAGGTGAAGCAGGGCAAAAGGCATAATGTCCAAGCATATATCATGAAATCTAGAGCAATCTAAGACACAACATACTCAATTGGCTTAAATATTGAAATGATGCTCACCATAATACTAACTTGTACCTCATGGAGCAAGGCCCACTGCCTTCCGGAAGACAATCGATGTGGTGGATTCCATCTGGAAATTTGTGACCATTTGTGGTGGTGAGAGGGGTTTCCATCTGTGCAAAAGGGTACTGCTGATCATGTAGTCTCTCGACACTTCATATCTGCAACTTGGGGGCCTCGAGACATAATCTCCTTAGTTATCCACAAAATGGGGATAACAAGATATAAGGCTTATATTTGTAATAAAGTCACTTTATGACTTTATGATATGTTAATGTTCACTTTTTATGTAAAGCAGTCTATCCCACATTCATAAGTGGAAATGCTTTACTTAGTGAACAATGATATATAAGGAGGTAAACTCCTTTTATAGATGCTCCAATTATTGATTGATAATAAGATATTTTGTTATTGTGAATATCTTCCTTTGAGCTTAGTTATATAACTCAACTCTATTTAGGCTTTCCTCATTTAGTGATCCAACTCATTTTGTAATATGGTATCAGAACATGGAAGAGTATAGGAGTCTAAAGCCGTATCAAGGGTCTTGGGCCTTTGAAAGACAAGGTTTCCACTCTTGCGACTTTCGTAGTTTGAGTGCCCACTTTGAGAGCGTGAAGACCTAGGGATTGCTGCCAACAAAGATGGATCGAGGGATCGCCAACATGACACATCAAAGAGTCCAAAGGGTTTTGGGTCATTTGAAGCTAGGATTAATTCAAAGGATTTTGGAGTAGATTCATTTTGTTCTTTTCTGTATTGATGCCCATATTTGCAGATCTGGAAGAATTGGTTGCTCAACTTGAGATGGCATTATACTCAAAGAGTCGTAGCAGATCAACTAAAAAGGAGGTAATGGAATGTTACTATTGCAAGAAAATGGGTCACACAACTTGGAATTGTAGATTTCAAGCTAATTATATTCTCAAGGGAAAGCTCAAAGACAAACCACTTGTAGCGAATGTAGCCATTGTTGAATATCCACTGGATGTTGAAACTTGATAGTGGCGATGATCTTATTGAAGAAAGGGCATTCAATATATTTTTAGAAGCCCACGCTTTGAAGATAGGAAGAGATCTAATGTAGATATAGCTCAGCATGGATGGTTGCCTAGATAGTTTGGGAGTTTGTGAATCTTGGGAATTATACCCTTACACATTTTTAGAAGCCCACACTTTGAAGACAAAGGGATCTAGTGTAGATACAACTCAATATGTATGGTTCTTGTGGTGAACCAAGCTGGTTCATACACGAAATATCCAAAATATTTGGAATAAAATAAAGAAATCCATTTAGGATAAATATATTATATATAAAATATGGGAGATTGAATATGATATGATTACAAATGAGGGCCCCATATATATACCTAAGCAAGGGTGCCTTTTCACTAAGAGACATGTCCTTTCATTAAGGTGTCTCTTCATTATAGTGTGTCTTTACATTATTAATTATTTATTTATATTTATAGTTATATATACTAATGTTTATTATATTGGCTTCCCCTTTAGAAATGCTTTGTCCTCAAAGCATAGCCATGGAAAGGCTTTATGTCTTGCTTTGGCTTGTGATGTCTTCGCATGGTTCTTGGTTCTTGATGTTGTTATGGTTGATGATACGAGATGATACGAACTTCTAAGTGCTAAGTAGAATCGTCGAATTATAAAAGGATCTGACCATTCTAATTTGATCATTTTTGAAATATTGCACTTATGGGATTCCCAAGATGAATTGTTCTTATGAGACTCATTTGTACTGACATCAATATTCTTCGAATGATAGGTCAATTGTTTTTGTTCTGAGTGATGTTGATACTTTGACTGGTTAAGGTACCTGCTCTTGTGTTTGGGATGTCGATAAGGTGTCTTTGTAGCACAACTTTCCCTTATTGTACTTGTAGTGTTTTCTTGATTTGATTTTGGTATTATATCTTCTTCATGGACTGGTGTTGCCTTGTTGATCGCTAAATTTGTATTTGTAAGTATACTTGGAATTTTCTTCGTTTGTACTTTGACATTCAAAGTTGTTCCTACTTCAACTGGATTTGCATTTGTTCTTGTCTCCACAACTTGGATTTTTACATCTGAAGACTTGGATGCTTCCTTCTTGATAAGTTGTTCAAACTTGTTTTCCATGGACTCCTTATCATTCTTAAGTTTCCTAATTTGTGTAAGTAGGTTTCAATTGTGATTCTTTAGATGTGAAAGTTCTTCATTTTCTTCATTTTCAACTTTTTTCATGTCTTGCTTCTCTGCTTCCTCCTCTTTTAGCCTTCTGATTTGCTCAAGCAACCTTTGATTAAGATTCTTTAGGCGAGAATTTTCTTCGTCCTTTTCTGATAGGTTCTTCTTGAATTCCTTTTCTTGTTCTAATCTTTTATTATACTACTTCATAACCTTTGTCTTCTTGATTTGTGCAAGTAATTTTTGACTATGGTCTTTTAGGTGACATATTTCCTGGTCTTTTCTGTTAATTCTTTGTAAAACATATCCTCGATATCTTTATATTTCTGTTGTGATACCTTTTTGTTTTGTTGAAGTTTGGCTATTTTGTCTTCTAACTTTTTATATTTGAGTTCTCTTGATCTTTCAATTGTAATTTTTGGGTACATTGGATTGTGGTGTCTTGTAGGAGAGGTGTTTGGTGCTCGACTTGCAAGTTGGATTTTGTTTTCTTTGATTCTTGAGCTTCATGTCCTTTCTTGTCAGTTGCCACTTATTGTGTTAAATGATTGTCTTTATTTTCGGAAAGTTTACTTCGCCCACATTTTTACATAATTATATCTAATTGCTCACGTCTCTTCATGATATATATTCTCGTCGGTGCTGCCATGATTGCTAAATTTTTTGAAATAACAACTTTATTTTTTTCTTCTTAAAACCTTTGAATTGAACTTTTACCCTTCACTCCTCTATATATATTATTTTTTGCTTGATAATTTTTTTTTCTTTTCTTATATATATATATATATATATATATATATATATATATAAACTTTAAATACTTTTTTTCTTGGTACCTTTTGTACTTTAATGAAAAATAATTTAATATTGTCTTCACAAATTTCAAGAACACTTTTTATTAAATACCCCTCTTGTGCTGATTGCTTATTCCTTGAGATGGCTCTTCCTAAGACCCAATTTGTGTGTGTAGGCTCATAATTTGTATATATATATATAAACTTTAAATACTTTTTTTCCTGGTACTTTTTGTACTTTAATGAAAATAATTTAATATTGTCTTCACAAATTTCAAGAACACTTTATTAAATGCCCCTCCTTCCTTATAACTTCAAAGTGGGACTCGGGGACCTCTTGAACACTCTTTATTAAATACCCCTCCTTACTCCCTTATAACTTCGAAGTGAAACTTAGGGACCTGTTTAATTGATTATACTCTTAATTTTTAGTGAATGCACACTAAAGGGTCTCACTAGAATTACCATACCAATCTTGAAAAATATTTAAACCTTAACCTTTATAAATATTGTCTTGCGTCACTAGGTACATTTTTCTCCTTGAATTTAATTAGATTGTTATAACCTTGTAACCTTTAGTTAACCGTGAATCAAAATTAATGTGGAGATTAATTAATATGTCAAGCAGTGGCTATAACAACAGTTACTGTTGATGTTTGGTCATTGCGGGAGGAACCTTTCCTCCGATGTAAACCTATCTTAGATGCGAGAAGATTCCAGAAGTCCAGAAAGACCATTAAACAACAAGAAGTCTCTAGAAGAGAATTCGGCTCAACCAGGAATGAATTAAAGGCTCACCCACAAATTAATTAAGTTAATTAAGACTCCCAGATGAGAAGTCGGCCCAGGAAGAAGTGATTGGAAGATTATAAATATGAGACATCTTGGCTCATTTGGAGACAAAACACACTCTCACTCATTGAGGTAAAAGGTGCGCAAGTCTGAGGAAGGAAGGGTGACGCAGTAGCCTAGTCTTGGAGCTATTTTGGTGGTGATCTCTCTCTCTTGTGCACTATCTCTCCTAGAGGGTGCACTATCTTTGTATGGTGCTACTGCAGTTGTGGAGCCACTTCTAGGTGCTAGCCTTGTGCTAGGTTTTGATTCTTGTCTGTAAGCTCTAAGGAGCTAGTGAATGGTTGGACTTTGTGAAAGGAATTCATCTAAGAAAGGTTGCTGGGTTTTTCCCCCATATGGGGTTTCCCCAGGATAAACCTCTTGTGTGCTTTATCTACTATTTATTCTGCTGCTATGGTATAATTGTTAATGTTAACTAAGTAAAGAACTCTACTGTTCTATAAGTAAAGGAAAATCTAACAGGTTATGGGCCCACTCCACGCTGCCGCTGCGCAGTAACCCTGTCAAGCTAGTTTTAGCATTATCCCAAAGGCGTTGGGACTACCCTTTACACAGAGCAGTGTGCCCTACCCTAGCGTATCTTCTGCAACACTCAATTTGCAGATTGAAGGAATTTGAAAATTGCAGAAAATTCCCAAGCTAGGGTTTCCATCAGCAGAATGTCTTCCAGCGTGAGAGTAGAAGACAGATTGGATGGAGCAGACAACTTCAGATCATGGAAGCATAGAATACAACTCATTCTAGAAGAGAATGAATTATTGGATCACGTCAAGAAGATGCTTCCAGAACCCGAAGATGAAGAAGCAAAGGCAAAGTTCAAGAAGAGTGAAGTCAAGGCCAAGAGGATCTTGACAAACTCAATCAAGGATCACCTAATACCCAATGTATCAGAACTAAAGACTGCAAAGGAGATGTTTGATGCCCTAACCAGACTCTACGAAAGCAAGAACACCAGTTGGAAGCTTACCCTACGACATCAACTCATAAATGTGACTATGAACAAGTCAGAGACGATAGCCAACTTCTTTACAAGGATCTCACAGATCAAAGGCCAGTTAGCTACCATTGGAGATCTAGTAGAAGATGTTGAACTAGTAACCACTACGTTAAATGGTTTCCCTCCCTCTTGGGACCCATTTGTCCAAGGAATTTGTGCCAGAAGGAAGTTACCCAAGTTTGACACGTTATGGGTAGATTTCTCTCAAGAGGAATCTAGATTGATGTCCAAGAAACAAAAGGTAGATGATGAGGAAAACCAAGCACTTGCAACACAAGTGAAGAAGAGAAAGGAAAGAGAAGAAGGCAGTCCAAGGAAGTCTAAGAAGTCATGTCGTAAGAGGGATGTGTTAAAGGTTCAATGCTTCAATTGTAGGAAGATGGGACATTATGCCGCACAATGTCCTCACAAACATGAGAAATAAAAGAAGAAGAAGCACCATGCAAATGTAGCTGATGCTGAAGAACACAAACCCAAGGATGAAGAATTTGTATTCGTTTTAGCACTCACCGGAACCATCACTCAAGGAAGCGATACTTGGCTCATAGATAGTGGTGCTTCCAAGCATATGACCGGATTCATAAACTCTCTATCAAAATTAACAGAAAAGGACTCTTCACTTCAAGTGGTGCTTGGAGACGATTCCAAACATGCAATCAAAGGCGTTGGAGAAGCCTCCTTACAACTTGATTCAAGTAACCCTCTTTCAATTAAAGATATACTATTTGTACAAGGCTTAAAGAAGAATCTTCTATCTATTTCAGCTTTAGAAGATAAAGGCTTTAGGGTAGCTTTTGTGGATGGCCAAGTCCTTCTATGGCCCAATAATTCAAGCATAAATAAAGCCACTGTGATTGGTGTCTAAGAGAGAGGACTGTATAAGTTAAAGGGACACCAAGAACAAGCCCTTGTACACAATAGTGTTAGTTCCAGTGAACTATGGCACCAAAGGCTTGCTCACTTGAACTATAGAGCATTACCAGTTTTGAGCAGAATGGTTACAGGTCTACCAAAAATCCAGATAAACCATGACGGAGTATGCAAAGGTTGTGCACTTGGCAAGAATGTCAATGGAATCTTTACAAGCAATGATAATAGATCCAAAGGCATTTTGGACATTATACACTCCGATGTATGTGCACAAATGACGGTACCATCACTTGGCAACTTTGTATACTATGTGCTTTTCATAGACGACTATTCCAGGAAGACATGGATCTACTTCTTGAAAGCAAAAGATGAAGTCTTTAACAAGTTTCAAGAGTTCAAGGCTTTAGTTGAGAATCTCTCTGAGAGGAAGATTAAAGTTTTGGGATCTAACAATGGAGGTGAGTACACCCCAAAGGAGTTCAAAGATTTTTGCCAAGAAGCAGGGATTAAGAGGGAGCTTACAACTCCCTACAACCCCCAACAGAATGGGGTTGCAGAAAGAAAGAATAGATCCATCATAGAAGCGACAAAAGCGATGATACATGACCAGGGCCTACCCATGCACTTATGGGAAGAAGCATCCAGTACGGCTGTATATGTGCAGAACAAAAGTCCTCATAAGATATTGGGGAACAAGACACTTGAAGAGGTGTTCACCGTAAATAAGCCAGAAGTCAGTCACTTGAGGATTTTTGGTTGTCCAGTGTTTATACATGTTCCCAAGGAAAAGAGAACGAAATTGGAACCTTTAGGAAAGAAGGGCACATTCGTTGGATACAATGAGACTTCAAAGGCCTATAGAATTTACATTCCAGGGTAGAGACAGATCGAGATCAGTTGGGATGTAACATTTGACGAAGATGAAGCCTTCAGAAGATCAAGGGAATCTCACATGGATGAGGACCAAATAGAGCAGGAGGCTCCCAAAGAGGCAATCATGGTAGACTCTACACTTGAAGAAACCATCCCAGAAGTCCAGAATGATATGGTAGAGTTAGAAAGACCTATAGATCTACCTGAAGAAGTTGTGGCTACCAGAAAGAGACCAACTTGGCTTCGGAATACCTTGTAGGAAGCTAAAGGACATGCAGCTCCCAAAGGCTCCTTTAGAGAGAGCAAGAGACCACACAAGTTTTCCAGCTATATGGCACTAATGAGCAACATCATTGATTCAAAACCTTCCACTTTTGAAGAAGCTGCTGAGAAGCTAGAATGGAAGGATGCCACGATGGAGGAGTATCAATCCATCATGAAGAATGATGTATGGGAGGTCGTTCCGAGGCCAGAAGCGAAGTCAGTTGTGACTTCCAAATGGATCTTCAAGATCAAGCATGCTGTAGACGATAGCATAGAGAAGTACAAGGCAAGGTTTGTGGCTAGAGGGTTCTCCTAGAAAGAGGGAGAAGAATATGACGAAACTTTTGTTCCTGTAGCAAAATACACTTCCATTAGATCAATCATTGAGATTTCTTTTGCAATGGGATGGAAATTACACCAAATGGACGTCAAGAGTGCTTTCTTGAATGGTGTAATAGAGGAAGAAGTGTACATAGAACAACCACAAGGCTTCGTGATCCATGGGAAGGAGTCCCATGTGTGTAGATTGAAGAAGGCCTTGTATGGACTGAAGCAAGCACCCAGGGCATGGTATGCTAGGATAAATGGATATTTGATGAGCTTGAGATTTACCAAGAGTGAGGTCGATCCTAACCTCTATTATAAGGTTGAGGATGGATGCCCATTGATCTTGGTTCTATATGTAGATGACCTATTTCTAGCAGGGGACGAGAAACTCATTGATGGGTGTAAGAGGGAGCTCGCTTCAGAGGGACCTATTTCATGATGAAGGATCTAGGTCTGATGCATTACTTTTTGGGATTGGAGGTATGGCAGAGATCAGATGAGATTTTCCTTAGTCAAGGAAAATATACTGTTGAGATCCTGAAGAAATTCGAGATGATGGACTGCAAGTCCATGACCACACCTATGACGATAAATCTGAAGCTCTTGAGTGACAAATATTCAAATTTGGTGGATCCCATGATGTACAGACAATTGATTGGATCCTTGATGTACCTGGTTAACACCAGGGCAGACATATGCTTTGCAATGAATACCTTGAGTCAACACATGGTTGAACCTAGACAAGTACATTGGATGGCAGTAAAGCATATGTTGAGGTACCTTCGTGGTACGGTTGGATATGGATTGAGATATGTCTCAAGTGGAGATGTGAAATAGCAGGGATATACAGATTTTTACTAGGCAGGGAGTGCAGTGGATCAGAAGAGTACTTCCGGATGCTGTTTTAGTTTGGGATCAGGCATGATCTCATGGTTGAGAAGGAAGCAAACATCATTGGCACTCGGTACATCAGAAGCAGAGTATATCGCAACAAGTGTGGCAAGCTGTGAAATAGTGTGGCTTCGGAAGTTGCTAGCCAGGATATTTGATCTAGAATTAGAGCCAACTTTGATACATTGTGACAATCAAAGTTGCATGAAGCTTATCGAGAACCCTGTATTCCATGACAGGTCTAAGCATATAGAGATCAAATATCATTACATCTGGGACATGGTGCAAAGAGGAGTTGTGGAGCTCCAGTACATATCCACGAACGAGTAGATAACGAACATCCTCACTAAGCCCTTGTCAAGAGTGAAGTATGAGTACTTCAGGGACAAGCTTGGAGTGTTACCCAATGTTCACCCTTGTTGAGAGGGAGGTGTGTTGTTTCTTCTTATGCCGACTAACCCCTATGGCCAAGGGTTCCCTGGATCAGTCACGTGAGGTGACTGAGGGGGTAATGCACTGTTAGACCTGTTGAGAGAAGAAACATCACACACATAGTCGTAAGACTATGGCGGGGTCTGTGTGACTCTGGACAGTAGCTGTGTGCTACTTTGGTGGATGTGTTCCACTGATGGACGCTGTGTGACTCCGGACAGTAGCTGTGTGCTACTTCGGTGGATGTGTTCCACTGGTGGAGACTATGTGACTCCGTACAGTAGTTGTGTGCTACTTTGGTGGTTGTGTACCACTGGCGAAGACTGTGTCTCTGGACAATAGCTATGTGCTACTACAGTGGATGTGTTCCACTGGCAATGACTGTGTGTCACTAGACAATAGTTGTGTACTACTTGGTAGTAGTTGTGATCTATTGGATGACATTGTAGTAGTTGTGTGCTACTAGCTGATTGTCATGGAGATTTCCAGATCATTTGGATGTAGCTGTGTGTGCTACCGTTTGATCGCAGAGACTGTGCCTGATGATTCGAGCTATCCAAGGCATTTTAGCAACCATGTGCTTGTTATCAAATTGCAGAGTAGTTAGTGGACTACTAGATGAAGACATCACGAAAGATACCTCCCAAGCTAAGAGGGAGTGTTGATGTTTGGTAGCTGCGGGAGGAACCTTTCCTCCGATGTAAACCTATCTTAGATGCGGGAAGATTCCGGAAGTCGAGGAAGACCATTAAACAACAAGAAGTCTCTAGAAGAGAAGTCGGCTCACCCAGGAATTAATTAAAGGCTCACCCAAAAATTAATTAAGTTAATTAAGACTCCCAGATGAGAAGTTGGTCTAGGAAGAAGTGACTGGAAGATTATAAATAGAAGACGTCTTGGCTCATTTGGAGACACAACATACTCTCACTCACTGAGGTAAAAGGTGCACAAGTCTGAGGAAGGAAGGGTTATGCAGTAGCCTAGTCTTGGAGCTATTTTGGTGGTGATCTCTCTCTGTTGTGCACTATCTCTCCTAGAGGGTGCGCTATCTCTATATGGTGCTACTGCAATTGTGGAGCCACTTCTAGGTGCTAGCCTTGTGCTAGGTTTTGATTCTTGTCTGTAAGCTCTAAGGAGCTAGTGAATGGTTGGACTTTGTGAAAGGAATTCATCTAAGAAAGGTTGCTGGGTTTTTCCCCCATTTGGGGTTTTCCCAGGATAAATCTCTTATGTACTTTTTCTACTATTTATTCTGCTGCTATGGTATAATTGTTAATGTTAACTAATTAAAGAACTCTACTGTTCTACAAGTAAAGGAAAATATAACAGTTACGCCTTTCGGTGATGGTAGCTTTGGAAATAATTTTGGCTCCCTATGTAATGACCCTTCAAATGCATCGAGATAGCGAACACTTTGTCAACTACAAGACAAATTTTCGAATGCTTCGCCGATTTTTGTTCTGCAAGATTGGGCCAAATCACAACTATTTTTCTCTTCAATCGCTCAACTTCCTATATGAATTTCCATGGTGGAGAACACTTTGCTTGGCGAACACAACCCCTCTTATTGATGGCGATTGACTGGAAACTGCAACAAAAATTCCTTCATTTATTATTTTTTTCTTTCTTCGATACAATTTCTTGACATATGCCCACGGATACCATTGTTAGACTCATGTGATGTTTTCTAGAAACATGGGCAATTGCATATATATTTCTAACAACTCCTCTGTTATCAGATAGATGTCTTTGGTTGATGGGTTCTTGTGATTTATCCACCGATTGAGTACAAACTTTTATGGCTTGTTGACGAACTATTGTTGCTTATCGTTTCTTGGATGCTATGCAGTAAACTTGGCTACTTCTCTACAACCTTTTTAATAACTATATTTGTGTTTAACCCTTTTCTTTATTTCTAGTTTTATCTTCCTTTAGATTGATTGTTTGTAGGGAAGTAATGGTTTTTTTAACAAAAATTCTAACTTTTGAATTTTTAATGGCCAAAGGCCTGATTGTGGTTGAAGACCTTAGATTAGAGAAACTCTGGTAACTAGGTGGCCAAAAGCTAGATTAAAATGGTTTTGATAAGACTGTGGTCAAAGGCCAAGATCAGAAAACAAGCTCTAACAATGGACAAAGTTCATTTACTAAAGAAAAATCCAACCTAAGGACACTAGACAAAATCCATGAAGGACAAATATATACAAAATAGTGAATAAGATATGATTACAAATGAGGGCCCCATATATATACTTATGTGGGGGTGCCTTTTCACTAAAATCAGGCGTCTCTTCATTATAACGTGTCTTTACATTATTAATTATTTATTTATATTTATATATACTAATGTTTATTATAGTTGCTCGGATAGTTCGAGAGTTTGTGAATCTTGGGATTTATACCTTACGAGGGTCATTAGACGACTTGATGGAACACTATGGATGTAGCTCAACATGGACGGTTGTCCAATAATTTGGGAGATTCTTAATTCGGGAGTTCGGAGAGGTGGAATTTGGGAACTTGGGAATTCAACTTAGGAGCTACACCTTTACGAGGGTTATGAGGCAGCTTGATGGAGCTCTACTTGGTCTAAGAACTGTTTTCAAAGAAGAAGCTTCTAAAGAATGTTTGGTTCTGATGTTTTAGTTTTCAATCAACATTTTTTTATCTTTAGTTAGTATGTTTTACTTTCAATACTGTAAGCCTTAAGAGGGGGTGTTAGGATATAAGGCTTACATTTGCAATAAAGTCACTCTATGACTTTAGGATATGTTAATGTTCACTTTTTGCGTAAAGCGGTCTATCCCACATTCATAGGTGGAAATGAGTTACTTAGTGAACAATGATATGTAAGGAGGTAAAACTTCTTTGTAATAGATGCACTAGTTATTCATTGATAATATCATATGGTGTTATTGTGATTATCTTCCTTTGAGCTTAGTTATGCAACTCAACCCTATCTAGGCTTTCCTCATTTAGTGATCTAGTTCATTTTGTAATAAAGTATGCTTATATTTTCTTTGTTTTTCAAGATTTAGTATAGGGTTTGTAATGTCCATTAGATATACCTCTTTTCTCATTTTTTAATGGGAGATTTAACACTTATCTAGATGTGATATTTTAATTGCAACATTCTTTTGTGTTGATTTCCCCATTTTTTTTTGTGCCATAGGTTTAAATAGTGCCTTACAAAATGCCCCAAATCCATTGGACCCAATGTGGGAGTACGGTGAACAATACGAGGGTAATAATTGATTGAGGTTGAACTGCAAGCTATGTGGAATGGAAATGTTTGGCGGAATTAGTGGCTTGAAATACCACCTTTTCAAAATCCTAGGGCATGAAGTGGATATTTGTCCTGCATCTACTCTAGAAGTTGTCCATATTGCAAATCAATTAATTCTTGATATTGCTAGGAAGAGAGATCAGAGGGAAGAATTGAGGCTCAAGCTTGCAAATAAAGCAACAAGAAGCATGGGAATCACAAGCTTCTCAAGGGTAGGGGAAACCTAATCCTTGGCCACACCTTCTACAATGCCTTCGACATCCTCACCGTTCTTTGTGTCAAGGTCAGTGTCTAGGTTCTTGATATTGCTAGGAAAAGGGAATAGAGGGAAGAATTGAGGCTCAAGCTTGCAAATAAAACAACAAGAAGCATGAGAACCTCAAGTTTCTCAAGGGTGGGGGAAACCTAATCCTTGGCCACACCTTCCACAATGCACTCAACATTCCTTTCTTTGTGTCGAGGTCAGTGTCTAGGGGACAATTTTCTGTTTGGTTGATAATTAAAACTAGGGAGAAGGAGGAGGATGACAAGCTTGTGGCTAGATGCTTTCTATGGAGTGACATTCCTTTCGACATTGCCAAGAACAACCCATTCTATCATTCCATGTTTGAAGCTACTACTATTTTTGGTCCAAGGTACTAGGGCCTTTCCTATAATGACTTGATAGGGCCTCTCCTTCAAGGGGAAAACACTGATTGCACTCAGAGATTGGTTGAGCTTAGGGAGTCATAGGAGATCATCGGATGCACTGTTTTGTCAGACAATTGGACAGAGGGGAAGAGTAGGTCCATTTGCAATTTCTTGGTTAATTCCCAGGGGGGCAATGTTTATCAAATCTATTGATGCATTTGCACATGTTAAAGATGCACAATTACTATGTGAGTTGTTGGATGGGTTCATCTGGGAGATAGGTCCACCGTTGTCCAAGTGATTACAGAGAATGCTACTAATTATGTTGCTGCTAGCAGGTTGTTTATGGTAAGAAATTGGACCTTGTATTGTATTCCTTGTGTTTCCCATTGCATTGATTTGATGTTAGAGGACATGGGAAAAATTTCTTGGATCAAAGAAATTGTTGATTCAACTAGGAGTGTCATAATATATATATAAAGAGTCATACATATGTTCTTACACTCATGAGATAGTTCACAGGGAACAAGGAGTTGTTTTGTTCTGCTATCACGTGTTTTGCAACTAGCTTCATTTCTTTTCATTGTCTCCACAATTCTATGTTGGAGTTGTCGAGGATGTTTATTTCAGATGAGTGGAATGCTTTTGTCTACAACACTAAAGTGGATGGGCAAGCCATAGCCCAACTTGTGAGACACATAAGAGTTTTTGGATGGGAGTGCAGGAGTTGTGTGCCATTAGGGAACTTTTGGTAAAGGTTCTTCGTTTGGTTGATGGTGACAAGCTTGCAATGGGTTACTTGTATGAGGCCATGGATAGGGCCAATGAAGTTATCCATCAGTACTATGAAGACAAGGCGGAGGAGGGATTCACCAGATGAGCGCAAATATGGAGTGTGATTGATGAGTGATGGAACAATACTCTCCATCGTCTGATTCATGCAACATGGTTCTACCTCAACCCTGCGTAGTCTTATGCTTGTGGTTTTAGATTTGATGCACTGAGGTTATGGATGGATTTTTCCGATGTGCTCAGAGGATGGTGTTAACTCCTGCTGAATGCTTGGAGATTTCCAAATAAATGGAGATATATAGGCTGGTTGTTGGGACATTTGATTATGATATCATTGTCCAAAACAGGACCACGAGGCTGCTCGATAAGCTTCAAGTACAATTTGTTTCAAACTTTCAAATTTGAATATCTTTCATTTCTATCTATTTGTTACTCGATGGAAATATAATTTGTTGTCTTTCCTTTCCATTTATTCATTGTAGATGTTTGGTGGACAAACAATGGTAGAAGAGTCCCAAAATTATAGACTTGCCATTTAGGTGCTTAGTCAAACTTGCAGCGCTTCAGGGTGTGAACGCAGTTGGAGTGTCTTTGAAAAAATACACTCCAAGTAGCGTAACAGGTTAGAAATGTTCAAATTAAAATGTTTTAGTTTTTTATAATATCATTAATTTTAATTTATGCCCATGGGGCATCATCCTCTAATTACAAAATTGCCCTCATACAAGTTATTAGATGTCCACCGCCTTAATGACATGGTCTATGTTTACTACAATCTCAGGCTATGGGTGAAGCAGATTGACAAAGCATCTGACACGGATACGATTTCATTGGATGCGATTGACACCACGAGTCCATGGAGGGTGGAGACCGAGAGCCCTGTCATGGAGGAGGCACTTGAGTGGTTGGAGCATGATGTTGATGTGCTAGAGGGGGATTCAGAGGAGGATGTTCCACTTCCAATAGAGACACATTTGGAGGAGATTGAAAGTCTGTTGTGACTCGTAGCTACCACCTCCGCAGAGACAGGCAGCTAAGAGAAGAGTCAGAAGACATCCCACTTCAGCTTCCATCTTAACCCCAACAGTTCCACCTTAGTCTCAATAGTTGCATCTTCCATCTTAGTCTCAGCATCAACATGTCCACCCACTGCTTCTAGAGGAAGAGCGGCGACCTTTGCCCATTAAAGAGGTAGAGGGAATCGTTGATTCCTTAGTGCATTATCCTTGTAATATCTAGATGCCTTGTGATGATTATCTCATGTGATACATTTTGATCTGGTTCTGTATCATGCTAGGACTTGTGACTCAGGGCAGATATCATATTTCAGTATCGATGTGTGATGTACCACTTGACATCTTATATATTGGTTTTATTTTCATATTTATGTAGCAATGTGTTTATTTGATGTTGTTGCTACTTTAGATGTTTAAAAAATTGGAAAATGATTATTTTTGTATTTTTTAAGTTTCCAGATATTTTCCAACACTGGACCCTTGGTGATATATTCGCAGAGACGATAAAATGTTTCAGGAAACAATGCTTGTAGAAGTTAATGTTCGGGAGTAATATATTCTGCAGTAGATGACATTGAAGAGTTTTGACTTGAACCTCAAAACAACGACTTAAAATTCTCTTTTTGATGTTGTTGCTACTTTAGATGTTTAAAAAATTGAGAAAATGATTATTTTTGTAATTTTTTTTTAAGCATCTAGATATTTTTCGATACTGGACCCTTGGTGATAGATTCACTGAGATTTTAAAATGTTTCATGAAACAATGCTTGTAGAAAGAAATTAATGTTCTGGAGTAATATATTCTGCAGTAGATGATATTAAGGAGTTTTGACATGAGCGTCAAAATAACAACTTAAATTCTCTTTTTGAAGACAAACACGGTATGCTGAATTTTAATAGTTTATATGCTGACGGCCGGTGATTTATCCTTTTAGGTAATGCAAATGGAAGTGGTCAGATAATCTAAGTGGGTGAAAAGTTGCATTAGAGTTTGGGTTACTGCTATGCTGATTGTGAAACTGCATCTAAACATAGCATCTGATGTTGACATTGGCACTCAGGAAAATGGCATACTGCTTTACATCATTTATTTTTATCTTGAACATTTCTTACCTTACAAGGCATGTGAGAGGGTGTCTTGTTATTGGGTATTTTGTTTCTGTGCAGTAGATACTAAATTATCGTTTATTTGCTTGAATTTCTGTCGTAACATTGTGTAGTTTTCTGCAGGTTGACGTTTATAGGGATGCAACAACTTCAATGGTCCAGTACATTGATCAAATACGAGCTGAAGGCTTCGATATTAAATATTTAAACATTGGAGGAGGTTTGGGAATTGATTACAGCCACTCTGGTGCAGTACTACCTACACCAGTGGACCTTATTAATACTGTAAGATTCTTGTCAAATTCAAATCATGTTAAAAAAAAAGTTTCTATAGATTGCGTTGATATCATACAGATTTGACTAGCTAAACATTTGTCTGTTACTGTCTCTGCTTCCTTGCATTTTGCTAAATGTATCTCATCCAGACTATTTGGCATTTCTTTCAGGTGCGGGAATCAGTCTTGTCTCTAAATGTTACACTTATTGTTGAACCTGGGAGGTCACTTGTTGCAAACACCTGTGCTCTTGTGAACCGAGTTCTCGGGGTTAAATCAAATGGTAACAAGAACTTCATTGTCATTGATGGCAGCATGGCGGAACTGATTCGTCCTAGCTTATATGGAGCTTACCAAGTCGGTACTTTGCTCAGATTTTTCCGATCGAGCTTAATTTTATGGAATATGATTCACCGAGATAGATAGTGATTTCTCAGATGTTTCAAAACTTAGTGTCATTTGTCTGTGTTTTTTTTTAACCAAAGACAGTTGAATGCATGCAAGTCTAGATATTCTTGAAATTAGGAACTTTTCAGAACTTGTTTTGCACTCCATTCTACTCCCTCTAGCCTCCAGGACATTGTCAGCTAATTTGTTTTGTTTCAACAGCATATTGAGCTAGTTTCTCCACCTTTGCCGGATACACAAATTTCAACTTTTGATGTTGTTGGCCCTGTCTGCGAGTCTGCGGACTTTTTAGGAAAGGATAGGGAATTGCCAACTCCAGTGAAGGTGGGTTCTGATTGCTGAATGTGTATGGTGTTATTTCTTCTGACCTCAGGGAAATAATTGCTGTGCAAGTAATCAATACTTAATATTTGTTGATAACTCTATTTATTTCGAGAAGCGTTTGAGGAAGTGTAACTCTGCTGGCTACCCTTTTACAGGGGGCAGGATTAGTAATTCATGATGCCGGAGCGTACTGTATGAGTATGGCATCATGTTACAACTTGAAATCACGGCCACCAGAATACTGGGTAAGAAAATTTTGCTAGAAATTTTATGTTTTTGCATCACTTATCTTGTTGGCACTCATTTCCTGGGATAAGAGGGAATCGGGGATATTTTGCAGGTAGCAGATGATGGATCAGTTAAAAAGATAAGACATGCTGAAATGTTTGAAGATCACCTCCGTTCCTTCAAAGGGCTATGACTAATGACTAAAGGCAGCTCGTAATTATTTTATATCTTTGTTTGAGAGATATGTTCAATATGGATGGACGTTACCTCTAGTTAAGGTCAAATTCAATTTTTGTCCTATTGTTTTTAACGCGCATATGAAGATCGAGCTTCCTGATGCACGAGAGTGAACCTCACTCTTAGCTGCATGCTTACAAAAAGTGCAGTCTGTAGAGGGTATGAAATTTGAATTTTAGACAAGTTAACTCTAAAAGTTTGGCATAACAGGATGTGGTCAATATGCTTGAGCGCAATTTTTTATCAGCCTCATAGCACGAAACAAAAAAACATTATTGGTTTTTTCACCAAGAGAATGAGATGCATTTTACAGCTCAATATGTATCGATGAGATGTGTAATACTTAGTGTTGATAAATTCAAATTAAAAAAAGGGTAATATGGAATTTAATTGTTTGTTTGTTTGTGAAAGCCTAGTAAAGAAGACATGTGATATTAAAAAATAATAATAAAATATGAATTAAAAATAAATCAACATCTCTCAAATTAATTCAAAGGAAATAAATTTGTCAATGGTTAAAACATCTCTAGTCTTTGTCCTGCACATATTAATGAACAAATTAATTCAAAGGAAATAAATTTGTCAATGGTTAAAACATCTCTAGTCGTTGTCCTGCACATATTAATGAACGGGAAAGTGAAATTTATTGGCACTACAAATCAAATATCAACGAAAGCTAATTACTAAGTATCAGCAAAATTACAAAATTATAGGCATCAACATGTATAAGTGAGACATGGATATTAAAATTATTGGAAAGTCTCTTGATATGTGATCTTTGTGGATCCATAAATATAATTTGAACAATTCAAGTTTTACTGCAAAACTGAATCTGCACTGTAAAACGAAGTCTAAAATTGAATTTAGGAGGAAACATCCATCAATGTATTTTCATACTTTACGTAGTCATTCAATGGTGCAAGAACCATCGCAGACTTGGTAGATTGGAAACACAAACAAACTTGGAGTTGTGTCTACATCAAAGGTAGGGTTTTGTTGAAGTCATTTGGTCATTGGAACATGAAATTTAAAAACAAAACAAAATATTATTAACAAATAATATTTTAGTGTCCATGCTAAGTTGAAACCTTAAATATATAAATCTATATATAATGAGATTTATATATAGATGATGTTTATGAGATTTATATAGAGATAGTGTGTTTGGCCAAGGATGATGTGAGCATGCTATACACAATCACTCGAGCCTTTTTTTGAAAAATCAACCCTTAGTGCAAAAATTGCATTCTCTTTTTGCGCACAACCCTAGTTTCAAAAATTGTCAGATAAAACATTTTCTAGGCAATGGAATCACATGAGAGGGGTGCCCCTAGATATAATCCAATGTTAGGATTCCAATGCAATTGATGGCTCATCGATCCAAGTCAAAAATTTGCATTATCTCTTTTTGAGCAAAACCCTAGTTTCAAAGATTGTTGAATAAAACATTTTCTAGGCGATGTAATCACATGAGGGGGTGCCCCTAGATATAATCCAATGTTAGAATTCCAATGCAATCGATGGTTCATCGATCCGAGTCTCAGTTATTATTTTATGGTGAGTTGCAACTTGCTTTTCTAAGCCATTCATGGACACATTGATAATTTGGTATGGGGGCATAAAAACCAAACCGAACGACATAATTTAGTTTTGTAAGATCCTATAAGTGTTTTTGGCCAAAGTTAACATGAGAACACTATACACAATTGCATGAACTAGCGTTTTTAAAAATTGACCCTTAGTGCAAAAATTACATTGTCTCTTATTGAGCAAAACCCTAGTTTTGAAGATCATTGAATAAAACATTTTTTAGGAAATGGAATCATATGAGATTCTCCTAGTTGTAATATGATGTCATGAGTCCAATGCAATTGATAGTTTTTTTATCCAAGTCTTTGTTAAACTTTTATGGTGAGTTGCAACTCACTTACTAAAGTCATTTAGGGGCACATTGAGAATTTGGTTCGAGGGCATAAAAGCCAAATCGAGCAACATAATTGATTTCTATAAGATCCTGCAAATGTGTTTGGCCAAGGCCGATGTGAGAACACTATCCACAATTGCCAGAGCCAATGTTTTGAAAAAATTGACCCTTAATGCAAAAATTCCATTGTCTCTTCTTGAGCAAAATCCCCGTTCTATAGATCATCGAATAAAACATCTTCCAGGCAATGAAATCATAGAAGAGGGATACCCCTAGCTATAATATGATGTCATGAGTCCAATGCAATCAATGGTTTCATCGATTCGAGTTCCAATTAATGTTTTATGGAAAGTTCCAACTTGCTTCCTAAAGCCATTCACAGACAGATTGAGAATTTGGTCTGGGGCCATAAAATCCAAATCGAGCAACATAATTGAATTACATAAGCTCCTACAAATGTGTTTGGCCAAGGATGATGTGGGAATGCTATACACAATCACTTGAGTTAGTGTTTTGAAAAATCAATCCCTTAGTGCAAAAATGTGTGGAAGTGGATTTGGAGAATGGCCTTCTTTTGGCACTATAGATAAACATGGATGGTTAGAACCACTTGCAAGAATTAAATATAATGAAAATTTCTAATGAGACACCTAAGACTATAAGGACACAACTAAGATGCTATTAGGATGCAACAAAGACATTGATGAGACACATATGATGCTAAAATGACTCAATTAGGATGTTACTACAACATAATTAAGACACATATGTGACACTTAGGATGAAAAAATAATGCAAGTAGGATGCTATGAAGATGCTAGTAATACATTGAAGAGACCCTAAGACCCTAGTAAGATGGAATTATGATGCAAAACATGACTGCAAGGACACTCAAGAGACAATAAATGTAATATGAGGACACACATGAGATGCTAAAATGACACTAATATATGTGCTTGAAGGATGATTTCAATCAACATTTTTGTACTTTCAAATATGAATTGTACTTTGCATAGGGCTAGTTTTCGGGATCAAAGTTAAAATAAGTGTAGTGATTTTGTATAAAGGTGGAAAACCTCATTTTGTGCCAATCATTAAAACCAGGGTTTCCTCTAACTATGACTATGACCGAACAAAATCCAAATACAATTATTGCACGTACAAGAAAAATAAGTCCCCATGGAGGGAGTGGGTTGGTGAGAGAGTGGCTTCTTGTTTCTTCACTTAGTCATTGCCCCATTGTTTTGTGTCAATCATCAAAACTAGTTTTTCCTTTAACTATGACTATGACCAAACAAAAGCCAAATACAACCATTGCACATACAAAGAAAACATTAGATTAGAAAACCAATTGATAACTTTGTCATGTACCCATATTCATAATGTATAGGCACTCATTCTTAGTCTTTGTTGGAAGCAAGGAAAGGAGATTTTTTTTTGTTTACAACCAATCATGTAAACTCTAGAGATAACCCAGAGCATGCCATAAACCCGCCTTCCATTTGTTAGAATATAGAAGATGGTGTGCTCGTTTTACCATTGACGATACCTTTGTCACCCAACCATAGGCCGAAGCCTCCCTCCGAGCACCTTAACCTTGACCTGAGAATTCCTCCGGAAGCAAACCCTAGGCTAGATAGCCAAACAAAGAGTAGTGCATCAATCCCCAAGGATAGCGCATCACAAAAGCTGATCAGATAGTCCCAAACCCTAGCCAAGAGATATTCAAGCCAATACTAAGAACTAGCTGCAGCTGCAGCTGCAGCTGCAACCCTCCTCCAAACCTGCGCACCAAACTGCAACTGCAATGCGCACCAACTGAGAAAAATGCAATTCTGAGATGCTGCAAATGAGAACTGGCGCCCTGTATTTATAGTAGTCCTGCCAGTTTTGCTGGGGCCGACTTCTCCTTCTGGGTATGTGTCTGTTCAGTATATTATTATTATTTATGGCCGACTTCTTCTCTCAGAGGCTAATAGCCTAATATAAATTATCTTCTTGAGCCAACAAGGCTTCTAGGGTTATTAGCCAACTCATTAGGGTTTCTCTTGCTTCCCGGAGTCTTCTATTCTCATCAGGTTCACACATGGAGGTAAATACCTCCTGCAACTACCATAATATTAACACTCCCTCCTAACTAGAGAGGTATTTACAGGTAATGGACTTGAGCACAAAATATACCATTTACCCGGTAGCATCAATATAGTCATCTAGACTATTTCATGACTAGATCATGAGCATCACCATCATTATCAACTGCATCATCTCTCGAAACCATAC
>ML788885.1:433328-444245 GCA_009831015.1 Picea engelmannii
ATCCTTGTCTTCCATGCTCTGAATTTAGAGGCTCCATCTAGCTTGTTCTCAGACTTCATAGAGTTCGTCATGGCTTGCTTGACTTGGTCAAACCCTAGATTTGACCAGAAATCCAAACTTCACGTCTTGGCCTTCTGAGAGTATCAGGAGATGCGCTGGCCTAGGGCGCACTGATCTATCTGGAGATTACGTCAATCTCGTCACTTAAGGTGCCTCAACAAGAGGTTTATGGTTTCTGTAACTGCTTTTGCTAGTAACCCTAGCTGCAGTGCTTTTGGAAACTGCTCCTACTAGTAACCTTAGCGACAGTACCTCAACGAGCTCAATATCTAGCGGCTATGTTTCCTTCCAGCGTTTTAGGCTGACTGAAGGGGTGTGGGCCCATAACCTGTTAGAATATAGAATATGGTGTGCTCGGTTTACCATTGACGATACCTTCGTCACCCAACCATAGGCCGAAGCCTCCCTCCGAGCACCTTAACCTTGACCTGAGAATTCCTCCGGAAGCAAACCCTAGGCTAGATAGCCAAACAAAGAGTAGCGCATCAATCCCCAAGGATAGCGCATCACAAAAGCTGATCAGATAGTCCCAAACCCTAGCCAAGAGATATTCAAGCCAATACTGAGAACTAGTTGCTGCTGCAGATGCAGCTGCAGCTATAACCCTCCTCCAAACCTATGCACCAAACTACAACTACAGTGCGCACCAACTGAGAAAACTGCAATTCTGAGATGCTGCAAATGAGAACTGGCGCCCTGTATTTATAGTAGTCCTGCCAGTTTTGCTAGGGCCGACTTCTCCTTCTGGGTATGTGTCTGTTCAATATATTATTATTATTTCTGGCCGACTTCTTCTCTCAGAGGCTAATAGCCTAATATAAATTATCTTCTTGAGTCGACAAGGCTTCTAGGGTTATTAGCCAACTCATTAGGGTTTCTCTTGCTTCCCGGAGTCTTCTATTCTCGTCAGGTTCACACATGGAGGTAAATACCTCCCGCAGCTACCATAATATTAACACCATTTTTGGCTTTCAAACACAAGCAATGTGTTTTCTAGCATGATCTGAAAACATCATTCATGAGCTTAAAAAAATAATCTTCAAGTACAAGTAAGTATGTTAGATGCAAGCTTTGATATAAAGAGAGTAACGTACAATATTGAAGAAACCATATTGGTCAAATGCAATTTTACCAAGATGCAATGCAATTTTAAGCTTGAAAATGCAATTTGTAAGGCTGAAAATTACATCAAGAAGACATGGTATTTCAAGCTTAAAGATGGAAGATTCAAAGATGCAATCTAAAGAAAGCCATGGCTGGAAATTGCATTGTCAAAATCAAGTTCATTGCTTAAGGAATTTGTCTTGAAGCTTTTCTTCTTCATTTGGATTTAAAAAAATGTTTTTTTTTTCATTTGACTTTTAACATCCATTACTTGATTCCAAAAGAGATAAAAGAGCAACTCAAGCAGTAAGAGAAAAACTTTGTATGTATGAATTTATGTCTCATTGAATAAACTTAAATGTTTACATTGAATGCGGAATTGATCCTAAAAAGAGAGTATTGGAGGATCACTTTATCATTGCATGGAAACCTATGCCAAGTCAAGACTAAAGAGGGGAAATATTGTATTGTTCTTATTGTAAAAGAATATGCCATAAATAAATCATTCGATAGAACAATGGAGAAAAGGAGGTACCATAGTAAAGATAATGACAAATGTATTGTAGTTTTCAACCCATAATTCTTATTTTATGTTGTTAAGGTCTACTTTATAAACCTAAAGATTTGTTATTGAAGCTACCAAGACCTAACACTTGTGATAGTTTCAAAAACTTGTGAAGTCCATAGCTAAGTTATCTAGGTATAGAATGAGGTAAACAATATGTCTCTAGAAATATATTGAACAAAGATATAGCTTGGGAACACTTCAATCTTCTTTTCTAGTGCTAGAGAACACTTCTTTTTAATCACGACCTTGACAAGATGTGCAATTTGTGTAGGTTATGAATTAGGCTTACGAACTCAAAATCAAGAAAATGATGGTTCATTGGAAACATTACAAAGAGCACTAAAAGGTGGATGGATAGGGAAGCTGGAGTGCTCGGCATGAAAGAAAGGATAGAGGAGCCAAGGGGGAGGGAGAGGAGGAGAGGAGGTGAGAGAGATCTAGATAAGAGAGGGAGATAGGTGAGACCCAGGGAGGCATGCATGAGGGGGTTGGATGAGAGGGGTGTTGGGTTAAACTTGACTTGGTGAAAGAGTCAAATGAGTTAAATCCATTTTAGGTCAATAGTGGTGGTTTTCAGGCCCATGGTTTTGGTAGCCCATGGTATTGTGCCCATGGATTGCATGTAATGAAGCCTTTAAATAGGCTTAGGATACTCCATTGTAATGGGACTAGAGGTGAGGGGTGAAGGATCACTTGAACAACTTGGCCGAATTTGGTCAAGGGAAAAAATATATCTTTGGCTAGTATTCTCCCATAAGGGTTTTCCAAGGTAAATCACGTGTCAATGACATGTGCATGATTTATATGTTTTTGTTGTTGCTGGTTTATTATTTCTCTCACAAGATTTTCTTATTTTAACATGGTATGTGATGAATCCTCTTGTTGTTGCTATGGATGTATTTGCTTGTATTTTATTTATCTTGCCTTTCTTATATTACTAACAACTGGTATTAGAGCAAGGTTGAGTAGATCTTAGATTTGAGTAGATATGAATAAGAGTAGATCTTGTCTTCAAGGGGATTCCTTTGTTGCTGAGGGTTCGAATCATTCTTGGATATGTGTTAAACCTAGGTCCAGTGGGAGCTGTAAGGCATAGATTTGTGCTTCAAAGAATGGAAAGCAGTTCTAGGATTGAGATTGAGAAGTTTAATGGCCACAATTTTGAGTTGTGGAAGCTTAAAATGTAATATCTCCTTGTAGATCGAGAACAATGGGTTGTTGTGGATCCTAGAACAGTTTCGACGGGCATGTCGAAGGAAGATTGGGAGAAAATCGAAAGGAAGGAAAGGAGTACCATACGAATTTGTCTTGTGGATTCAATATTGTTGAATGTCTTAGGTGAAGGCACTACAAATAAATTGTGGGATAAGTTGGGGAACTTGTACCAGTCGAAATCCCTAGTAAACAAGTTGTTTCTTCAAAAGAAATTGTATCTCCTGAGGATGAGTGATGATAACTCGGTAACATAGCACTTGAATGCATTCAATACTATGATAAGTTAGCTATTATCTATGGATATTAAAATCATTGAGGATAAATGTATCAACACGTTGTGTTCTTTTCGAAATTCATGGGATAACTTAGTCGTGGCTATTGGGAGTAATTCAACCACATTAACAATTGAAGATGTGGTTGCATCTCTATTATCAGAGGAAATGCGGTGAAAGAACATGGAAGGATCAACCAAGGATGCCTTGATGGTGAGAAGTCTTCTAGTTGACAGAGGAAAAGGTAAATTCTTTGGTAGAAAAACTAATTCTAAGGGTAGATCTGAATCCCCAGTTCAGTTGATGAGAAAATGTTGGAAGTGCGGTAAAGTTGGGCATTACAAAAGGGACTGCAAGTCGAAAGATGCTAAGAAATGTTAGGGATCTGACGAGAAGTAGTTGAATGAAAGAGAAACTTCTCCAAATGAAGGAGGAGACATGTATTAGGCATTGACCAATACACAATCAAATTATGATGTTTTGTTGATCGACTCAGATGCATCCTTTCATATGACACATCACAGGGAATGATTTTGTGAATATGAGAAGTATGAAGGAGGATATTTATTCTTGGGAGACGATTCAACAACCAATATTGTTGGACGAGGTAGAGTCCAAGTGATGCTAAAGGATGGGAGGAGGAGAACCCTTCCAAGTGTGATACATATTGTAGGTTTGGAAATAAATATAATATCTATTAGAAAAATGGGTGATGTAGGTGTGCACACTATATATGAGAAGGATTCATGCAAAATGGTTTGGGAAGCGATGGTATTGATGAGAGGAGTTTCGACTGGAACTCTGTACAAGTTTTTGGGGAGTGTCGACTTGAATGGATGCAACAATACAACTGTTCTTGAGATTGACTTGACAGTTCCTTGTCTAATCGACCAAACCATGTTATGGCACCTGCGAATGGGACGTATTGGAGAAAAAGGTATTCAAGCTATGCACAAAAAACGTATGCTCGAAGGTTTCCTCGATTGTTATTTGGAAGTCTATTTTTGTGAACATTGCATCTAGGGAAAACGAAATCGTGTGAGATTCCAGTTGGAGATACACGGGAAAAAATAGATTATGGAATTGATACATAGTGATGTGTTTGGACCTGTATCGGTTCCATCACTAGGAGTATATCTATGCTATGTCTCCTTCATAGATGATTTCTTCAAGAAGAAATGGATCTATTTCCTAGGAAATAAATGAGGTTTTCAGTAAGTTTAAAGAGTTTAAATCTCTCGTGGAAAATAAAATAGATAAGAAGATCAAGGTCTTGAGAACTGACAATAGAGGTGAATTCTGTGATAAGGAGTTTAAGTAGTTCTACAAGCAATGTGGCATAACATGTCAAAATACCACTCCATATACCCCTTATCAGAATGGAGTTTCTGAAATAATGAACATGACGTTGATGGAAAAGGTAAGGAGCATGCTCAGTGGTGCTGGGCTAGCACAAGAATTTTGGGCAGAGGTAGTCAACAATGCTCGTTATCTGGTAAATAGATCTCCTTTATGATCACGAGTTGACATGACTCCACATGAGGTATGGTTTGGTAAGAAACCTTCTCTTTCACATCTCAAAATTTTTGGTTGTGATGCACTTGTGCATGTTCCCAAGGAAAAGATAAACAAGTCAGACAATAAGGCAATCAAGTGTATTTTCATCGGTTACAAGGATGGAATGAAAGGATATAAGCTGTGGGATTAAATGATGAGGAAAATAGTTTATAGTCAAGATGCGATCTTCAAGGAAGACATAAGTACTTCTTGGAATGAAGATTCTCCAATAGAGAAAGAACTAGATAAATTGGTGTTTGAGTTGAGGATAGAGGAACATGATTTAGATGAGTTGACTGAATCAAATGAAGAGATGAAACTACATACTCTATTTGTAAGGAGGTTTGGGAAAGTAAGGTAACAAGATAAAATGTATAATCCACTTGATTTTTCGTTCTACATTTGTGTTATCTGCCACTGACGATGAGCCTAGTTCATTCAGGGAGGAAGTCGACTCGATAGAGGGTAGACTCTAGAAGGAGGCCATGGTTGAAGAAATAGAATGTTTGCATAAGAATGAGACATGTTATTTGGTCAAGCCACTTAATGGTGTTGGTTTATTATATTCTTTGCAGTGAAAACACAACAATTTGACTGGCTGGTTAAGGTGGAAAGACTGGGTGAATGTTTGACTGGATGTATAAGTCAAGTTGATGGTTAAGTCAAAGTTTGAAAGGTCAACTGACAGGAGGTTGACATGAGGTCGAGTGGAAGAACTATTGAAGTTCGATTGGTTCATAACTGACTAAAGTTCGACATGTATTCGATTGTAACGGAATCTCGAGATTCAAAGGACTGCAGTGAATCATCTGCATGGATATGTAACTATTTTTGGGTGCCATGAATTAGGGTTTTACATGTAGTAAAGCCTATAAATAGGGTGTGTTGTAATGCTATAAAAGGTAACTATAACTCTTAGTGATTTGAAACTTTAGTTGTGTTGATGATTGCATCTATGTGAGACATTCTCCAGGACACAAACCTGAGAGAGAACCCCTGAGAGGGGTGTGTGGTTCCTATATGAGACAGAGATGGAACGTAGAGATGGCCTCCTCCTTACACAGAGTTGAGAACAAATCCAGATGATTCTCCTGTGTAACGTAGTGAGAAAGGAGATCTACAGAGTTGGACCTGCTTGTGGCTAAGCACAAGGTGAACATGTGAAATCCCAAAGTACTGGGTGCATCGTCATGAGACATAAATGAATATGATGTATTAGCCTCCTTTGAGCAGAGAGTTGATGATGAAACTCCATATGACTCTCCTGTGTAATACAATGGGAAAGAAGAACTATTGAGTGGACGTGCCTATGGGCAAGCATAGGTGAACGTGATCCTAGTGGCTGAGCACTAGTGATAAGTGGTTCTTTTGTTTAATGCAGTGAGCCAGAGATATGGACATCCCTATGGATGTGCCCCTAGTGGATGAGCACTAGTGGGTGTACGAGATCCCTTGCTATATTGTTCAAGAGTCAGAACTGCCTGTGACCCTAATTGTAATGTAAAGGCTATAGGTCGGCCCCACCTTAATGTAATTGATAATTAATGTAAAAGATAATTAATCTAGTTAATATTAATTATGTTATGAGATAGAGAGGTCGGCCCTGTTGTTCCAATAGACTCTTCTGTTGACAGGTTAAGTCTAATATAAGTAAAGGTAAATTCCCCATTGAGGAATCATATCTTTTGTGTGAGTTTGGAAATTTCAGCAAGTACATCTTCTTGGGAAAAGTGCGCACCTCTCTCGGGCGCTAGTCTTCTAGGGTTTGCAAGAACCCTTTGTGTGCTAAGTTTTCTTGGTGGTGAAGGTCTTTCTCTTGAAGAATATAGCAAAGGATTTGGCTGGGTTTTCTTCCCTTGTTGAGAAGGGTTTTTATTCTTGTGATTTTGATTGCTGCAACATTATTGGCTATGGTTTAAGTAAAATGGAATGAAATTCATGCTTAACCTTGTCTATTGAAAAAGAAACAAGTTGAGAGGTATGTAATAGTCATGTAGATGTAAGTTGAATTGGATGATGGGTTGTTCTTTTGTAAAGAAAGAGTGTAGGATGA
Organism: Picea engelmannii; assembly: GCA_009831015.1. Taxonomy (NCBI): domain Eukaryota; kingdom Viridiplantae; phylum Streptophyta; class Pinopsida; order Pinales; family Pinaceae; genus Picea; species Picea engelmannii. The sequence goes on from ML788885.1 coordinate 440,158, forward strand.
TGATTGTGTCTTAGATGTGGACCAAGGTTAGTCATGTAACTCTTTGTTCAATGAACGAATAAGACAACATGGAGTTGGAGTCACTCAAAGAATGTTGGTTTTTCTAGTTAAGGGTTTCCAGGGTAAAATCTTTGTGTACTTTGTGTTTGTCTGTAACATCGCCACTATAATCCCCAGTTTAATTGATGCTTATGTAAATATAATGTGTTGCTATGGCCAAAGCAATGTAATATGAAAATTGTATTTCCTTTTTTTATTAATAAAAGTGTGATGCCAGCTGCTAAGGGGACATGAGCAAGAGACGGGGGATGAATTAATCCACAAGAGGGGGGAGTGTCTAGGATAATGGACAAGAGGGGTTCAAGGGGGAAATACACATGTATATTAATTTAACCTATTTGCCTGTAACCCTAATTGTAATGTAAAGGGTACAGGTTGGCCCCACCTTAATGTAATTGATAATTAATGTAAAAGATAATTAATCTGGTTAATATTAATTATATTATGAGATAGAGAGGTTGGCCCTGTTGTTCCAATAGAAACTTTTGTTGACAGGTCAAGTCTAATATAAGTAAAGGTAAATTCCCTATTGAAGAATCATATCTTTTGTGTGAGTTTGGCAATTTCAGCAAGTACATCTTCTTCGGAAAAGTGTGCACCTCTCTTGGGTGCTAGTCTTCTAGGGTTTTCAAGCACCCTCTTGTGTGCTAAGTTTTTTTGGTGGTGAAGGTATTTCTCTTAAAGAATATAACAAAGGATTTGGCTGGGTTTTCTTCCCTTGTTGAGAAGGGTTTCCCAGGATACTTGTGTTCTTGTGCATGGTGTTTCTTCTTGTGATCTTGGTTTCTACAACATTATTGGTTATGGCTTAAGTAAAATGGAATGAACTTCATGCTTAACCTTGTCTATTGAAAAATCAACAAGTTGAGAGGTATGTAATGGTCATGTAGATGTAAGTTGAATTGGATGATGGGTTGTTCTTGTGTAAAGAAAGAGTGTAGGATGATGATTGTGTCTTAGATATGGACCAAGGTTAGTCATGTAACTCTTTGTTCAATGAATGAATAAGACAACAAGGAGTTGGAGTCACTCAAAGAATGTTGGTTTTTCCAGTGAAGGGTTTCCGGGGTAAAATCTTTGTGTACTGTGTGATTGTCTGTAACATCCCCACTATAATCCCCAGTTTAATTGATGCTTTTGTAAATATAATGTGTGGCTATGGCCAAAGCAATGTAATATGCAAATTGTATTTCCTTTTTTTATTAATAAAGATGTGATGCCAACTGCTAAGGGGACATGGGCAAGAGACGAGGGATGAATTAATCCACAAGAGGGGGGAGTGTCTAGGATAATGGACAAGAGGGGTTCAAGGGGGAAATATCCATGTATATTAATTTAACCTATTTTCTTGAATCCACTATTTGTATATGAACCTTACCATTTATGATTGAGTGTTCCCAAAGCCAATCATTGAATACATGTAAGAGGGTGGGTGTGAGTGGTCACATCCCAAAGTTATTGGGCACATGGGGGTTGAGTACAATCAACTTGGGGAAGAGTGTGAGTCAAGAAAGGCAAGCCAAAGAGAGGAAATTCATATGGGTTGGGGAAACATTTTTTAGTTAGTCAAGTTTGGGCATGGGAAACAAGTAGAGAGCAAGAAATAGAGATGGAAGCTGATGCAACCATGGAGGGAGAATTCTAGAGCATTCTGGAGCGTAATTGGAGAGATTTTGAGCTAGAAAACTGAAGAGCCAGGTTGTCAGGCCATAAGAGTGAACTCCTATGTGAGTTGCACTAAAATAACAAGTGTTTGTTATTGGTTTTCTGATAGTTTCCCAACAACAATTTCCCTTGAATTCCCAACTGAGAGATTCCTAGATTTCTATGCCAGAGAGACCCTGATAAATGAATGGGATGCTCGAAGGACTAAGATTAGTGAAGGGGTAAATTCCTTGGGTTGGACAGGTCAAAAGGAAGAGATCTAGTGGAAAATCAATATAGTTGTAGAAGAATATCAGTTGGGTTGAGAGTTTTATGAGCTGTGAGTGGACTGTGAGATACCACACTCTTTTGTAGTTTTCTAGCCTCAACTCAGGGGTGACTAGATGTTGAGATTTGGAACAATCAGTATATGGTTGGGTGGAACGTCTATCCCAAGCAACTAGTTGCACAACTGTTGTGAAAATATAAGTGTTTTATCTTGTTGTTGTGTTAATTGTTTTGCATGAATTGTGTAAATGAGAATGATTTATATGTTGTTGTAGTGAGTTGTTTAGATGCATTTCATGTTGATTATTAGCATGTTGTATATGATTCTATTATATGGTTGTAGACAATATCTAAATCTATTTTAATTCGTAGTTGTAAGCTACATAAAATCAACTAACTGTAAATAAATTAATTTAGTTAGCATAAATTTCATTTTTAAAAGTATTTGACATCGTAATGTCACTTAGATGGGCTGGGGGATGTTACATTATGGTATCAAAGATCTGGTTCAAACACCAGGCTTGTATGGGCTTGAACTAGAGATAATTGGTGAAATTCGTTGTTGCATATTTTGTCTGTGACCGGTTTGGGGGAAAAACGAAGATTTTAGAGAGAAATCCCCATTTTCGTGAGTGAAATCCGAGTTTTAACGACTTCAGATGGTTTGAGAGGGTTAATGGAGTAGAGGGGTGAAATTACAGATCAAAATTCGACCCAGAATGATTAACATTTGAGTTTTAATGGCTGCTTGTAGAGTTACAGGAAGTTTGGTGAATCGATGACTGAGATCTCTTTTGAACTTGAGATTGATGGTTGGGATTTACTATGATAACTTTAAAAATTCATAATGTTTTGGTCGTTTGAAATGTTGATCAAATCGATGACCAAGATTCATTTCAAGGTATTGGAAATGGATCGAATCGATGGTTTGTATTCATTGGGGTTTTGGTTTAAAATTTTCTAAGTGTGAGGTTCGACAATAGAATCCACCAACGACCGATGGTTAGATCGACGAGTTTGGCAAAGTGTTTGAAATTTTCCAAGAGAGATCGTCGACGACCGATGGACGGATCGACCAAAATGACGAAGAGTTTAGGTCGGCCATAATACATCTTTGACCTCCAATGACGGACGATCGGGGGTCGGCCGAATCTGACAAAGTATTTTTAGTTGCCAAGGAACATTGCTGATGATCAATGCATTGATGGTTCGACGTCGATCAAAGTCGGCGAGGTATTTGGGTTGTCCAAGAGAATTGGATGATGGCCGATGGGGGAAAGAGGATGATGAAATCATCATCCATGTGTCATGGCACGCCAAAATCCACGTGTCATGCCATGTCACCCAATTTGACACCTCAAGATGACGTGTCATGCCACGCCAACCAACAAAAGTGGTCGATGGCTGATGGCCAAACCGACCAATTTGGGAAAGCGTTCGATAGTCATCGAGGATCTTCGATCACTGATGGGATGGTGTTCAAGCATCAATAGATTAAGCAGAGACATTTTCATTAGCCCACAAATATCGTCGACGACCGATTTAAGAGTTGTTTGAAAACCAGGGGTCAGGGAAATGGACTGACGACTTATGGTCGAATTAGTAGCTTTGGAAAAATGACGTGTGTACCTAAAATATGATGTATATTGTAGATAGCTGACAAGTTCATACCGATGGTTGATGTGTATCATGATTTGATATGAATGGGTAAGATTTAAAGGAATATTAACACAATAAAATAGTCAAATTTCTACGAAATTTTGTGGTTTTTGAAGGTCATTAACTTGCGGGGCATTTTTGAGGCCCTAAATGACTATTTTAGCAAGTCAAAACCCACAAAAATAGAGTGGTACACATTTGATCTACAACTCCAATAAAATAACTCGAAGAGAGCTATCCAACGAACTAAACAATTCGTGAAACGAAGTTTGTATGGGAAAGTTACAGTGAAAACAATTAGGGTAAAATTTTGGCACCAATATTACTTCTAGAGGGCATAACTCTATGCTCAGAAGTCTGTTTGGGGAACAAGAGTAGTCGCTGGAAATATTATGACCCATAGGAGCTAGCAACATAGTCATATTTTGGTTATGGGT
>ML788885.1:461036-489522 GCA_009831015.1 Picea engelmannii
CAAGCTGAATATCAATCCCCCATGATCGAAGTGGAAGGTAAGATTGAAAACCAACCCATAGCAATTTTGATTGATTTTGGAGCTAGCCATAGTTACATAAATGCTAACATTGTTGAAAGATTTCACTTGCAAAGAAGTAAGCATAAGAAATCTTGTTTAGTTCAGTTAGCCACAAGGTCTAAGAGAAAGATCAATCAGTTGGTTAAATATTGTCAAATAGACATGAATGGATTCAACACGAAGGTAGATGTAAACATCATACCATTGGGTTCATATGATTGTCTAATTGGCATGGATTGGTTGGAAAAACATCATGTTTTCCTAGATTGTTACAACAAGACAATCACATGTCTTGATGAGGAAGGGCATCAAGGTAAGATTCAAGGAATTCCAAGAGTTGTAGCTGTTAGAAAGATTTCATCTATGTAGTTGAAGAAGAGCTTCAGGAAGGGATGTCAGATGTTTGCATCCCATATGGAGGAGGTACCTAAAGACAAAGTGGAAAGCATTGGAGACTGTTATAACACAAGTTGTAGGTTGGGAAAATCCTGACCCAACCACAAAAGCAAGTGATACAACTTGGGAATCCTACACCCAATGTCACCTTGATGTAGGTCCCGCACTTTAAGGGTGACTAGGTCACTCTAGGGAGGCGATCCCGGTGACCCCAGGGGTAATGAGATAGGGAAAAATAGATATGGAAGTGGATCCCAAAGAGGTCAAATATAAATGGAATGAAAGTGGGAAGATATGCCTTGTAACTCAAGTGATTTTTACCCCAAACGTATAGTACTTCTCCGGATGATTGTACCTTCCCGAGACACAAGAAAATCCAACTTGAAATGATATATGTTAGTATGGATCGTAAATTTAAGCTTCCTATCCCTAATTTTCAGCAGTATATGACAATTTATATCATCAATTAAGACATTCAAATCAACATGTAAAACATAAGATCAATCATCAATATTATCAATGAATATGGCAATCAATTATGAGTTAAAAATGACACTTTGAAGCTAGATAAATCAAGCTGTTATAACATGTATATTTATGTAGAAAATTTCAGCCTTATGGATGTAGCATTCCATGGCATGCAACAACAAAATAAACCATGGAAAAGTGCCAAGAAATAGCCCAAAAGATACACCCTATTTAGTAGAATAAATGAGAAAAGTTTAAGAGTTAGTCTAGGGTTAGTTTAGGAGTTAAGATTAGTTATCTATCTAGGGTAGATGAACCCTAATGGCTGTAGGTTAGGGTTTGTAACAACAATTTAATTAGTGGGATAGAGGGGAAGATCTATTAGGGGAAGACTCCTCTCAATGTGGAAAACCAACTCCAAGCAAGATATCTTTCAAAAGATAAAAAATCATGTTTCCCAAGGCAATGGTTTTATATCTCCAATACAAAAAATGAATGACTAGTGCCTTTAAATATTGGGTTAATGGAGTCAAGTAAATGAACTATATATGCTACTTACTTTGGGGTGTAAATCCTCTTACTTACCAAGGAAAGTATCTCTAGTTAGGGTTTAAGAATGAGGGGTGTAAATCCTCTTACTTCTTCAAACAAACCCTTGCAACATCAATGAACTTCAAGCAATAAATTATGGAGACTAGAGTGGGGGTGTAAATACTCTTACTTCCCAATTAGTTCCTAGCACAACAATAATTGAATTGAAAAAAATGATAGCATAAGAGTAAAAGACCATACCAAAATCAAGAAAGATGCTAAGACAATCAACCATAAAGGCTAGAAAGCATTCCTCCAAGGCTAGCACCTCACTCCTCCAAGGCTAGTGCCCCACTCCTCAATCAACCATTCACAAGAGATAGCCATAAACAAGTGCACAAGAGACAAAATATTCCAAATATAGTGAAATTTTCATATCAAGTCCTCTCACAAGAGGGAGAGTTATGTCGAAATGAGATCTTATGATCTCTTATTTATATAAAATGTCACCAAGGTGACTTTTCCATATATTAAGGGGTAAACCACAAGACTATGGGTCAAAAACCCTAATATTTCCCCCTTTAACAAATTAGTATCAACAATTCATTTAAAATTCACTTTTGCACATAATAAAACCCTAATTTTAGTAGGACGTCACCCCTTTAGGGGACATCTTAGCATTTGGAGGAGGTCGTTGGTGATGAAGAAGAGTAGATAGGATTCCCAAAGCCACATGTCAAGAATCCAAAAAATTCCTTCATGATGAAGGTTCAAGCCCCCTCAAAACATCCAAGTGTCAATAAATGTCATCTCACCACCAAGCCCTAACCCCCCTAGATAATGTCATGCTAAAAAATGAGACATTTTGCCTCTCCTAGGAAAAACGTTTGGCATGTGGTGGCTAGGATACATTGTCCAAGTCATCTTCAAGGACTTTAAAGTTTTATCTTCCTCATCCGGCATGCGGGCCCTTCACATCTACCTATGGGCTCCAAGCCCCATGGAAGCTTAAGCTAGGCTTTTTCTTCCAAAACCATCCACCATCTAGGTCCTACAAAGACAAATGAGCATGCCCTCCAAGGATTGCAAGTACTCATAACATCATGATAAGTGAATTCAATCAATACATGAGCCACCTAAGCATGTGCATCAAAGATTACTATATCAAAAAATTAATTGCTCAAAGAAACTATGCGACTTGTCAAGCTTGAATATGGGAGGGTTGATGAGGTGTTCTATTGGGTAGATCTTTCCCTAGGTCAAGGAGAGTTTCCAAGAGATCCCTCTCTAAGCCATGTAAAGTGGATGAAGTGGTTGGGGTCAATACTCAATGGGCATAGGGATCATGACATACAAGGGTTCGTAGTGTCTCATTCATGGTGTTAGCACCGAGAGTCACCCTCATATTGCGGGAGGATAAGCCCAGTACCCATCAGAGTTTTTGGTGGATGTTGGTTTTATATGGATGGAGGTCAATGGACAAAAATCAATATATGAATGATGTTCAACACAGAACTGGACAAGAAATGCACAGGGAAGTGAGGACCACAACTAACTTCAGTAAGTGAATTGAGTTTAAGTGTGAGCAGAGGGAAGACTTAGTGAGAAAGGTGAACAAGACTGCTATAAGGATCAGGATTTCAAGAAGCTTGGAGAAGAAAAACTCAGACTCAAGATCACTCTCGAGCTCAAGATTCATACACTAAAATATGTCCAAACAACACAGTCACAAAAACACAATGATCAAACCTACATCACCATGCAACTACAACAACTCAACTGGATCCTCCATGCCCAAGCCATTCAGTGTAAGAGGGGAAAAGATCACAAGGAAGCTGACTAAAACTGGTCGCGATACCGCTGCAATCAAACCTACATTACAACAACATAACAATCCTCGACTGGATCCTCCATGCCCGAGTGTTTTAGCATAGTTTTTACAAAGAGATGAAAAGAGGCTGACTTCTATTAATCTGAAAGTCTCCAATTCGATACATAAACAAAGAATAGTTCCGACATCAAAACATTACAAAATAGGGAGCTCTTCTCAACCAGTTGACAACCTTAACAAAATATCAAAACTAATTATTTATACTCAGAACAATTCCCCACTACCAGGAGTGTGACCTGGCCACTACAATCAAAGCTTTGTGTCAGCGAATTCTTTTGTCAAACTGAACGTGCATTCCTCTGTCAGACGCAAGCTCATATCGACATGGTTTTTGTAGGGAAATATGTCTACAGGGGTACCACAGGCTGACGGTTTAGTCCCCACGACCGGACCCTCCATGCCTTCCATTTATGGAGTGAGTCGAGGTTTCAACCACCAGATCTATTTTCATTAACTGCCTCCTCGGAGATTGAATGAGACCTAATGCTTAGGGGACGGCTACGCACTGATCTCGGATAGGTTTCCATGTAAACACGAGATTGTGGGGCCGTCAAAAGCAGTTTGGATTCAGACCGCTTTTGGGCCCGCAATCCATCACATTTCACCACGTAGCATTTTCTCCATACCATGGTTTCCATTGCAGGACAAATCAAGAAAAATATCGCCCGAGCATGTTGCGTCCCTGCAATGGACTGTGGCCGTAGGTCTGGTCCTAATCTGCGATCTGAGCGCACTCGCTAGATTTAGCGCCACTACCAAGCTTAATCGCCCACCAACTTTAGGATCTGCCAAAAGTGTGCCTTGCGATGGGGCGCTACTTTTGGCACTAAACAATAACAACTCTCAGAGGATGATCTGATGTGGAGGCTTGACATCACCATGTTGATATGTCGCAGACGGAGAGGTGACATGTGTCACTTGAAAACATGCATAAAGCATGCCTAAAACGCTTGAAATGAGTGCCATGTGTCGGCACTAGACGAATTCCATGAACTTGGTGCTCCAGTGCTCGGGCGCTAGATCCTTTTCCTTTGGATCTTCTATGTGATTTTACCTGGAGCTGGCGATCTGATTACGTGTGTCTTCTTGAGTTGAACGACTGAGAATTACTTTGGGTCTCCGGACTCCAGGAAAATCAAATCTCAAACCTCTTCTGCCTTCAATTGCTTTTACCCGGAGCTATGGATATGATGACACGTGGCCTTCCTGAGATCAACGAATGAGATCCCTTCGGGACTTCGAGACTTCGGGAGGCACTGTCGCTAAGATCAACAACTCCCTGCTGATTTTGAGATCAATGGTCAACTATTGCTTCAGGAGTTTGGGCTTTGACTCTCTAGAATTTTTATTCACTTCTCACTTCGAAACCCCCAAAGCTCATTTCCACGAACACTTAGATCAGCTGCCACCTGTCCCCTTTAAGATCAATGACTCGTGATCGCTTCGAGACTTCGACTCTTTTTATTGTGCTATACTTCATGCAATTATGAAACTCTAAATACCCGGGGGCCGCTAATCCAATCTTCACAGGGGATCCCCACCGTCGCAAAATGGACTTGCCTGTTGCTTGCGATTCAAGTCCGAAATAAACTGTTCTGAAAGCAACGCTTCATGCTCAAGGTTGCGGCCTGTGTGAACAAGGACCTGGACAAGGGAGACTAGTGACTGAAACACAGGAGGTGAGTGCTCTTCCTCGAAGAAAAATAGAGGGGCTTGGGGCTAAGGTTTCTCTTAGGTAAGATATTCAAGGAAAACTAGGACACACAAATGAACAAGGGCAAGCATAGAACAACTTACAAGATGAAAGGGGGAAAAACTTAAGATTTGGCCTGCGAAAAGGAGAGGGACAGGGAAAAACTATAGACCTAGGTACCAACAACGAACACATATGACTCCAGAAAACATTATTTGATAACATTTGGCTCCACAGGGGATGGCATGCTCCTTGCGAGCTGCCAAGAATGCGCAGTTTCAGTACCTTAGATGTTGGTCTATGGAGTCTAGTTCAAAACTTTCGCCGAATAAAATAGGGAAATATGTATGCTACTCTACTAAAAAACGAAAATGAACACATGGGATCTAGAAGGAACTTATTTATGTACACTCCTAGACTAACTGATTTTTACAAAGTGCTAGGTGAAAGCAAACTTCCACCATAGCCACCCAGACTGATCGGTAATAAAATTCTTCTTTTTTATGCAAATAATCCATAAAAGGTAAGGGAAGTGTGAAAGCACAAAGAAAACATGTATGGGAAAACTGACAATACCTCCAAATGACGATAATATGAATAATTTTGCGGGCTCCAATGCTTTTGGAAAACAAAGCCCCATATACAACCCCACAATGTCACAAAATTTATAATCAGGAAAGCTCGACCGGTAAGACATTACCTCATGTACTTCATTGTTGATCACCCATTGTTTGATGTTCTCAGAGTGTACAGGTGGGTAGAGGACTGATGTGGGTCGGATGATCTGAGGTGATATTTGCTCATTTACAGGTTTAAGACAAGAGATGAACTGCACCTCTAGTTCCTCCATTTTTCCTTTGTCTGCTCTGAAAACATCTACTAGCTGAGAGCAAGAAGTCTCTTCATGGGTATCCATGGATGGCTCTTTCTCTCTATCATGCTGCTCTTGGTAGGAGATTTCATTTTCATAAGAAGATTGGCAGCCTATTCTTTCTTCTTCTGAATACTCTTCAGGAGTAGGTGAGCGCATAACTCTTTTATTTTTATCCTCGCTTTCTCTCTCAATCAGATCTTTACCGGGCTCATCACACAAGGAACACTCTATCATCTGCATAATGTGGAGTGCCAATTTTTTTGCAACAGTCATAAAAAATAAGATGAGCCAGGTAAATCTTCTTGTAATATGAATTAAAAACATCGTGAAAATCCTCCAAAGAATGGATACTAGCAGTAGGGAGAGATAGACACCAATCAAGAGCATCTTCCTCTAAATAAAATCCAAACATATTGATCCACTCATCCTCGTGAAATAAGCCATGCTCAAGCATGCATACATGAAATTTTAATAAGTGATTACCGGGATTGTCATGCTTGCTTCCTTTGAATCTTGGAAGATAGTCATCCCATTCATCTCTATCCGACACTGGATGTGGGTAACCAACTATGGATAAGAAATTGAAAGGGGAAAATCTTGGAGCCAAGATAGCCGAGAGATGTGGCTCCCCCTTTTCTCCTTCATGGCTCTCCCTAGGATCAAATTCACAATCACCATAAACAAGAACCATGGAGAGGCTTTGCTCTTCGTCGTCTTCGCTAGGATATCCATCAACAATTGTTTTTTCTTGGTCAATATCCGACATCACTTCTTCATCATAAGAAGGGCTGCCAAGAACATTCGTTTCAAGGACCAGAATATTCTCTGCATTTTCTTCATAAGAGCAACAAGCGAAATCTGCCTCCGATCCCTCTATTCTTGTAGAAAAATATTTTACCAACTCCATCAACTCCTCCGAGGTATATCCTTCATTCTCATAGCTTTCGCAAGAATGAACTATGTCCTGAACACCATCTCTATATTCCTCACAACAACTATGACGAATTAACTCAGAGGAATAAAATTTTTGAGATTGAGTATTGAAAGCTGCATGAAACTCTCTCAGGGAGGAGATGCTAGTAGGGGGCAAGGATCGATACCACTCACGAGCATTCCTGTCTAATGAGAACATGCACATATTCATTAATACATCCTCATGATATGTCTCCTACTGATGCATGAGTTCATGAAACTCATGAAGATGCTCGGCAGGGTTGTCATCTCTGTGTTCTCTAAATATGGGAAAAAAATCAACCCACTGATCCACAGTAGGAACAAAATTTAGAAAACCAGGAACAACAGAGAAATTAAAAGGAGCAAACCTCTGAGCCAAGATTTTTTCCATCTCAAACCAATGGAGTTGCCAATCAATTATTTAATCATGGAGTCGCCAGGTGAATGATATGTTGTCTGAAAGTGTCTGGCCTTTGTTCACCATCAAAGACCAGATCTGATCGTTATCGTTGTCCCAAGGAACTTTTCAATCTGAGAAAGCAACTAAAAGCCTTCTTTGAGAAAGATTTCCTTTCTGGATAATCTTCTCTGGGTCAACTTCAGGTGTTTCTAGAGGCAGCTGTGGAGTAGACCTCGTGTGTCTGCCTTTCAGAGCCACAACTGAAACAGTGGAGTCTCCAGGTGCAAGTTGAAATCTTCAATGGTTTTGATATCTGATGCACCTTTAGAATCATAAGCTCTTTGTCGTTCTATCTGAGGGAAATGTCTTCAATTCATTCCTCGACAATGACGCCATGAATGTTATCACTGAGAGTCACCCTTAGATTGTGGGAGGATAAGCCCAGTACCCATCATAGTTTTTGGTGGATGTTGGTTTTATATGGATGGAGGTTAATGGACAAAACTTAATATATGAATGATGTTCAACACAGAACTGGACAAGAAATGCACAGGGAAGTGAGGGCCACAACTAAATTCAGTCAGTGAATTGAGTTTAAGTGTGAGTAGAGGGAAGACTTAGTGATAAAGGTGAACAAGACTTCTATGAGCATCAGGCCTTCAATAAGCTCGGAGAAGAAAAAATTAGACTCAAGATCACTCTTGAGATCAAGCTTCAAACACTGAAATATGTCCAAACAATGCAGTCACAACATCACAATGATCAAACCTACATCACCATGCAACTACAACAACTCGACTGGATCCTCCATTCCCAAGCCATTCAATGTAAGAGGGGAAAATATCACAAGGAAGTTGACTAAAACTGGTCGCAATACTGCTGCAATCAAACCTACATTACAACAACATAACAAGCCTCGACTGGATCCTCCATGCCCGAGTGTTTTAACATAGTTTTTACAAAGAGATGAAAAGAGGCTGACTTCTATTAATCTAAAAGTCTCAAATCCGATACATAACCAGAGAAAAATTCTGGCATCAAAACATTACAAAATAGGGAGATTTTCTCAACCAGTTGACGACCTTAACAAAATATCCAAACTAATTATTTATACTCAGAACAATTCGCCACTACCAGGAGTGTGACCTGACCACTGCAATCAAAGGTTTGCGTCAGTGAATTCTTCTATCAGACTGAACTTGCATCCCTCCGTCAGACACGAGCTCATATCAACATGGTTTTTGTAGGGAAATCTGTCCACAGGGGTACCACAGGCTGATGGTTCAGTCCCCATGGCTAGACCCTCCATGCCTTCCATTTATGGAGTGAGTCGAGGTTTCAACCACCAGCTCTATTTTCATTAACTGCCTCCTCGAAGATTGAACGATACCTAATGCTCAGGGGGCGACTATGCATTTCTCTCGGATAGGATGCCATATAAACATGAGATTGCGGGGTCGTCAAAATCGGTTTGTATTCAGACTGCTTTTGGGCCCGCAATCCATCACATTTCGCCACATAACATTTTCTCCATACCATGGGTTCCATTGCGGGACCTCTCAAGAAAAATATCGCTCAAGCATGTTGCGTCCCCGCAATGGACTGTGGCCGTAGGTCTGGTCCTGATCTGCGATCTGAGCACACTCGCTATATTTAGCGCCACTGCCAAGCTTAATTGGCCATCAACTTTAGGATCTGCCAAAAGTGTGCCTTGGGATGGGGCACTACTTTTGGCGTTGAACAATAACAACTCTCGGAGGATGATTTGATGTGAAGGCATGCCGTCACCATGTTGATATGTCGCGGACAGAGAGGTGACATATGTCACTCAAATACATGCAGAAAGCATGTCTAAAGCGCTTGAAATGAGTTCCATGTGTCAGCGCTAGATGGATGCCATGAAATTTGTGCTCTAGGTCTCAGGCGCTAGCTCCTTTTCCTTTGGCTCTTCTATGTTATTTTACCCAGAGCTGGCAATCTAATGACACGTGTCTTCTTGAATCGAACGACTGAGAATTACTTCAGGTCTCTGGAATCCGGGAAAATCAAATCTCAAACCTCCTTTGCCTTCAACTGCTTTTACCTGGATCTATGGATTTGATGACGTGTGGCCATCCTGATATTGACGGCTGAGATCCCTTCGGGACTCCGGGACTTCAGGCCTTCGGGAGGCACTACCGCTAAGATCAACGACTCCCTACTGATTTTGATATCAATGATCCATGATTGCTTCAGGAGTTCAAGCTTCGACTCTCCAGAAGTTTTATGCACTTCTCACTTTGAAACTCCTGAAGCTCATTTCCCTGAATGCTTGGATTAGCTGCCACCTGTCCCCTTTAAGATCAACGACTCGTGATGGCTTCGAGATTTAGGCTATTTTTATTGTGCTATACTTCGTGCAATTCTGAAACTCTAAATACTCAGGGGCCGCTAATCCAATCTTCACAGGGGATCCCCACCGTCGCAAAATGGACTCACCTGCTGCTTGCGATTCAAGTCCGAAATAAATTGTTCTGAAAGATGCACTTCATGCTCAAGGCTACGGCCTGTGTGAACAAGGACCTGGACAATTTTTTTGTGGGCTTGGGAAAATAGGGATACTAGTGACTGAAACACAGGAGGTGAGTGATCTTCCTCAGAGAAAAACAGAGGGGCTTGGGGCCGAGGTTTCTCTTAGGTAATATATTCAAGGAAAACCATGACGCACAAATGAACAAGGGCAAGCAGAGAATGATTTACAAGCCGAAAGGTGGAAAAACTTAATATTTGGCTTGCGAAAAGGAGAGGGACAGGGAAAAATTACAGACCTAGGTACCAACAATGAACACATACGACTCCAGAAAACATTATGTAATAACACATGGGTGGCTTTGTAGAGGGTTGTGTGGTACCTTCGTCTGCAATGCACTTTTTCAAAGCCCATTAATTTCCATTCTTTTATTCTTTCATAATTTTAATGAGAGATTGAAGGTCACTGCCCTTGCGCGGTGACCAGATAATGACAATGTCACCCACAAACACCTAGTGGAAATGAGAAGGATGGATTGTGATGAGACCCCTTTTCTCTCAACCATGCAACTGAGAGCCATTACCCTGGTTTGGTGACCAAATGATGGCAATTTCATGCTACTAGATATTCATAGACGTGATAGGTCGGCTCATGATTAGACCTCCTATCCTTCAACTAACCTTTTAAGCATTATTTTTTATATTGTGGGTCCCCTTTACTCAAAGATAAGCGTTTCAGTTCTTTCTTGGGTGATCCCTGGGTGAAGCATTTGGAAGGTTCATACAAGGATTTTATATTTTACCCAACATCAATCCCTCTGGGCCTTCAACCCCTTCTTCCCATAGAATGAGGGACAACCCCTTCTTGGGTCAATACACCCTAAAATCCCAAGAGATAAGAAAATGGAGGGGAGAAAAGATGGAAAGTGGTAAGTATGGTAGGGAACAATATGATGGATTTTTAAGGGAGTTCCTAGTAGCAAACCCATCCCCAAGGAAAACCACTTACTAGGGAACAATCTCAACCACCAAGGTGAAGCAGGGAAAAAGGCATAATGTCCAAGCATATATCATGAAATCTAGAGCAATATAAGATACACCATACTCAACTAGCTTAAATATTGAAATGATGCTAACCATAATACTAAATTGTACCTCATGGAGTAAGGCCCACTACCTTCCGGAAGCCAAATGATGTGGCAGATTCCATCTGGAAATCTGTGACAATCTGTGGTGGTGAGAGGGGTCTCCAATTGTGCAAAAGGGTACTGATGGCCATCTAGTCTTCTCGACACTCCATATCTGCAACCTGAGGGACTCTAGACATAATCTCCTTAGTTATCCACAAAATGGGGACAACATAGACCATCCGGTCTTGAGGGTTTTTGAATATGCTTTTAGAGAAATTCCAGGATTTCCACCAAAGAGAGACATTGATTTTTCTATTGATTTGGTGCCAAGATCTGCCCTAGTGTCTAAGACAACTTACAAAATGGGTACACCAGAACTAAAAGAGTTACATATGTAGCATGAAGAATGTTTGAAGAAGGGATATGTATGCCCAATTGTGTCTCCTTGGGGAGCCCCGGTTCTTTTTGTGAAGAATAAGGATGGAACCTTAAGGTTGTGTATTGATTTCAAGCACTTAATAAGGTTACCATAAAGAATAAATATCGTTTGCCAATAATTGATGATTTTTTTGATCAACTGAAAGTTGCGAGAATATTTTCGAAGATTGACTTGAGATCAGACTATCATCAAGTAAGGATAAAGGAAGAAGACATCAACAAGACAACATTCATAACAAAATATGGGCATTATGAATTCACGGTACTGCCATTTGGACTATCAAATTCCCCAACAGTTTTTATGTGTTTGATGAATGGAGTGTTCATGGAGTACCTGGACAAGTTTGTAATTGTGTTTTTGGATGATATCTTCGTCTTCTCTAAATCAAAAGTGGAACATGAGAAACATTTAAGAATGGTATTGCAAGTTTTAAGAGAGCATACATTGTATGCTAAGCTAAGTAAGTGCATCTTTTATGAAAAGGAGATTGACTACTTGGGGCATATAATTTCAGCAACATGAATAGAAGTTGATCATGATAAGATAGAGGCCATTACAGGATGGCCATCGCCAAAGAATGTCACAGAGGTTAGATCATTCATGGGTCTTTCTAGTTATTACCGAAGATTCATAAAAGGTTTTTCAAAGATTTCAAGTCTAATCGCTTCTTTGCAAAAGAAGGGAGTGAAATTTGAATGGACTTCCAAGTGTGAAGAGAGTTTTCAACAATTGAAGGAAATATTGACAAGTGCACCAATCTTGAAGATTGCAGATCCAAATGAATATTTTGTTGTGTGCACCGATGTGTGCAAGGAAGGACTCGATGGAGTTCTCAATCAAAGGGACCATGTGGTATGTTACGAGTACAAAAAATTACAAGAGAATGAGAAGAATTATGCTACAAATGACTTGGAGTTAGCAACGATTGTACATGCATTGAAAATATGCTAGAGGAATTATCTTATGGGTAAGAAATTTGAGCTAAGGAAAAACCACTATGGTTTGAAGAATTTGTTTGGATAACCAACACTAAATAGCAAAAAAACTAAATGGCTGGAATTTCTGAGTGAATATGACTTCGAAATTAAGCATATAAAGGGAAAGAAAAATCAAGTGGTTGATGCACTAAATGGGAGAGCTCATGAAGTGCATATTGCAACCATCAACATGTACATGAAATACCTAAAAGACAAAAATATTGCAACAACAAATTCCGATCAACACTATGTGAAAATAAAAGAGACATTACAACAAGGTAATTTTCAGCAGAAATTAAATTATTATGAGCTGAAAGAAGATGGAATTTTCATGTACAAGGGTAAGGTGTATGTGTCGAAATCCAGTGAACTAAAAAATGCAGTGCTGAAGGAGATGCATAATGTGCCATATGAAGGGAACCCAATATATCAGAAGACAATTTCAATAGTAAGAATCCAATACTTTTGGCTGAGAATGAAGAAAGAAGTGGCTAATTACATAGCCAGATGTATAGAATGCCAAAAAGCGAACACTAAACATAGGCATCCAACAAGTTTTCTACAACCATTCCCATTCTAGAATGGAAGTGGGAAGTATTTACAGTTGATTTTAATACTAAGATTCCTAGAACAGTGAAGCAACATGATTCCAGCATGGTGGTGGTGGATAAATTGACTAAGGCAACACCTATTATTTTAGTAAAGACTACACAAGGAAACACATATTGCATAAATTTATATGAGAGAAGTTGCTAGGCTAGATGTAGTTCCTAAGACAATAGTTTCAGACATAGATCCAAAGTTTACTTCCAAATTTTGGAAGGGTTTGTTCAAGGTATTTGGGACAAATTTAAATCTTAGTACAACATATCATCGAGAGTCAGACGGGAAAACATAAATGACTAACGGGACAATTGAGGACATGCTTATAATGTATGTGATGGATCAATCATCAAAGTGGGAATATTATATCCATTTAGTTGAATTTTCCTACAATTGTGGATATGAGGCCTCATTGAAAATGGGTCCGTTTGAAGCATTGTATGGCAGAAAATGTAACACACCAGTGAGTTGGGATAATCCAGCAGAAAAAGTAGTTGTTGGACCTAAATTGTTAAAGGAAATGGAAGATCATATGGAAACGATAAAGTATAATTTAAAGGATAGCCATGATAAACAGAAAAGTTATGCAGACAAGAACAAAGTTTTTAGAGATTTTAAAGAGGGAGAACATGTGTTCTTAAAAGTAAAGTCAAAGAGAAGTTCACTAAGATTAGGAAGTTTCCTGAAGTTGGTAGCAAGATATTGTGGGCCTTTTGAAATATTAGAAAAGATACGTCCATTTGCATACATGTTAGATTTTCCTGCATCCATGAGAGTGCATAATGTATTTCATGTGTCATTGTTAAAGAAATATGTGCCTGATCCTAACCACATAATTGATTGGAATGTGATCTAGGTGGAGCACGAAGGGGATTTCCTGGTGGAACCAATATGCATCCTGGACCGAAAAGTCAAAGTGCTCAGGAACAAAGCCAAAGGGATGCTAAAGGTTCAATGGACCTGCTATGGTCCTGAAGATTCTACATGGGAGCATGAAGAAAACATGCGAGTAGAGTACTTGCAAAATTTTGGAAGTTTTGAAGAAAACATAATGCAAAACTCCATTTTGAGCAACTAAAATTATGGAACCACATCTCTGAGTCCTAGCCAACTGCATGGGGGACCTTGATAAATGAATGGTTCATTCCTTGTGTTATCCTTGACAAACGGATGGTACATCCCTTGGGTTATCCCTGATAAACGAATGGTACATACCTTGGGTTATCCCTGATAAACAGATGGAGCATTCCTTGGGTTGACGAGTTGAAAGGAACACGAGGGTTTTGTTGGAGTTGTTAAATTGCATAATTTTATTTTCTAAGTATTGTGATGTAATTTGCATATATATGTATATCGACATAGAGTGCACCGATGATGGTGCACAATTGTAGGGGAGGGTTAATGTAACATCCCCACTATAATCCCTAGTTTAATTAATGATTATGTAGATATAATGTGTGGCTATGGCCAAAGCGATGCAATATGTGAATTGTATTTCCTTGTTTTATTAATGAAAATGTGATGTGAGATGCTAAGGGGACATGGAAAAGAGATGCGGGCTGAATTAATCCACAAGAGGGGGGAGTGTCAAGGATAATGGCCAAGAGGGGTCCAAGGGGGAAATACCCATGTATATTAATTTAACCCATTTTCCCGAATCTGGTATTTGTATATGAACCTTCCCATTTTGATTCATTGTTCCCAAAGCCAATCATTGAATACATGTAAGAGGGTGGGTGTGAGTGCTCACATCCCAAAGTTATTGGGCACATGGGGGTTGAGTACAATCAGCTTGGGGAAGAGTGCGAGTCAAGAAAGGCAAGCCAACGAGAGGAACTTTGTATGGGTTGGGGCAACGATTTTTAGTTAGTCAAGTTTGCGCATGGTGTTGCGCCTCTTTCGTCACCTTGGTGAGCAAAATAGAGGTGCTTGCAAGCTCAGTTGGGTCCGCTAAGCAGGACAACTGCAAGGAAAAGAGTGGAAAGAAAATAAAAGGCTACAATTAAGAATTAAACTAAGAAATGCAATAACAACTAAATTCATGAGCATAGGGACATAGAAACAAAAATAACCATAAGACCCTTGTCACCAATGTTGAGGCTGATCTATTAGTGAAACAAAGCACCAAGAAGAAAGGGGACTATGAGTCCCTTCTTCCTCCAAGGGAGGGTTCTTGGACCCCCACTAGCTAGCTCTTACAACAAAGAAAAAATGGAAAATGATGATGAAAGAACTCTTTACAAATCCACTCAATGGGTGAGATGGATTGTCCAATGCAATGGTGGCAATATGCTCTTGACAAGGATGAAGTCCTCAAGAGAATAGAGGCAGCATAACATTACTTTGAATTCCTTGAAAAAATGAGGTGCATCCATGGCTTTTTATAGTATTCATTTGGGTTATTGTTTAACTTCTTTGTAGTGTGAAAAGAGGCCAATTAGGGCATTCCTAGGTCTTTGACCAGCCCACTAGTCGGATCCAGTCCATATTTGAGGGTCAAATCGGCTTGGGAGTTGAACCATAAGTGGGTGGGAGGTCGACCACTCTCATAAATGTGCCGTTTAGCAGGTGCGTGGCTTTTTGCGATAACAGTCGCGCATCGTGCGCATGTGCGCTAATTCTGCATTCCTGTTTCGCGCATGTGCGCGCGCGCTCAATGTCTGCATAGCGCTCTTCAATTTTTCACTACTTTGTATAGTTTTTGACCTTTTTTGAATTCTTTGGTATTAATTCAGGTCCGTGGATGACTTCATCACTGTTTGACGATGCTGAGTTCTTGTAACCATGTGCGGACGAAATTTCAGTGATAACAAATGCCCCTTGATGGATGAGGTTAGGAGCATACATATAGCTGAAATCCATCAATGTTTCTTCTATTGAGAATGTTGTTGTAAGAGAGAGCAATAGTGGGATCATCCAAAGCGATCCGTTGGAGGGAAAAAGGAACCGGTAGGACCCGACCTTCCATGAGGTGTGTAAAATAGAAAACTGTGTACAAACGAGACGGGTATGCCCCATGCTCGTGTCGTGTAACTTTGAAAAAAGATGACTGAGGTGTTGGTGTAGAAAACTGCAGCGCCCTCGGGGGCGGTCGTGATAGAAGACAATTCTGCAAATGAACATACTCTGAATAGTAGGCAGTGATTCCGGTAATAAGCAGCAACGATTATGTGGGTATTGATAGCCCCGCCAAGTTTAGAGGTCTTCGGCACATGAAAGAACTAACTGCAATAGTCGCAAAGTAAGACCCACCGTAACATGAGAAAGTGTTGGCGTCGAATGTTATGGGGGTCAACGACAGCAGGGAGTAATGGTGTTTCACCCTGTGCCGTCCGAGATCTCTCATTGAGTGGATAATGAGAATCAAGATACTGTCGCCCTTCTGGAAACTGTGCTGATGTCGACAAAAAGGGGGACGTGACTCCCAGAAGCAAATGGATTCATGAAATCTACTAGGTGAGGTGAGGAAGTGGAGGAGGTACATGGATGAAGTCAAGATGTGGGAAGACTCAAGACTGCCCTTGGTTGGAGTATGTGTGAGAGAAAAAGTGGCCGCAACCGTTCAACGAGGTCGAGTGTTAGGGGGACGACAAGACCGGGGATAAGTTGTGCCAGAGGCGGGACAAGGTGAACAAATTCAGAGGGCAGAGGTAAGTGGCCTGTGGGGTACTCTGAAGATATGGACGATGCCGACAAGGGGAGATGATAAGTAGTGCTCCAACCAAGGGTGACATGGGTTGCGGTTGGCCAAAAAAGGGAAGCAGGTCGCCAAAGGTGACGACAAAAAAGGTAATGTAATGACTGGAAATAAAGGCGTTTGTACAATAAATAACGAATAATTGGGGAGAAGTGTACAAATACAGAAACGGGTGCCCCAGGGTGATATGGGTGGCCCGTGTAGGGCATAATTTGCTCAGAAAACTGATGAAGGGTGGGGTCCCCATTAGTGAGTTTATGTATGAGGTAGGTGAAATGAAGGGAGATTTGTAGATGGGCAAACTGATTGTGGATGGAATGGAGGGTTCATGATACTGCAGAGGTGCAGTCAAAAAATAGAACCGTGAAGAGATAATCTGGGAGTCCGTGTGGGAAAGCTAGCAAAATGAGGAGAAGGAGTATGTGGTTGATTCACGACATGATGAAAGACAATCGGGACTCTCATCCCTAAAGGGTTTTGAAAAAAAACATGAGTGTCAGAAGTGCCAAAAGGTGCTATGAATGGGAAAACTCATGTAGGTAAGAATGCTACCGGGTGATAGTACCAAAGATGCAAATGGAGGTGTGGGTACTGCAGAGTCGAGAATGGGGATCCTAGAGGCAAATGTCAGAAGGTGTGACTGGAGATGTAAGTGCGATACAGAGGGAAAGACTACATGCTAGTGCTGAGTATATACCTGAAGGGGTTGTGCCGATGTATGTTGATCAAGTACCTACACACATGAAAACCAAATACCCAACATGAACAATATCCGAAGAGAATCGAAGATATGAGCATGTATTTGATAAGCGTGAATATGCGCATGCGTACCTGACCAGGGTATGAAAAATGGCACCCTGGGGGCTCAGGATGAAAAGAGGCCCAGGGACTGTTGTGATGTAGATGACGGGATGCTGATCCCGTGGCTGAAGACAGATCGAGAAATGGACACCATGGGCTCCCGGAATGGTGAGTGGAAGTTTGGAAAAAAGGCCTATATATAGCTGTAGGGCCCACATTGCCACCTCATTTGTACCTACTGCGATAGTGACTGGACGAGCAATTTTCAGAGGAGATTTGGAGATTTGGGGAGGACGAGGCATCCGATTGGCGATTAGCGAGCTTCAGGTTAGTGGTCTAATCATCCTGCATAGAAATATAATTTCATTTTTTGGGCACAGGTTGTATGGAGGGCTGTACAGAGGGATTTTGTGGATGTGGGCCCCATGTGCGCGGGCGATCCAGAAGTAGGCGCGCACATGTGCGTCCATTCCCACCGGATAGACGCGTATGGGGGCACTGGTGAGGGGGTTAAAGGCACGCACTATGTGCACGCCTATTGGCTGTACAACTGCGCATTTGTGCGCGACTGTGGCGTGGACAGGCGCGCACCAATGCGCGCTTGTGTAGGCAAAAGGTGCATCTGAGAGAGCGCTTGTGCAGCTAATAGGTGCACATACGTGCACGCCTGTGTAGTGAACAGGCGCGCATGTGTGCGCGCCTGTGGGTTGAAACAGACACGCCTTAGAGGCAAGGTTGACGGGTGTAAAATTGATCTTTGTGGTCTCGTGGGCCGATATAAGACTCCTTGTTGTGGCTGCAGGTGGACAGTTTGCACGATGCCAGTGGGTTGGCGAGAGCGAGATTGGTCACAACTGCGAGACGCCGTGGCTATTGAGGAGCCAGGTGTGCGTGCAACTTTGGAATCCTGTGGGTTGCTAAAGCTCTTCGAGTGCCCGTTGATACGGGCACAGGAGTATCTCCTGCAGTTCCTGATCCAGATGTGGAGTCCAGAGCTACACTGATTTCTTGTGCGAGGAGAGCAGATCCCCTTCACTGCGGTGGAGGACGTGTACTTCTTGAATGGGCTCTCGTTTCGGGGTGTTCCCCTACCGGTAGAGCGAGTTCTACCGAGGGATTTGGCCCTAGCGACCGTTGGTCGGAGATACTGTTCAAGTCAGAACTTTATGTCCGGGACGGTTGATAGCATTGGGTCGATAGATGCCCTGGTGCATCGCTGTATAGCAGCGATGATTGTGAGAGCATATGGGTCACTAGCGACCCAACGGATCAGTGGGGGCCAGCTGATGGTGATGGGGAGAGTGTTGGCCGACGAGCATTTCACCTGGGGGCTTATGCTGCACGCGAGGATGGTGGGGAAGTTGGACCACTGTCGGTCCACGGATACGGGGGAGTTTGCCTTCGGGTCCATCCTGGTGGCCTAGTTTCTAGAGAGGGTGTCGATGTTGTGCCCTAGGATTCTATTGGGTGTGCCTGGGGTGCAAGAGCTGCGACTAAGGCGGTGGTCGACTGTGTTGCTTCGCCATGGTGGTGGCGAGGGTGGCCACTTTTTCAATGCCGAGACGACGCAAGTATGGCGACATATGCCGCAGGTGATACTACGGTACCCCTATGTCGGGGTTGACTTATGGGATGATCCGGACATGGTGCTACCTCCAGGGGAGGTGTTTGACCACCGAGGTATGTTGATTTGATGATGTTGATACATATGTTTTTGTGTTTTTTGAGATAGCATGCCTTATGTATATGATATAGGTGCTAATACTATCTGTTGTTTGTTTACATGTGCAGATGTGGCACCTCACGAGTGCGAGGTGGAGTTGCAGAGAGCGCCGGAGAGACCGCCGTGGGGAGAGAGACATCGATGTGATGATGCCGCGATGTGACCAGCTGAGCCAGAGAGGGCAGCGAGGAGGCGCCGGTTTGATGACCCTGGTTCTGGGCCATCACACGCTCCTCCGGCAGCTGCCGAAGCGGATTTTGAGGACATACGCCATCGTCTGGAGACGGTGTTACAGGATGTGCCTGAGGGCATATGGTCTCACATCCAGGATGAGGCTTTCCTGGAGCAGTGTGTGGGGGTGCCGCCACCATGGCAGGCCATAGTACGACGGGCAGCAGTGGCTGCTGCGATGACGACCGGACGACTGCCGCCAGGGCAGGAGGGGTCGGTCGGGGGTGGACCACCACCGCCTGGGGCAGGTGGGGGTGGGCCGCCACAGCCTGAGGGAGGAGCAAGCGGTGGTGCTCTAGAGGCACCATGAGTGGTGCGTTGATGCTTTTGATGTATATATATTTTTTTGTATATAGGCTGGTGAGCCCATTTTGTACCAAGGTGCTGCATTGGCCTGCGGATACTTGTATTTTTTGTATGTAAACATTCAGATGGCACTGTGGACCTTTATATATACATGAGTATACATGTTTGAGATTATGTGGTGTTTACATGTTTTTGGTTAATGTGTTGATGATGTCTATTCTATATATATGTTGTGACATATTTTTTGATATGTTTATGTATGTGTAGAGGTAGCTTGATGTGATATATGCCAGTCTAACACAATATTATCTAGGTTATCCGTAATTTGATTCAATTGTCTTGGAATATGTGTAAATGTAATGGAATCAAAATGTCGAGATAAAAGCCTAACCTGCAGGTATTTGCGAAAGAGGCAAGGATCGCGTATGCGGTACACATTGTTGAGCTGGAGGACGACTAGTTGAGAGTCGAGGAAGACGCTAAGGTGGCGAATACGATGATGTTGGGCGTCGGCTAGGAGGCCAATGACAACAGTGTATTCGGCTTGGTTGTTGGTCGGTGAACCCAAACATATGCCGCTCAAATGGAGCATTTCATGTGAGGGAGTGTAGAGATCCCAAGCGGCCGAAGCGAGATTTTGTGTCCAACGGCTGGCGCCGTCGGCGTAAACGAAGTGGTAGGCTGGTGGAGGAGACATATGTCAAGAGCACAAATGATAGTTTAGACGTGAAGGATGGAGAACAAAGATTAAAAACACTAAAAAATAAAATAACCTAAAGTAGAATGACTACGTTTAAGCATAAAATTTCTTTAAGTATAACCCGTTGATGGGTTCTTTGAGAGAGAGGCCTTCGGGAGAGGCCAAAATATATGCGCCTTTGGTGAGGCAATTTTGAATGATGTATGGGCCATGCCAGAGTGATTTGAATTTGCCATGGCCAAAGGTATCATGAGCAATATCGTAAGCCAGGACGAGGTCTCCTTCGCGAAATGAGCGAAGGTTAACATGGAGATCAAAGGTAGCCTTGGATCATTTTTTAGTTGCCTCGTTGTTCTATAAGGAAGATCTACGATCTTCATCTAGAGAATCCAAGTTCAGCAAGCGCTGCTCCATTGGAGTAGTGTCAGGTAATAGCTCAATTGCGGTGCGTAAGGTGGGAATTTCGCACTCGATGGGAAAAGTGGCCTCAACCCCATGGAATAAATGAAATGGTGTGAAACCAGTAGCTGTTTTCACAACCGTCCGGTAAGCCCATAGCGTAGAAAATAACATATGATGCCAATTGGTTTTATGTTTATTAGCCGTGTGCTGTAACATGGTCTCGAGGACTTTGTTAACTGCTTCGACCTATCCGTTAGACTGAGGGTAATATGGTGAGGCAAACTCGTGAGAGAATCCTAACTGAGATGAGAGTTCGACAAAGATCTCATTCTCAAATTGTTTCCCGTGATCGAAAATGAGTTGGAGGGGTACTCCAAAGTGGGATATGACGTGATTAAAGAAAAAACACGCTGCAGTGTCAGCGATGTTGTTGAAGGTGGGCATAGCTTCTGCCCATTTGGTGAAGTAATCAACGGTGACAACAATGTATTTGTGACCATTGCTGGAGGGGGGATTACAAGTCATGAAGTCGATGCCCCATTTACAAAAAGGGCCGACAGTAATGACAGGGTGAAGAAGAGCGAGGGGAGCTCAGGCTTTGTTGGCGTAGAGTTGACATTGCTCACATCGTTTCACGACATGACTGCAATCATGAAACAAGGTAGGCCAAAAGTAATCGGCTCGGATAATATTTTGAGCAGTGGATATGCCCGAAAGATGGCCCCCACATGCGTCGTTGTGGCAGTCGTTTAAGACTCTATCGGCCTCGTCAATAGTCAGGCATCGACGAAGAATGGTGTCGACGCCCCGCCGATATAGGATGTCTCCAATGAGGAGGTAGCGGGGGGCCTGATGGCGAATACGACGACGATCATCTCATGAAAGGTGGCTACCGAACTTTTGAGTGTGGAGATAGGTGAGGAGGTCACCATACCAAGGATCATCCGAAGTGATGTAAAAGAGATGTTCATCGGGAAAGTCGGTGTTGACGGGGGCACTGGTGGTGTCAGAGGGGAGGGTCGTGACAAGTTCGGCAAGAACGAGGGCCTTCTTACTCTTAGGTGTTGATAACTCGAGGTCGTACTCTTGAAGGATAACGATCCATCGAGCAAATTTGTCGTTAACTTGCTAACGTCTAAGCAGGTACTGCATAGGGTTGGAATCTGCGACGACCTTTGTTGGGCAAAGCAGAATGTAGTGGCGCAGTTTCTGGACTGCGAGGACGACTGCAAGAGCAAGTTTCTCTTCGTGTTTATACTTCAAGGGTGGCCCTGAGAGGTTTTTACTAACGTAATAAATGACATGCTCACGATTGTCATCACCTAACTGGACGAGAACGCCGACTACTGATACAGTTGATGCTGATACGTAGAGGATATAGTCGCGATTGTAGTCAGGTGCGCTAATTAAAGGTGCATTTGAGAGGGCGGTTTTAAGATCGTCAAATGACTGTTGGGCATGGGCGTCCCAGTGAAAAGGGATGTCGTGACATAGTAAGCGAAGGAAACCGTGTGCACGTATGGCGTAGTCTGGGACAAAGCATCTAAGAAAGTTAGCTTTGCCCTATAGGTTTTGAAGTTGGCGTAAATTCCGGGGAGGTGGAATTTCGGTGATAGCTTGGAATTTGAGGGGGTCCACGGTAATACTGCTTTAGGAAACAATAAAGCCGAGGAGGCGCCTGCGGTGAGGAAGAACACACACTTGAGAGGATTCAAGCGGATGTTTTACTGACGACACTTTTGAAAGATGAGTCGTAAATCATCAAGATGCTGGGTGCGTTTCTTGGATCGAGCTGTGAGATCGTCCAAGTAGGCAAGGATGATATGAGCCAGATCGTGAAAGATGTATGTCATCGCCCGCTGGAAAGTTGTGCCGGCATTCTTTAAGCCAAACGGCATGACACGATATGCAAAAGTACCCCAAGGGGTAGTAAATGCGGTTTTATACTGATCGGCGGGGTGAATTTTTATTTGATTATAACCAGAGAAGTCGTCCATAAAGGAGAGAGCCTTGTGGTCGACGCTGTCATCGATAATTTGATCGATGAAAGGCATTGGAAAGTTGTCTTTGGGACATGCGTGATTGAGATCGCGAAAGTCTGTGAAAACGCGGATAGTGCCCTATTTTTTGTTAATGGGTACAGGGTTGGAAACCCATGAGGTATAGGCGATGGGGTAAATGAACCCGGCAGCGCGTAACTTTTCAATTTCGGCTTTGATAGCCGCGACTTTGGATGGGTGTAGCGGTTGTTGTTTTTGGTGAACTGGTGTAATGTCAAGCCAGGTGTCGATGCGATGTTCAACAATAGAGGGATCGAGGCCAGGCATTTCCGTGTATGACTAGGCGAAAATATCCCTATATTCCTGGAAGAGGGCTTTATATGCGGTGATTTCCTGAGGAGTGCAAGAAACTCCAATGGTGATTTCTTCGACGATGCCATTTTTAATGGAAATGTCGATTTTAATGGTTGGGAAAATGTTGGCCATATTGCCTTCTTCAAAAGCATCAGGGGCAGGAATGGGATTTTTGAACCAGTCGATAGGCCCTGATGGGATAAAATCTTTGGTTTCGACCGTGTAAATGGGTTTTTGGTTAGGAGGCATGGAGGCTTCCTGTGGAGAGAAGAGTGCGCGATGGTGTAGCACATCCCAGGGAGAGTCCGGGTGGTTTAACTCTTCGAGTATTTCTTCATCGTATTGGAAGTGACAGGAATACAAGGGGTTGTGAGGAGTGATCTCGGTGACAGTGGTTGTGTGGTTGCCCCCTGGTGAGGAAGAAGCAGGGGGAACCATGTTAGGAGATGGTGAGGGTTCACTCGACATAAACCATATATTGAAGTATTGAGGGGTACCTGTGGTGGTTGGGTGTAAAATGTCAGTAGGGGAATGAGCGGGAGAGTTGGGGGGTGAATCCTCAGATAAGTCATCTAAGAACCATGGAGGCGTTGGGAGGGCCTCGGGTTCGGGAGAAATGACATGAAGATCCTCTAGTGACGAGGTAATTTCAATTATCACCTTTGCGGGTCGTTGAAGCAGGGTCAATTGGCATTGCCTGTATTCAAGGATCATATGACACTGGTATGTAAAATGAGCTAATGAATCACAGAGAGAACAAGGGCGTCTCATACGTTTATTGACTGGAGTGGTGACATAGCGGATGTCAGTGATATTTGTTGAGGAGGACATAGCAGGACTGGGGTTGTTCTGGAAGTTCTGGCATACTGCGGCTAATGTCTGCCGAAAGCATGGCAGTGCTGGGCAATGTTGGGTATAATGGCCATATTCTGAACATATAGCACAAGCGTATTTGGTCCGCAATCCTTTACTACTGGAAGGGGGGGTGGTAGTGACGGGACTAGCTGTAGTGGCGAGTGTTGGGGGAGTTTGATTGGGTGGGATCAAATTCCATAATTCTGGTAGAGACGAACAATTATTGTTTTGGTGTCCCTCTTTATTACATAGTGCGCAATGTGGTGGGATCCGTGGAGGAAGTGGAGCTGTGGGATCCTTCTTCTTTCTCCTGCCCCCAGCTGTGGCAGGGGGGTTAGTGAGTGGGGGTGTGGTTGGAGTAAGAATGGGAATCGTCATGGGGATTCCTTCTTTTTAGGGGGGAAGGGATGGTCGAGGGACCATCTCTGGTGGGTGTAAATATCAAACTGGGATTGCTAACACCATATTAGGTAGTGTGAGTGTTGCGGCTACCTGAAAAGCTTCGATACTTGGTGGAGGGTAAAAGAATGGAATTTGAGTGATGGCTTGGGGAACTGTCTCCCAAATGGGAATATGTCCTTGGGGAGAGGTGGAAACGTGGACTGGTGGGGTTGACGAGTGTGCAGGAGGTTCTTGAGGAGAGGGTTCTGCAATGAGTGGGACGTCAGATATGATAGAAGCCTCTGTAGGAGGAAGGGTATCCTCTGTGTGAGTTCCGTTAGATGATATGATGCACACTTGATTGGAAGGATGAAGGAGTGGTGGTGCTCCATGGTATGTTCCTAACAAGGATGGATCTTTAAAAATCCCAAGACCCATCTCGACAAGTGGATATGCGTCGTGGCTTGTGTGGATGAGAGGAAGAATGTTATCGATGTTGGCAGATGGGTTAGGTTCATAATGTGAGACTTGGTCAATAGTAACGATCTTCCCATTGTGAGGGAACATCATTGTCCGAAAGACGGAAGATGCCACTGCCTTCATAGCGTACATGTAGCTACGACTGAACAAGATATTATAATCGAGAGGGGTATCGATAACTTCGATATCGATGAGAATAGTCTTGCCCCCGAGTTCGACGGGGACATTTTGGAAGGGCCTTTCAGGAGACGATGGTCGTCCGTCATAAGCATGTAATGTGATGGCAGAGGGTATGAGTTCCGGGGAACCAAGTTTCTTCCATACCGTTTTGGACATAATGCATGTAGATGCACCTTCATCGATGATACACCGATGAACTGTGATGTTTCGTATTTTGATTGGTATTTGAAAAGTGATCAAGGCGGGAAGACAAGGTTCTCCACTGTCAAGGTCAAAGGTAATGAGTCGGGTATCTGCGGGGTCGACTGCCCCCAAGGCGGAAAGTAATGATTTCCGCTAAGTAGGACAAGTCTGGAGGACCTCCAATACTGACATGGCAGCCGAGGATTGTGCTAAGTCGTCTACCAAACTATAGTTATGAGCTTCCCTAGCCTATGGGTTGTGGACATTCCTGCGCAATGGGATGCGAGGGATGCGAAGCGGTGGTTCGGCGGAAGGGCGAGGAATCACCAACGGGGGTCCCGTCGGTGTAGGGTTTGTCTTTGGAGGGATGGGAGGAGACTCAACAGGTGCATGATACTGACGGTTACATGTTTGCAGAAGGATTTCTTCCTCACTTGTGAGGAGAATTGTGCGATCTGCTGGATTGTTGGGGTTGAGATATTGTCCCGTCGGAGGTGGGGGATGCTGTGTGTCCTGTTGGGTGTTTATCACACCTTGATGTGGAATAGGATTTTGCAGCACGGCAGGAGGGGGTTGTTGCATGTATTGTTGTGGTGCCTGCTGAGGGGCAGGCGGTGCGGGAGAATGGGGAAGACTACCAGAGTCTTTCAACCGTTTGAAATCAACGATCTGGGGGCAATGATGAGTGTAATGGATGAACTCACCACAAAGGGCACAAGGGAAGATGGTTTTAACATTATTGTTATTTCTCCCTTGGCGTTTATTATTATTGTCCCCTTGGGGGTTTTGGTTCCCTTGGTTCTGGTTGCCCCCAGTGGATTGGTGCTGTGGGGGTTGATTCCCGCCTTGGCCTGGGTTGTTGTTATTCCTGTTTCGTCCTTTCTTCTTGGCATTGTTCGACGGATGGGTTGGATTGGCCGTATTCAGTTGTTCAAAATTTTGGTATTGCTGAACGACAGAGGGTTGAACAAAATTCACCCCCGCATGAGGATGTGGGGGAGCTATGGGTTGTGGGAGACCAGGAAATGGGAAGTATGGATTCTATGGTGGTAACGATCCATACGGTACATAGGAAGGCGTAGTGCTTTCGCTAGTACTATAAGCTAAGGTAGAGGGGGTACCAGAGTTTGTTTGAATAGGTGGATGTATGGGGGGTGTCGACGGTGGTCCACTGATGGGTGGAGGGATAGCAACAGGGTATGGTTGTTGATAAGGGGGTGGGGGGTAATAAGAAGTGCCCCCGTATGCCAGTGGGTATTGAGGTGTTCCATACATCGGTGGTGGTTGGGGTTGTTGTCCATGGTGAGTGGTGGCACCAATTAGTCCATCTGCTGAATGAGACATCCCAGGTTTGTCTTGGCCAAATGGCATAGGTTTTGGAAGATCAGGAAGTATAGTGTATAAGTACCCTGATTGTGCATAGATGAGGTCATACTGTTAGGCCTTACTGATGGCTTCCTCTTCAGATTGAGGGAAGGTGGAAGCTACATCCTTACCGAGGAGAGAGACAAGTGATCTAAGAAACCAGTCGAGACACTGTTGCTTGGTGGTTTCTGCTTTGCAAAAACTACGTCGCCTACGCCACTCGTGAATGTGGTCAACGATATGTGTGGCTGAGGTTTGTTTGAAATTAGAAAGTAGTTCTAGACCATTGTTGTGGCGAATGAGTAATTGGAAGAAGGTCAAGAAGTCTTTGGCCAATGACTCAAAAGTTGCGTGGGACCCAGATTTTTCTTCGACATACCATTTGGCCGATGGACCAGTGAGTGTGCGTTGAAATAATTGTATTCTGATTGAATCATCCATAATTCTATTGGAGGAGCACCATAGGTGAAAGGTCATGACATGGTTGGCAGGGTCATCGCCTGTCTTTCCTTCAAACTTTGGTACGTTTGAAGGTAGTTTGGTGGGAATTGCAAGCCATGTGGGATCATGCAATATAGGATCATTGGTGAGTTTGCTGAGACCTGGTATGTTGAGAGAGGCCAAATATGGCATCTGCAGTGGGGGGGAGGATTAGCTCCGGCCATAGTGTGTTGTGAACTTGACCCTTGAGGGGGGATAGGTGGGTTGGTGCTTCCTCCTTGAGAGGAAGTGGGTCCCCCGCTTCCGTGTAAAGGAGAGTGAGTGAACGAATGACCTTGGGAAGTGGACCCAAACAGTGTAGAACCAAGCAAAGCTGATCCTAAAACAGTAGCACTCACAGGTGTGTGTGAAGGAGGTGCCGATGAGTGGGCAAGACCAGACACTCCCCCTAAGATAGGAGGGAGGTTTAGCAAGCGTCGTGAATGACAGGGGTTTCTATGGTTCCCCTATGATGTCCGACTAGCTGTGTGAATGTGTGTAAAGAGTGATGAGAGTAATATAGAAACAAGAGCCTTTGCATTGAATGTTCACACAATATATATATCCAAATCAAACTGTAATCAGATGTGCATCACATATAAAATGTTTTGAAAAAGAAGCATATATATGGGTAAGTGGGTTTTGTCCGCGTGGGGAATCAAAAAGAAAACAAATTCTCCTGTCCTAGAAGACGTAACGTCCTTCCTCTCAAATAGCACTAGACCTTCCAATAGTACTCAACAGTGGGGTCTGAAGTCACCGGAAGAGAAACTAGTGAAGGATGAAATAATTGGTTATAATGAGGGGTAAATGGGGCATATCCTGAAAGAGCTGGTGATATTTCCCAATAGCCACACAAAATCCAATCAAGGTGCAATTACAGCCCACAATTTCCACCTGGGTAGATGTCCTAAAGTTGGTCACTAGGTACCTCGGTCAAAGTGCGGCATTTATATTTTCGGCCTAAGAAATGGGTCACGGGCTGGATCCCGTCCAAGAGATGGGTGCCTCAAGGGGAGACGCACAGAACAACTGGACCTCGGCCTTCAACCATTCACGGGTATCTCCCTGCCTTATGGTATTAGGAACACTTGACTTGGAGGATTTTCAGTTCCCTATTTGACAACTTCTATGTTTTGACAATGTGAGAACCAGATAACGGGGAGTTATTTGGATGCCTATCCCCGAAATCCTACCTAGACTAAAAAATTTCTTTTGGCACCTCCTGTGGAGGAAAACTTAGTGAGTTTTTAGAAATATTTTAGATGTAATTGTTTTGGAAGGTTGGGGGTGCAAACCAACCTCGTTGATTTAAAATGGGAGTGGATAGTTTCGTCAAGAAAAGGGTGGGGTATTTTCGGAATCCCTTTGGAGGAAACTTACTTTGACCTCCACGTTTCAAGAAGAAGCTATGTGAGTGATAA
>ML788885.1:489680-581317 GCA_009831015.1 Picea engelmannii
CACGTTTCAAGAAGAAGCTATGTGAGTGATAAGTGACTTTTGTGTGTGAGTGAAAGTGTGCCAATTTTTAGTGAATTAGATGTCACCTTGCTGCATGTGGACTTCGCTTGGTCCTTACAAGTGTTTGATTACCTAATTAACTAGGTGTCTTTGGTACAACCTTGCGTAATTCAAAAGTCCCTAGGAAGCTAGAATGTGGACATGTGGGTCCGTTACTATCCCTTTAACACCCTATTGTGATGTAATCTAAGAAAATATTTGAAACTATCCTAGATTGATCATGTGAGCATGTATGGGCCCGTTACAAAACCTTTATACTTCCCTAGTGTTTTGATCTAAGAAAGCAAAAATTCAAACACTATCTTATCTTTGTAGCATGTGGGCATGTATGGGCCCGTTACAATATTAAGATGTGTTTGAAAAAGTAAACTAAGAGGAGTCCCACGAAGGGCTGTTGTCCTCTCCTAAAGGTTTTAATGTTCTTTAAGGGAGACAAAATCGTTTCACAATCTTTTTCTGATTCTCAAGATCGCTTGGAGGCGCGAGAGAAGAGCATACTAAGCGATTGTTATTCAACTTTTAGTCCCAATGCAAGTTAAGTGTGATTAAAAATGATTTCCAACTTATCTTTGTGAGTCAAAACAAGCCATCCATGGGGCAAAAAGTAAACAAGGGAAATTGATTTTTATCCTCCTAAGTGCCTATGTGTTTTTTGACTAACTCCTTTATATGATGAGGGGACTAAGTGTGGTGCAGCTTTAAAACATGCTTGAAATCATTTTTAAGAAGGAAAATGGCCTTCCCCACATCTCAACAAATTTACAATGTGAATTTTTGCACAGATGCGCGAGCCTCAGTGGAGACAAAGGCGCACTGAGGGCATGCGCGCGAACATAGACAAGTCAAAAGGAGCATGTGCGTAGAACAAAACCGTGAATTAGGCGCATGTGTGCACGATGCGCATCTATGGGCCTAAAAACCCACGCATATATGACACACGACAGAGAATGAAAAATCCGAATGTATTTCTCTCAATTCAACTTGGAATTGGCTGGTTGGCAGGTCGACTTAGGCCGGTTAGTGCACCTGCAAGTTAAACAAACTAAAAGAAGAGCAAGAAAAACCCAAATGAGGTAGGAAATTGATACCTTTCCCCAGTGGAGTCGCCAATCTGTTGCGCCTCTTTCGTCACCTTGGTGAGCAAAATAGAGGTGCTTGCAAGCTCAGTTGGGTCTGCTGATCAGGACAACTGCAAGGAAAAGACTTAGGGAAAGAAAATAAAAGACTACAATTAAGAATTAAACTAAGAAATGCAATAACAACTAAATTCATGAGCATAGGGACATAGAAACAAAAAGAACCATAAGACCCATGTCACCAATGTTGAGGCTGATCTATTAGTGAAACAAAGCACCAATAAGAAAGGGGACTATGAGTCCCTTCTTCCTCCAAGGGAGGGCTCTTAGACCCCCACTAGCTAGCTCTTCTTACAACAAAGAAAAAATGGAAAATGATGACGAAAGAACTCTTTACAAATCCACTCAATGGGTGAGATGGATTGTCCAATGCAATGGTGGCAATATGCTCTTAACAAGGATGGAGTCCTCAAGAGAATAGAGGCAGCATAACATTACTTTGAATTCCTTGAAAAAATGAGGTGCATCCATGGCTTTTTATAGTATTCATTTGGGTTATTGTTTAACTGCTTTGTAGTGTGAAAAGAGGCCAATTAGGGCATTCCTAGGTCTTTGACTAGCCCACCAGTCGGATCCAGTCCAGGTTTGAGGGTCAAATTGGCTTGGGAGCTGAACCATAAGTGGGTGGGAGGCCGACCACTCTCATAAATGTGTCGTTTAGAAGGTGCACGACCTTTTGCAATAACAGTCGCGCATCGTGCGCATGTGCGCGCACGCTCAATGTCTGCATAGCGCTCTTCAATTTTTCACTACTTTGTATAGTTTTTGACCTTTTTTGAATGCTTTGGTATTAATTCAGGTCCATGGATGACTTCATCACTGTTTGACAATGCTGAGTTCTTGTAACCATGTGCGGACGAAATTTCAGTGATAACACATGGGAAAAAATTAGAGAGCAAGAAACAGAGCTGGAAGCTGATGCAACTATGGATGGAGAATTCTAGAGCATGTTGGAGAGTAATTGGAGCGATTTGGAGCTGGAAAATTGAAGAGACAGGTTTTCAGGCCTGAAGAGTGAACTCCTGTGTGAGTTGCACTAAAACAACAAGTGTTTGATGTTGGTTTGTTGATAGTTTCCTAGCAACAATTTCCCTTGAGTTCCTAGCTGAGAGATTCCTAGATGCATGTTCCAGAGAGACCCTGATAAATGAATGGGACACCTGAGGGACTACGATCAATGAATGTGTATATTCCTTGGGTTGGATAGGTAAGGAGGAGGGGAGCTGGTGGAAAATCGAGATAGTTGTAGGAGAATATCAATTGGGTTGAGAGTTTTATGAGCTCAGAGTGGGCTGTGAGAGACCACCCTCTTTTGTGGATTGCTAGCCTCATCTCGGGGGTCACTGGTTGTTGAGATTTGGAACAATCAGTCTATGGTTGGGTGGAACGTCTGTCCCAAGCAGTTGGTTGCACAAATGTTGTGAAAAGATAAGTGTTTTATCTTGTTGTTGTGTTAAATTATGTGTTTAATTGTTGTGCATGAACTATGTGTAAATGAGAATGCTTTATATGTTGTTGTAGTGATTTATTTAGCTACATTTCATGTTGATTATTAACATGTTGTAAATGCTTCTATTTTATGGTTGTAGACAGTAGCTAAATCTATTTTAATTCATAGTTGTAAGTTATAGAAAATAAACTAACTTTAAATTGATTAATTTAGTTAGCATAAATTTCATTTTTAAGAGTATTCCACACCGTAATGTCACTTAGATGGGTTGGGGGACGTTACATTGTCATTGACTATTTCTCTTTAATTTTGTCTTCTCTTTCTTGGTTGGTTTAGGGTGAGCGTTATTTTCTCTACAAGTGGTATTAGAGCTCGTTTTGTTTCTTTGTACAAGTCGTATCAGAGAAATGTTAACCAAATATTGGATCTAAGCTAAACCTAGGTCTAGTGGGAGTTGTAAGGTAATGATCTTTAATTGTGCTTAAAATAATGGAAAGTAGTTCGAGGATAGATATTGGAAAATTTAATGGCTAGAATTTTGAGTTGTGAAAGCTTAAAATGAAAGATCTTCTTGTAGATTGAGAATATTTGGTAGTTGTGAGTCCCAAAACAATTTAAATGGGCATGTAAAAGGAAGAATGGGAGAAAATATAAAGAAGAGCAAGGAGATCGATCCAACTTTGTCTTGCAGATTCAATACCGCTAAATGTATCAGGCGAAGACATTGTAAATAAACCGTGGGATAATTTAGGAAGATTGCCCCATTCAAAATCCTTGGTAACAAGTTGTTTATTTGGAAGAAATCGTATCTCCTAAGAATGAGTGATGGTAGCTCAGTAAAAGATCACCGAAATGCATTCAATACTATGATAAGTTAGTTATTGTCTGTGGATATTAAAATCACCGGGGAGGAGAAATGTATCATTATGTTGTGTTATTTTCCATATTCATGGGATAGTCTAGTCATGGCTATTGGGAGTAATGCAACCACATTAACACTTGAAGACGTGCTTACATATCTGTTATCATAGGAAATGAGGTGGAAGAACATGGAATGATAAACCAAGGATGCCTTGATTGT
This sequence comes from Picea engelmannii, assembly GCA_009831015.1. Lineage (NCBI taxonomy): Eukaryota > Viridiplantae > Streptophyta > Pinopsida > Pinales > Pinaceae > Picea > Picea engelmannii. The sequence goes on from ML788885.1 coordinate 493,408, forward strand.
GAGAGGTTGAGTGATTGACATAGGTAAAGTTAAATTCTCTGGTCAATGGTCTTAGTCGAAGGTAGGTCTAAATCCCCGGTTCAGTCGACAAGAAGATGTAGGAAGTGTGATAAAGTTGGGCATTACAAAAGGGATTACAAGTCGATGACTGGTGAGAAAAGTCTCGTATCTGGCAGTAATTAGTTGATTGAAGGAAAGGCTTCTCTAGAAAAAGGAGGAGATGTGTATCTGGCATCGACCAGTACATAGTCAGAGCATGATGTTTAGTTGATCCACTCAGGTGCATCTTTCCATACAACACCTGATAGGGATTGGTTCTATGAGTATGAGAGATATGAAGGAGGACATGTATTCTTGGGGGACGACTCGACAACCAAAATTATTGGACGAGGAAGAGTTCGACTGATGCTACAATATGGGAGGAGAAGAACCCTTTCGGGTGTGCTACATATTTCAAGTTTGGAAAGAAATCTAATATCTGTCAGCAAAATGATTGATGCAGGTGTGCACACTTTATTTTATAAGGATTCATGAAAAATGGTTAGGGGAGTGATGGTCTTAATGAGATGAATCGAATTGGAACCATGTACAAGTTTTTGGGGAGTGTCGACTCGACAAGATGCAAAAACATTGATGTCTCGAAGGTTTTCCATATTATAATTTAGAAGTTGATTTTTATGAACATTGCATATATGGGAAAAAAAATCATGTGAGATTCCCATCCGATTATACTAGGGAAAAAGGGATCTTGGAATTGATACATAGTGATGCATTTGGGCCTATACTGGTTCCATCGCTATGTGGATCTCTGTATTATGTTTCCTTCATAAATGATTTCTCTTGGAAGACATAGCTATATTTCTTGAGGAAGAAATATAAGGTTTTCAACAAGTTCAAAGAGTTCAAATATTTTGTGGAAAACCAAACAAAGAAAAAAAATCAAGGTGTTGAGAACTGACAATGGAGGTGAATTCTATGGTAAAGAGTTTGAGCATTTTTGCAAGCAATGTGGCATAGCACACTTAAATGCCAATCAACACACCCTGTAATAGAATGGATTTGATGAGAGAATGAATAGTACATTGATGGAAAAGGCAAGGAGAATGCTTAGTAATGTTAGGCTCATAGAATAATTCTTGGCAGAGGCATTCGACAACAGGATATTTGGTAAATAGGTCTCCTTCATCAATGCTAGTCGACTTGAATCCACATGAGGTATGGTTTGGTAAGAAGTCATCGCTTTTACATGTTATAGTTTTTGGTTGTGATGCGTTTGCACAAGAATGCAACATGGGATTTGGTCAAGCTACTTAATGGAAGGAAACCCATCAGTAGCAAGTGGGTGTTCAAGAAGAATTTGAATGCAACAGGTCAAGTCAAGAAGTTCAAAGATTAACTAGTAGCGAAAGGGTATTTCCAAGTCGAGGGAGTTGAATTTGGTGATATTTTCTCTCCTGTTGCAAAATTGACCTCCATTAGAGTACTAATGTATCTTGTTGCAAAATTTTATCTTGAGATAGAGAAAATGGATGCGAAGACAACATTTGTACACAAGGACCTAGAAGAAGAAATCTAGATGAAACAACCTAAAGGAAATATAGTAAATGAAAAGAAAGATTTGGTGTGCAAGTTGAAAATATCCCTTTATGGTATAAAGCAATCACTAAGGATGTGGTACACAATTTTGACACATACATCCTTTGTTTGGGATTTGTGAGAAGCAAGGTAGATCACTGTGTAGATTCCAAGGAAAAAAGTGTTCGTTTCATATATGTATCTTTGTATGTCGATGACATGTTGTTGGTTAGAAACAACATGGAATATATAAAGGAAGTGAATATGAAACTATTCTCGAAGTTCGAAATTAAATATCTCGATGCTGCAAAATTCATTTTGGGAACGAAGATCAAGAGAGATCGGGGAGTCAGAAAACTTTGGTTAAATTAGAAAAATCATATTGAAACAGTCTTGAAGTGTTTCAACATGCAAAATTTCAAACCAATCAAGGTACCAATTCCTATAGGGAAAAAACTAATTGTTGAACAGTGTCTAAAGACACAGGAAGAAATAGAGGACATGGCACATATTACCTATGCTAGTGCTATTGGTGGTTTGATGTATGCAATGGTTTTCACTTGACTGGATATTTCTCATGAAATGGGAGTATTAAGAAGGTACATGTTGACACCTGGGAAAGAGAACTAGAATTCTGTCAAGAGAGTGTTCAAGTACTTGCGTGACACAACAAAGTATGGGGTATGTTACCAGGGGAAAGTTGAAACTGATAGAGATGTGAATGCACATGGATTTGTCGATGCCGACTGGGTTGGAGATATTGATCAAAGAAGGTCGATCAAAATATTTTTTCAATATGTTTGGTGGAGAAATCAGTTGGATGAGTATGAGACAAACGTTTGTAGCCTTGTCGACAACAAAAGATGAATACATGACAACCACTCATTCAAGCAAAGAAGTTGTATGGCTACATAGACCGTGTTAATGGATTGGGTTTGAGCAACAAGCTATGAAGATAAATTGTGATAGTCAACTGAAATGTTCTTAGCAAAGAACCCAACTTACCATTCCAAGGTGAATCATATTGATCTAAAATACCATTTTGTGAGAGACATGGTGGAAAGAAAGGAAGTTCTACTCAAGATGGTAGACACATTAGAAAACATAACATACTATGTGACCAAGTTTGTGAGTTATGAGAAGTTCTCTTGGTGTAGAGAGGAAATGGGAGTTATTTCCCTAGATAAGTGAATGAAATTTCAGGCTCTCTTGGTTCAAAAAAGAAGACAACAAGTGGGATAATGTTGGGTTGTTATATCCTTTGCAATGAAAACACAATCAATCGACTAGCTAGTCAATGTGGATCAATTGGGTGAATGTTCGACTAGACTGATAAGTCAAGTTGATGGTAAGTCAAATTCAAAAGGTCAATTGATAGGACGTCGAGTGGCAGCCGACTAGAAGACCGCTGGTGGTTGACTGGTTTGTAGCCAGCCGAAGTTCGATAGACAACCGACTGTAGCAGAATCCCACGATTTGTGGGATTACAACTAATCATCTGTATGGATCTGTAATTGTTTTTGGGCGCAATTAATTAGGGTTTTTCATGTGGTAAATTCTATAAATAGGGCATGTTGTAATACTATAAAAGGTAACTGTAACTATTAGTGATTTGAAACTCTCTGTTGAGAGGTATGTAATGGTCATGCATATGTAAACCGAATTGGTTGCGAGGTTGTTCCTGTGTAAAGCAAGAGAATAGGATGAAAATTGTGTATTAGGTGTGGACCATGGTTAGTCATGTAACTCTTTATTTTATGAATAAATAAGACAAGGAGCGAGATTCACTCAATAAATGTTGGTTTTATTGGTTAAGGGTTTCCAGGTAAAATATCTGTGTACTGTGTGATTGTCATTGCCTATTTCTCTTTAATTTTTTCTTCTCTTTCCTGGTTGGTTTAGTGCAAGTGTTATTTTCTCTACAATTGGAAGGAAACTCATTGGTAGCAAGTGGGTGTTCAGGAAGAAGTTGAACACAAAAGGTTAATCGAGAAGTAAAAATCTTGATTGGTAGCGAAAGGGTATTCCCAAGTCGAGGGAGTCGACTTTGGTGAGATTTCCTCTCATGTTGCAAAATTGACTTCCATTAGAGTAATAATGTATCTGGTTGCAAAATTTGATCTTGATATAGAGAAAATGGATGTGAATACTGTTAGCGATCAAAATGCACTAGTCTTTTGAGAGCGTTTTTATCTCTCTCTCTCTCTCTGTTTCACTCATTTTTCTTATTAGCCTTTGGTCTGTGTCTTAAATTTCGAGTTTCCTTATCAGCTCTCATTGATCATGATTGCTCCAAACCTTTGGAATTCGGTCTTCAACCTGCATTTCACAAATAAAAGTCATTTTATAATCTTTTATTTTTTTTATAATTTAATAAAATCCATATTTTTATTTTATTATAATTCCCCAAAAGCAATAATGGTGCGTGTCTAGGTGAACCTAGTCTATCTTAAATCAAGCCTAGCGCACCAAGCAATATACCAAACCCCGAGCCCAAATGTCAAGCACATTCAACACATAAACCATACAAAGCCCAACTCCAATACCAAGCCCATTAGGTGTGGTCTTACATATCTCATCTATTCCACATGGTGAGCTTCGACATATATGAAGGCCATGTGTTCTAAATTACTGTTGCATGTAGGATTATGATTTTTCAGAAATACAAACATAAAATGCAGACAACTTCTAGATGCTCGATGGATAACGTAGGTGAGACAGAATTAGCAGGAAGACAAATTCAAAAGGCTAGGGTGCCATGAGGAGGAAGCCGAATGCAAATACCAAATGAAGTTATAGGTGTTTGAAGTTTTGCGCGCCGACTACAAATGCAGAGTTTTTTTCGACAAGACATTGCAGTTTTAAAGGCACAGTCACATGGATTTGTTGTTGGTAGTATGACAATCATCTTTTTCAAATACACGTTGAAGCAAGAAGGCAAACAACAGGGCACATAAGTGGGAAATAATTGGTTTCAAGGTACTGCTGATGCTATTCGTCAATTTGCTTGGTTTTTTGAGGATGCAAAAAAACAAGGAGATCGATGACATTCTTATCCTGTCTAGAGATCACTTGTATCGTATGGATTACATGGATTTTGTTTAGAAACACAGAGACAATGGGGTTGATATTACAATTTCATGTATCCCCATCGATGACAGTCGTGCATTTGATATTGGTTTGATGAAGATTGATGATAATGGTCAAGTTCTCTATTTCAGTGAGAAACCAAAAGGGGATGATTTGAAGGCAATGGGGGTGGATACAACTGTATTGGGATTGTCGCCAGAAGATGCCAAAAAGAAACCATATATTGCATCAATGGGTGTATATGTATTTAAGAAAGAAATTCTTTTGAATCTTCTCAGATGGCGTTTTCCTACTGCAAATGACTATGGTTCAGAAATAATTCTCGCTTCAGCAAAAGAATACTTTGTAAAGGCATATTTATTTGATGATTACTGGGAAGACATTGGTACCATTAAATCATTTTTTGAGGCCAATCTTGCACTGACCGCATAGCTGCCAAAATTCATCTTTTATGATGCAAAGAAACCTATTTATACATCACCACGGAACGTATCGCCGACCAAAGTTGATAATTGTAAGATCGTGGATTCTATCATGTCCCATGGATGCTTCCTGCAAAACCGTTCTATCGAGCACTCTATAAATGGTATCCGATCTCAGATAGAATCTAATGTTTCATTGCAGGATGCAGTGATGCTTGGGGCAGATTACTATGAAATGGATGCTGAAGTGGCATCACTTCTTGTTGAAGGAAAAGTTCCCGTTGGAATTGGAAAAAACACTAAAATCAGGAATTGTATTATTGACAAAAATGCAACAGATTGGATCTGGTGCTAACGGCCTTGGTATCGGATCTTTTGGGTTAGATTGGGCATCAGTTGCATCATTTTTAGGCAGTCCTCTCTCTACTCCCTGGTTCGCCATAACTAATGTTCTAGCAGGCTTCGGTATCATGGTCTATATCATAACTCCAATCATATATTGGAAGAATTTTTACGATGCCAAATCATTTCCCATGATTTCATCTAGTGTCTTTTTAAGGTCTGGGCATAAGTACAACACATCATTATTGCTAACAGAGCAATTCACCTTCAATGAGGCAAAATATAATCAGTATGGCAAATTGCATTTGAGTGCTTTCTTTGCCTATACATATGGCGTAGGCTTTGCAACACTTTCTGCTACAGTTTCCCACGTTCTTATTTTCCACGGAAAAGATATATGGAATCAAACGAAGGCAGCTTTAACAGACGTAAAGATGGACGTGCACACAAGATTGATGAAGCAAAAAGCCACAGAGCATTTACAAGTCTACATACAAGCACCGAGTCCATATGCCCGATTTTGCAGGTAGAGAATGTGTATGCAACAGATTTGGTGAAGCTTAAACACTTGGCAACAATAATCATCAATCAAAGAACAATCCAGATTCCAGAAACGGCTGAGACATTTGGTCATGATTGATTGCAAACAGTGGTTCGAGCTTAACCACCAAAGATTCTTCGTTTTTAACAAAAACAGAACTTTCATCGGCTTAAAGGGCGCAGTTGTAACATAATAGCAGTTGTAACATAAGTAGCAGTTTTTTTTGACAAAATAGCCGGTGAAAGCTTTGATTAAATATTTTTGGAGATTATGGGTTCATGCAGAGGGACTTTTTGAAAAGATAAAAGATAAGGTGGCATATTAAGATTAATTATCATCTCATAGAATATTTGGCTTCAAAGTTTTTGGAGATAATTAAGGAAAAATTTCGTATGCTTATCCTAAGTTATTATATATCTCTGTTGAAAGTTTCCAGCATTGAAGACAGGTGTCATTCTCATCATAACAAATCATAGAAGCAGCAAATGGAGGGAACATATGTCAAAGATAGTTTTGAAGACAATTTGAGCTAAAGAAGCTAGATTTAGTGATGTTATGGTCTTGTATTTGTACTCTGTTTTCTGTTTTAGAAATCGAGATCCAATTTTAAAGGATCTGAGATCTTTCATAAAATGTATAAATAACTATCTTTTGATAGATGAGGGGGTTCAATCTGGGAGACATTTTTTGGCTATTGTACTAGACTCTTTATTGATAATAGAATCATAGTCCTCTTTTGTTTTCAATGACAGATTTTCTCATATTTTCATCATCCTGTACTTTATTTCAGTTTAGCTCAGCTTCTAAGAACTGTTATCTTCTTATTAAGCTCACGAACTTGAACTAAAGGTTTTCTTTCCATCTTGTATGACCATGCACATTGTTGTATTTGGTTATCTAGACTAGTATGCTTCATCTCCTATTCAAACTTTGTTGTCTGATCATTGAGTTCTAAAAGCACTGTCTCATTTGAATGTATGAAGTGGTCCTTTTCATTAGCTATCGAGTTATCCTATTGTTCCAAGCATACAAAATCTACCATATTCTCAAGTTACCAAGTATCTTTGGCTTACAACCCCAAAGAGTTTCTTGGAGTGATAACAAATTGGTGTCGTTGCCGTGGAGAAGAGATTGAAGCTCAGCTTCCCTGGGAAACGACATTAGATCCAGCTTTGATGATAGACAAAGCCTGTACATCATTTGGTTGTAATCATCTATCTGACGACTCCATGAAGGACGAATTCAGTGGTGACTCCATTATTCAGAAAATTGTTGGTGACTCCACTGGTATGACATGAACATGATCTTAGCAAAGAGGTATGCATTCTGTGATTTTTCAAGTATTTCTGGTTTTCCTAATCCAATACCTACTAGAGATGAATGGGAGAACAGTCTTCCCAGATTTTGAGGAGAAGAGTGGAAAGTGCCAGCTGAACATTTGCTGGACTTTCATGATTACATGCATCTGTTGCAAGTAGTGCATGAGGATGTTCAGATCCGGCTATTCTGTTTTTCATTAGAAGGAATTGTTCATGATTGGTACCGGTCTCTGCCTATTGCTAGTATCAACTCTTTGGATAATTTTCATGCTGCCTTCCATGTGTTTTGTAAAGGCATATTTTCAGCCGACTTTCTATTTCCTGAATGTTGTCATGAGTTCAATTTGTTGAATAAAAATCCAAATATTCAAGAAGACTTTGCTGTAGCAGAAGACATCTCTGATCATGATCAAGAGTTTGCTGATCCACATTTTGAAAATCATGAGGATGCTTTTGACATTGTATTGAACGCGTCTATTAAATATGGTTGTCACGGAGATCAAGAGGTATTGAATGATTGTAATAACATAGAAACATCTGACATCATATCAGATATATCTACTGCTTTAGATATTCATGAAAATCAACATATCTCTTATGAAGGTTTTGAGATCAAAGAGCAAATATATACATTAGCAAGTAACAGTTTCAGATCTACAGTAAATGATGAGGGCAACCTACAGTTTCAAGATTTGCAGAGACTAGAAGTTTGCAGCAGATACAAGGAAGGAGATGAGCTGAAAAGTTCAGATCAACAGTCCTTCTTATATGACTCTCTGACAGAGGATGAGCAGTCTGTTTTCAACATTGAGACTAGTGATGGTGAAGAAGAGCAGAGAGGTTCAGATCAGCAGTTGAATTTGCATTCTCTTTCAACAGAAGAAGAACAATTTACATTCAGCATTGAGACCAGTGAAAGCAATCAGCAGTTGCAATACAGTCAGTTGGATCGGCAACTCAAAGAGGTATTTCTTTATGATATTTATGACCCTGTTGATAATTATTTGGAATCTATGAGCAACAAATGCGTTAAAATATTTTTGTCAGAAGAAGATTGTCTTTATCATCTGCTCAAACCTCTTTTCTGCATGATATGGCTTCCATTATTTTTCGGGTCAAGATCTAGCATGATGTCAGTAAATCAGTTCCTTACATGGCTTCATTGGAAGCATCACTTCACTTGATAAGAGGCAGTACAGTTGATTAGTGTAGGAGTATGCAGAAGAATAATCTCTCCATACGAGCAACTAGATCTTTTTCAGTTGTTGAGTTCATGAATAAGCAAGGCAAGCTACAAGCAGGTTACAGGAAGACCACAGGCAATCTACAGGCAGGCTGCAGGTTTGCAGAGGAACAATTGCACATGCCAGATGACTCCATGCCCAATGCTAAAGGCTACTGAAATTACTAGGTTCTTGGAAACCTCGCAGGGAGGTCTCTATCCCAGTTGGAGCCAGTTGTTAGCGATCAAAACAAACTGGTGTTTTGAGAGTGTTTTTATCTCTCTCTCCGTTTCACTCATTTTTCTTATTAGCCTTAGGCCCGTGTCTTAAATTTCGAGTTTCCTTATCAGCTCTCATTGATCATGATTGCTCCAAACCTTTGGAATTCAGTCTTCAACCTGCATTTCACAAATAAAAGTCATTTTATAATCTTTTATGTTTTTTATAATTTAATAAAATCCATATTTTTATTTTATTATAATTCCCCAAAAACAATAATGGCCAAACCCCGAGCCTATTTTATTATAATTCCCCAAAAGAAATAATGGTGCGTGTCTAGGTGAACCTAGTCTATCTTAAATCAAGCCTAGCGGACCAAGCAATATGCCAAACTCCGAGCCCAAATGTCAAGCAAATTCAACACATAAACCATACAAAGCCCAACTCCAATACCAAGCCCATTAGGTGTGGTCTTACATATCTCATCTATTCCACATGGCGAGCTTCGACATATATGAAGGCCATGTGTTCTAAATTACTGTTGCATGTAGGATTATGATTTTTTAGCAAATACAAAAATAAAATGCAGACAACTTCTAGATGCCCGATGGATAATGCTGGTGACACAGAATTAGCAGGCAGACGAATTCAAAATGCCAGGGTGCCATGAGGAGGAAGCCAAATGCAAATACCAAATGAAGTTATAGGTGTTTGAAGTTTTCCGTGCCGAATACAAATACAGAGTTGTTTTCGACACGACATTGCAGTTTTAAAGGCACAGTCACATGGATTTGTTGTTGGTAGTCTAACAATCATCTTTTTCAAATACACGTTGAAGCAAGAAGGCAAACAACAGGGCACAGAAGTGGGAAAGAATTGGTTTCAATGTACTGCTGATGCTGTTCGTCAATTTACTTGGATTTTTGAGGATGCAAAAAAACAAGGAGATCGATGACATTCTTATCCTGTCTAGAGATCACTTGTATCATATGGATTACATGGATTTTGTTTAGAAACACAAAGACAGTGGTGCTGATATTACAATTTCATGTATCCCCATCGATGACAGTCGTGCATCTGATTTTGGTTTGATGAAGATTGATGATAATGGTCAAGTTTTCTATTTCAGTGAGAAACCAAAAGGGGATGATTTGAAGGCAATGAGGGTGGATACAACTGTATTGGGATTGTCGCTAGAAGATGCCAAAAATAAACCATATATTGCATCAATGGGTGTATATGTATTTAAGAAAGAAATTCTTTTGAATATTCTCAGATGGCGTTTTCCTACTTCAAATGACTTTGGTTCAGAAATAATTCCTGCTTCAGCAAAAGAATACTTTGTAAAGGCATATTTATTTGATGATTACTGGGAAGACATTGGTACCATTAAATCATTTTTGAGGCCAATCTTGCACTGACCGCACAGCCGCCAAAATTCATCTTTTATGATGCAAAGAAACCTATTTATACATCACCACGGAACGTACTTCCAACCAAAGTTAATAATTGTAAGATCGTGGATTCTATCGTGTCCCATGGATGCTTCCTGCAAAACTGTTCTATCGAGCACTCTATAATTGGTATCCGATCTCGGATATAATCTGATGTTTCATTGCAGGATGCAGTGATGCTTGGGGCAGATTACTATGAAACAGATGCTGAAGTGGCATCACTTCTTGCTGAAGGAAAAGTTCCCGTTGGAATTGGACAAAACACTATCAGGAATTGTATTATTGACAAAAATGCAACAGATTGAATCTGGTGCTAACGACCTTGGTATCGGATCTTTTGGGTTAGATAGGGCATCAGTTGCATCATTTTTAGGCAGTCCTCTCTCTACTCCTTGGTTCGCCATAGATAATGTTCTAGCAGGCTTTGTTATCATGGTCTATATCATAACTCCAATCGTATATTGGAAGAATTTTTACGATGCCAAATCATTTCCCATGATTTCATCTAGTGTCTTTTTAAGGTCTGGTCATAAGTACAACACATCATTATTGCTAATAGAGCAGTTCACCTTCAATGAGGCTGCATATAATCAGTATGGCAAATTGCATTTGAGTGCTTTCTTTTCCTATACATATGGCGTAGGCTTTGCAACACTTTCTGCTACAGTTACAAGATTGATGAAGCAAAAATCCACAGAGCAGTTACAAGTCTACATACAAGCACCGAGTCCAGATGCCCGATTTTGCAGGCAGAGAATGTGTATGCAACAGATTTCGTGAAGCTTAAACACTTGGCAACAATAATCATCAATCAAAGATCAATCCAGATTCCAGAAACAACTGATACATTTGGTCATGATTGATTGCAAACAGTGGTTCGAGCTTAACCACAAAAGATTCTTCTTTTTTAACAAAAACAAAACTTTCATCGGCTTAAAGGGCGCAGTTGTAACTTAATAGCCGTTGAAAAGCTCTGCTTTCAACGGCTAAGTAGCTGTTTTTTTTGACAAAATAGCCGGTGAAAGCTCTGATGAAAGATTTTTGGAGATTATGGGTTCATGCAGAGTGACTTTTTGGAAAGATAAAAGATAAGGTGGCATATTAAGATTAATTATCATCTCATAGAATATTTGGCTTCAATTTTTTTGGAGATAATTAAGGAAAAATTTCGTATGCTTATCCTAAGTTATTATATATCTTTGTTGAAAGTTTCCAGCATTGAAGATAGGTCATTCTCATCATAACAAATCATAGAAGAAGCAAATGGAGGGAACATATGTCAAAGACAATTTTGAAGACAATTTGAGCTAAAGAAGCTAGATTTAGTGATGTTATGGTCTTGTATTTGTACTATGTTTTCAGTATTAGAAATCGAGATCCAATTTTAAAGGATCTGAGATTTTTGTAAAATGTATAAATACCTATCTTTTCATAGATGAGGGGGTTCAATCTGGGAGACATTTTTTGGCTATTGTACTAGACTCTTTATTGATAATAGAATCATGGTCCTCTTTTGTTTTCAATGACAGATTTTCTCATATTTTCATCTTCCTGTACTTTATTTCAGTTTAGCTCAGCTTCTAAGAACTCTTATCTTCTTATTAAGCTCATGAACTTGAACTAAAGGTTTTCTTGCCATCTTGTATGACCCTGCACATTGTTGTATTTGGTTATCTAGACTAGTATTCTTCATCTCCTATTCAAACTTTGTTGTCTAATCATTGAGTTCTAAAAGCATTGTCTCATTTGAATGTATGAAGTGATCTTTTTCATTAGCTATTGAGTTATCCTATTGTTCCAAGCATACAAAATCTACCATATTCTTAAGTTACCAAGCATCTTTCGACTACAACCCCAAAGAGTTTCTTGGAGTGATAACAAATTGGCGTCGTTGCTGGGGAGAGGAGATTGAAGCTCAGCTTCCCTGGGAAACGACATTAGATCCAGCTTTGATGATAGACAAAGTCTGGACATCATTTGGTTGTAATCATCTATCTGGCGACTCCATGAAGGACAAATTCAGTGGCGACTCCATTGTTCAAAAAATTGTTGGTGACTCCACTGGTATGACATGAACATGATCTTAGCAAAGAGGTATGCATTCTGTGATTTTTCAAGTATTTCTGGTTTTCCTAATCCAGTACCTACTAGAGATGAGTGGGAGAACAATCTTCCCATATTTCGAGGAGAAGAGTGGGAAGTTCCAGCTGAACATTTGCCGGACTTTCATGATTACATGCATCGGTTGCAAGTAGTGCATGAGGATGTTCAGATCCGGCTATTCTGTTTTTCATTAGAAGGGCTTGCTCATGATTGGTACCAGTCTTTGCCTATTGATAGTATCAATTCTTTGGCTGATTTTCATGCTGCCTTCCATGTGTTTTGTAAAGGCATATTTTCAGCCGACTTTCTATTTCCTGAATGTTGTCATGAGTTCAATTTGTTGAATAAAAATCCAAATATTTAAGAAGACTTTATTGTAGCAGAAGACATCTCTAATCATGATCAAGAGTTTGTTGATCCACATTTTGACAATCATGAGGATGATTTTGACATTGTATTGAACACGTCTATTAAATATGGTTGTCACGAAGATCAAGAGGTATTGAATGATTGTAATAACATAGAAACATCTGACATCATATCAGATATATCTACTGCTTTAGATATTCATGAAAATCAACATATCTCTTTTGAAGGTTTTGAGATCAAAGAGAAAATATATACATCAACAAGTAACAGTTTCAGATTTGCAGTAAATGATGAGGGCAACCTACAGTTTCAAGATTTGCAGAGACTGGAAGTTTGCAGCACATACAAGGAAGGAGATGAGCTGAAAAGTTCATATCAACAATCCTTCGTATATGACTCTCTGACAGAGGATGAGCAATCTGTTTTCAACGTTGAGACCAGTGATGGTGAAGAAGAGCGGAGAGGTTCAGATCAGCAGTTGAATTTGCATTCTCTTTCGACAGAAGAAGAACAATTTACATTCAACATTGAGTCCAGTGAAAGCAATCAGTAGTTGCAATACATTCCGTTGGATCGACAGCTCAAAGAGGTATTTGTTTATGACATTTATGACCCTGTTGATAATTATTTGGAATCTATGAGAAACAAATGCGTTAAAATATTTTTGTCAGAAGAAGATTGTCTTTATCATCTGCTCAAACCTCTTTTTTGCATGATATGGATTCCATTATTTTTCGGGTCATGATCTAGCATGATGTCAGTAAATCAGTTCCTTACATGGCTTCATTGGAAGCATCACTTCACTTGATAAGAGGCAGTACAGTTGGTTAGTGTAGAAGTAGGCAGAAGAATAAGCTCGCCATATGAGCAACTAGATCTTTTTCAGTTGTTGAGTTCATGAATAAGCAGGGCAGGTTACAGGTAGGTTACAGGCAGGCCACAGGCAGGCCACAGGCAAGCTATAGGCAGGCTGCAGGTTTGCAGAGGAACAATTGCACATGCCAGATGACTCCATGCCCAATGCTAAAGGCTACTGAAATTACTAGGTTCTTGGAAACCTCACAGGGAGGTCTCCATCCTAGTTGGAGCCAGTTGTTAGCGATCAAAATGAACTGCTCTTTTGAGAGCGTTTTTATCTCTCTCTCTCTCCGTTTCACTCATTTTTCTTATTAGCCTTTGGCCTATGTCTTAAATTTTGAGTTTCCTTATCATTTCTCATTGATCATGATTGCTCCAAACCTTTGGAATTCGGTCTTCAATCTGCATTTCACAAATAAAAGTCATTTTATAATCTTTTATGTTTTTTATAATTTAATAAAATCCATATTTTTATTTTATTATAATTCCCCAAAAGCAATAATGGTGCGTGTCAAGGTGAACCTAGTCTATCTTAAATCAAGCCTAGCGCACAAAGCAATATGCCAAACCCCGAGCCCAAATGTCAAGCACATGCAACACATAAACCATACAAAGCCCAACTCCAATACCAAGCCCATTAGGTGTGGTCTTACATATCTTATCTATTCCACATGGCGAGCTTTGACATATATGAAGGCCATGTGTTCTAAATTACTGTTGCATGTAGGATTATGATTTTTCAACAAATACAAAAATAAAATGTAGACAACTTCTAGATGCCCGATGGATAACGTAGGTGACACATAATTAGCAGGCAGACGAATTCAAAATGCCAGGGTGCCATGAGGAGGAAACCGAATGCAAATACCAAATGAAGTTATAGGTGTTTGAAGTTTTGCGTACCGAATACAAATGCAGAGTTGTTTTCAACAAGACATTGCAGTTTTAAAGGCACAGTCACATGGATTTGTTGTTGGTAGTTTGACAATCATCTTTTTCAAATACACGTTGAAGCAAGAAGGCAAACAACACGGCGCAAAAGTGGGAAAGAATTGGTTTCAAGGTACTGCTAATGTTATTCGTCAATTTGCTTGGCTTTTTGAGGATGCAAAAAAACAAGGAGATCGATGATATTCTTATCTTGTCTAGAGATCACTTGTATCGTATGGATTACATGGATTTTGTTGAGAAACACAGAGACAGTGGTGTTGATATTACAATTTCATGTATCCCCATCGATGACAGTCGTGCATCTGATTTTGGTTTGATGAAGATTGATGATAATGGTCAAGTTCTCTATTTCAGTGAGAAACCAAAAGGGGATGATTTGAAGGCAATGGGGGTGGATACAACTGTATTGGGATTGTCGCTAGAAGATGCCAAAAAGAAACCATATATTGCATCAATGGGTGTATATGTATTTAAGAAAGAAATTCTTTTGAATCTTCTCAGATGGCGTTTTCCTACTGCAAATGACTTTGGTTCAGAAATAATTCCCGCTTTAGCAAAATAATACTTTGTAAAGGCATATTTATTTGATGATTACTGGGAAGACATTGGTACCATTAAATCATTTTTTGAGGCCAATCTTGCACTGACCGCATAGCTACCAAAATTCATCTTTTATGATGCAAATAAACCTATTTATACATCACCACAGAACGTACCGCCGACCAAAGTTGATAATTGTAAGATCGTGGATTCTATCGTGTCCCATGGATGCTTCCTGCAAAAATGTTCTATCGAGCACTCTATAATTGGTATCCGATCTCGGATAGAATCTGATGTTTCATTGCAGGATGCAGTGATGCTTGGGGAAGATTACTATGAAACAGATGTTGAAGTGGCATCACTTCTTGCTGAAGGAAAATTTTCCATTGGAATTGGACAAAACACTAAAATCAAGAATTGTATTATTGACAAAAATGCAACAGATTGGATCTGGTGCTAACGGCCTTGGTATCAGATCTTTTGGGTTAGATTGGGCATCAGTTGCATCATTTTTAGGCAGTCCTCTCTCTACTCCCTGGTTTTCCATAGCTAATGTTCTAGCAGGCTTCGGTATCATGGTCTATATCATAACTCCAATCATATATTGGCAGAATTTTTACGATGCCAAATCATTTCCCGTGATTTCATCTAGTGTCTTTTTAAGGTCTGATCATAAGTACAACACATCATTATTGCTAACAGAGCAGTTCACCTTCAATGAGGCTGCATATAATCAGTATGGTAAATTTCATTTGAGTGCTTTCTTTGCCTATACATATGGCGTAGGCTTTGCAACACTTTCTGCTACAGTTTCCCACGTTCTTCTTTTCCAAGGAAAAGATATATGGAATCGAACGAAGGAAACTTTAAAATACGTAAAGATTGATGCACACACAAGATTGATGAAGCACACAGCCACAGAGCAGTTACAAGTCTACATACAAGAATTAGTCCAGATGCCCGATTTTGCAGGCAGAGAATGTGTACGCAACAGATTTGGTGAAGCTTAAACACTTGGCAACAATAATCGTCAATCAAAGATCAATCCACATTCCATAAACGACTGAGACATTTGGTCATGATTGATTGCAAACAATGGTTCGAGCTTAACCACCAAAGATTCTTCTTTTTTAACAAAAACAAAACTTTCATCGGCTTAAAGGGCGCAATTGTAACAGAATAGCCGTTGAAAAGCTCTGCTTTCAACGACTAAGTAGCTGTTTTTTTTGACAAAATAGCCAGTGAAAGCTCTGATTAAAGATTTTTGGAGATTATGGGTTCATGCAGAGCGACTTTTTGGAAAGATAAAAGATAAGGTGGCATATTAAGATTAATTACCATCTCATAGAATATTTGGCTTCAAATTTTGTGGAGATAATTAAGGAAAAATTTCGTATGCTTATCCTAAATTATTATATATCTCTGTTGAAAGTTTCCAACATTGAAGACAGGTGTCATTCTCATCATAACAAATCATAGAAGCAACAAATGGAGGGAACATATGTCAAATATAGTTTTGAAGACAATTCGAGCTAAAGAAGCTAGATTTAGTGATGTTATGATCTTGTATTTGTACTCTGTTTTTAGTTTTAGAAATCGAGATCCAATTTTAAAGGATCTGAGATCTTTTGTAAAATGTATAAATACCTATCTTTTGATAGATGAGGGGGTTCAATATGGGAGACATTTTTTGGCTATTGTACAGACTCTTTATTGATAATAGAATCACAGTCCTCTTTTGTTTTCAATGACAAATTTTCTCATATTTTCATCATCCTGTACTTTATTTCATTTTAGCTCAGCTTCTAAGAACTGTTATCTTCTTATTAAGCTCATGAACTTGAACTAAAGGATTTCTTGCCATCTTGTATGACCCTGCACATTGTTGTATTTGGTTATCTAGATTAGTATTCTTCATCTCCTATTCAAACTTTGTTGTCTGATCATTGAGTTCTAAAAGCACTGTCTCATTCAAATGTATGAAGTGGTCATTTTCATTATCTATTGAGTTATCATATTGTTCCAATCATACAAAATCTACCATATTCTTAAGTTACCAAGCATCTTTGGCCTACAACCCCAAAGAGTTTCTTGGAGTGATAACAAATACAATGTTCCTACATGGGGACATAGAACGATTTGTAGTAAAGGGTAAGAAAGAGCTAGTGTGTAAGCTAAAGAGATCCATTTATGGTATAAATCAAACACCAAAGATGTGGTACCAAAAGTTTGACACTTACATCTCCAGACTGGGATTTGTTAGAATCAAAGATGTTCAATGTGTGTATTCCAAGAAAGAAGGTGGTTGTTTCATCTATGTATTTCTGTATGTCGATGACATGTTACTGGTCAGAAACAACATGGATGATATAAAGGAGTTAAAGATGCAACTATCGTCCAAGTTTGATAGGAAGTATCTCGATGTTGCTAACTTCATTATGGGAATGAAGATTAAGAGAGATCAGAAAGTTAGAAAACCTTAATTAAATCATAGGAAGTATGTTGAAGCAATCTTAAAACATTTCAATATGTAGGAGTGCAAACTGGTCAAGTTACCTATTCCTTTAAGGGTAAGAGTAATTGTTGAACAATGTCCAAAGACACAGGAATAAATAGAGGACATGGACCATGTTCCCTATGCTAGTGCTATCGGTATTCTAATGTATGCAATGGTCTGCACTAGACCAGATATTTCCCATGCAATGGGAGTATTGAGTAGGTACATGGCGACACTTGGGAAAGAGAACTAGACTACTGTCAAGAGAGTGTTCAGGTACTTGCATGGAAGAATAAAGTATGCAATATATTACCAAGAGAAAATTAAAAATGACAAGGAAGTGAATGTACATGGCTTTGTTGATGTTGATTGGGCTGGAGATATTAATCAAAGAAGGTCAACCAATGGATATGTGTTTAGAATGTTCAGTGGAGAAATTAGTTGGAGGAGTAAGATACAATCAGTAGTAGCTTTGTCAACAAAAAAAGATGAATATATGGAATCCACCCATTCAAGCAAGGAATCAATTTGGTTGCATATATTGTGTTCAGGGATTGGGTTTGAACAACAAACTATGAGGATAAATTATGATAGCCAGAGTGCAATTTTCTTGGAAAAAAACCCATTTTACCATTCCAAGATGAAGCATATTGATTTACAATACCATTTCATGAGAGACATGGTGGAAAACAAGAAGGTGTTGGTAGAGAAGGTAGACACTATGAAAACATTGTAGACTCTTTGATCAAGTCTGAGAATTTTTTTTAGTTTCTCCTATTTCTAAAAAGAAGACAACAAGTTGGAGAATGTTGGGATGTTATATTCTTTGCAGTGGAAACTCATTCAATCGACTAGCTAGTGGAAGATTATCGACTGGGTGATTGATTGAATGAACTGTTAATTCAAGTTGATGGTTGATTGGTAGTCGACTGGAGGTTGGAAGGTGGTTGATTGGATGGTCGATAGGTTAGATGATTGGATTTTGACAGGTTAGTCATCTGGGGGTTGAAATGTGGTCGATTCATAGCCGACTAGTATTTGATTGGTGGTCGAAACCAATGATAGAATCCCATGAATTATAGGATTGTATCCAATCATCTTCATGGATTTGTAACCATTTTGGGCACCACAAATTAGGGTTTTACATGTAGAATATTCCTATAAATATGGAATTATGTAATATTGTCTGAGTGTGCAAAGTCGTGCATGATTGAAATGATCATGAATAGCCTAAGCTAAATTGGCTATATAGTTATTTTTGTAATTAAGGAATAGAGTAGGATGATGAATTGGTCTTAGGTGTGGACCAAGGTTGTCATGTAACTTTTTATTCAGTGAATGAATAATACAACATAAGAGAAAGAGTCGTGGGAAAAGGGGGAGGATGTGAGAAGAGGTGAAGGGTGGATGGGTATGGGAAGGGAGTGTTTGGAATAAAGGAAAGGAGGAGGGAGACAAGGGGGAAGGGGTGGGAAGATGAAGTAGAAGGAAGAGAAGAGGTGTGGGTGGGTCGGAGGGAATTTGGGATGTTGTGGGCTAGAGAGGAGGAGTGGTGGAAATGAAGGAGAGGAGAGAAAATCCATTGGAGGGTTGGGAGAGGAGGTGAGAAGAGAGGGAACATGGATTGGGCATGGGAGGCAGCAGTTGAGGGGGGAGAAGAGTGGGAAATAGGTGAGACTAGTTGGGCATGAGAGGGTGGGGTGACAGGGGAAAATGGGGAGCACATGAGAATAGGTAAAGGGAATATGGGTAGGGGAGGGGGATTGATGGTCATGAATGATAGGAGGAACATATGGGGATAACATTCAGGCATAAGTAGGGGCCCAAGGGTAGACAATATTAGGGTGTAATCATAGGTAGGGATGAATGTGTAGAGGGAGATAGGGGTTGGATGAAGATAGGGGCCAAGTGGGGAAGTGGGATAAGGGTTGAGGTTGGGAGACACTTTTCCATTGCAAGGAAACTTATTCCAAGTTAATACTAAAGAGGGAAAACTATAAATGTACACATTTAAAATTGTCAAATGAGAATAAATTATAAATTTGCAAATTAGTTACATATAGTTAGAGGCCTTTGCACTCTTGCAGGGGGGTGATTTTTTGAATTTTAAGCTATCTTTGTATGTGAAATAGAATACCATCATTATATTATGTTTTATAGTTCTAAATGCAATCCCAAGCACATATTTATGAAAATATTTGGGGTGGTGTTGAAAAACACCGTTGTTCTTGTTGATGGGACTTCATCTGCCTATGATTCTTTGGATAACCTGGGAACAAAGAAGGACAATAATGCTAGAATAATTCATTAAGAATAATTAGGAGTCATTTATAAATTAATTAAAAAATTAACAAAAATGAAAAACAACACACACACCTTAAAATAGAATAGAAAATAACAAACAAACCATGTACATGTCTACTTACCTATGGTCATTCAAGTAGAGCATATAGATCACTTCTAATACTAATGGTATCCATTAAATTCTCATGCTCAGAGTAAGCCAGGAGATATCATACCTTTGATGATTTATTCCTTGGCATTGTTTGTAGTTGGAGATTTGTAGCAACAACTAAGTTTGTATAGTGGTATACAAATTTACTTGGTCTATAATATTGAAATACATAACCACATTTATTTTGTATTCTTTCATCCTATGTTAGATACTATCCTTTAATGACCATCAACCCAATACACAATTAAATGCGTTCATAGTTCGTTACTGAGACAATGAATGTTTTTTTTCCCTCTAAGCAACATGCCAACCAAGAACCAATACCCCATTCATTACCTTTTGAGGAAACCACTGCATATATGTACCCTGAAAAAAATGGAATTCCAACATGTAAGTCCACTGATTCGATAAAGTGTACTACATTCATTCTAGCTAATCAAAATTTTTAGAATATTTAATGAATCTGGTTGTACGAGATCTAAGACATGATCATATTTTGGTGAAATAGTTGACTGGTCCTCCTCCAATTGAGATAATTTAGCAGTTATACATTGACCAATGGGAAGTGATACACAATACCATATATAAACCTAGTCCATTGATTTACAATCGTCTCATTCACTGCTACTACATGGACCATAGAAGCAATAAAATTTTCTCGTCCATATTTCAATTATAACATTGTTTGATGTTCAAACTGAATGAAATATATGAGTTCCATGGATTGTTTTTCATTCATATTTATGTGGTCGATCTACATCGACCACCTCCCACAAATATATCTACACATGTCCTTTCCTTTTTGATTGGTATTCTCGCCTTCTTGTTCCCTCTTCCATTACTGAAGAAAACCTTTCAAAAATAGATTTTTCATCTCAAATGAGGGAATCAATTGTTAACTTCATTTCTTTCCTATATAACACAGTTTTGTTGCATGCACTTGCTCCATCATGCACCCCTTTCCGGTATATTATTCTCCTTCAAGTGATTGTAAAACAACTCAAAGCAATTTTATACATAAGCTAATTCATGGCACCTATGATCACTTTTGTAGAAGCAATACTCCTTCAATATAAATCTTTTATCTTTGCTACTATCTGGGCCATGTGTTGTCGCAAGAGTTGACTCTAGGTTGTGAAAGAGCCAAGCCTTAGCACATTTTTAAAAGAAATAAATCTTGTTGATCGGTCAGTCATAGGAGGCTTCTAGAACCAGGTCTAAAATAGTCATTCCACTCATTTATAGATCAGAAACAAAAGGCATGACCTCGTTTGTCTAATTCATTTTAAAAAATCATGAGGATGGATAGCAGATAGGGATGAACAAAACTGAAAGAAAAAGCCAAGCATCTGGTCTTCCTTTCAATAGAAGAAATAACACTGAAACTTCAAATATCTGAACGCAGATCTTGTCTCGCTGAAAGACAGAGGAAAGGCTGCGCACAAATAAAACTTGTAAATGAGGCAAAAACGATTAAGGTGCAGGTCTTGTTCTACTCACGGAAAAACAGAGGAAAAACTGCACATTAAAGGATGCTTCAAAATAGCTACAACAGAGGTTGTACTGAATTGTAACCATTACAAGCTGAAATAACGAACATAAGGCAGAAAAAACAGTGATGAAAACTTCAGAAACGATAATACTAGAAGAAAACAGAATCAGACAGTGACAAAGTATAGAATCTCTTGAACTCTGTTCTATATTTGATAAAAAGAATACATTACAAACCCAGCCTATGAAAGGCTCTCGGGCTCCTCCCCCTTTTTTTTTACATACATCATATCTTTTTAAAAGAAAGATCTGAAACTCTTTGCGTTCCAGGAATCTGAAGCGGTTCGCCTTCTATGGACTGTGCGCATGCCAAGCGCATTTCTGGTTCTTGAACTGTTTCTAATTGTTTTGACAAGTGGACAGGTTCTAATGCCGGTATCATTCTGTAGTTTTAAACTGCCAGACTAGCAGTCACAGTTTCTGTTGTCTTGGCAATTTGCAAGAGGCTCAATATGCATCCGCTGCTCAATGTAAAACCTTGTGACTTGATCATTACAATGCTCAAAACGTTTCCAGAATATGTTGAGAAATTCAATATTTGTATATAGTAATATCATACCTTCAACGCTCTTAGCGTCCACTCACCCACAAGCAATTCTAAATGCATCATTTTCCAGAGAGACGTATGTCCATGACAGCCCAGTATAACCTGAACTTCAAACTCCCCTTCGACAAACCATACTACCCTATCATCCGATACAGTTGCACTTGGAAATTCCTTTTGGTGGAGATATTTCCAGCCATTGTGATCGTAACAGTGTGTTTAACTCAGGCAAGACTACCTTTCGCTCTTCTCCATCAAGCACTGTTTGCTTACCGATCTCTTCAATGCATTTGAGTGAGCGATTATAACTTCCCGTGGAGAGAACTTCAACGGCAAATGGAACATCATAGGTAATGTTTCATCTAGTGAAAATCTTTCTTTGACATTGTAAGATAACATCGGTGATAGCTAAAACCCCCGCCAACGCAGTGAGCAACCTTACCGGCACAAATAAACAGGACTCATAAAACTTGATTGTGAGCATTCGGAGGTCTTGACAAATGCCTCGAAGCCTTCCATTCAAAACGTGTTTCGGTATGCAAGGTGTACATAAGGCTCCATTGTCAAGTAATACACCATACCCGACACCATTTGCTCTCGTGCTCTCACCACTTTCGAAAATGAAAGCTGCGCATTCTGTTGCTTATTTAATTCATTCAAGGCAAAGTGCGCAAGTCCGTCAATCCGAGGGCTATGCTGAAAATTTGGGACGTCGCGGGCTGCACCGACATAAAAGACCAGAGTATTCATCCCAAAGAAACGTAGTAGTGTTATCACTATCGCCGTTGTTAATTTCAGACAAGCCAGTAGCTGGGAAACATTGCAGTTACTTGAAATCGCCGCGTGAAATTGTTCCACGAAATTCCTCAGGCAGCCACGTAGGGGGTTACGAATCATCATCTGGCTCATCTGCCGCGGCCTGTAGCAGCTCTCCAAACCGTTACAAATCGTTTCGACTAGTTTTGGGAACGGTAGCCGTTTCGCTTAGCATGCGTTACGTAGACTCTTTCTTCGGATACCTAGCCCACGCTCAACCCTAGGTCGTCCACTGACAATGCCGCCTCTATTCGCGCCGGGAAATTCTTATCTTGTTGCAGAAACAGAAGCCGGAAAAGGTGGATCACGTGCAGATGGGGGATCAACTCCAGAACGGGCAGGAAAAACAGAAGAATGCATCCTTCGATAACTTCCTCCAACTTCATTTCTTGGATCCCTGGTAACAGGCCGTGAAACTCTAGAAACACTCCCTTTCTCCAAAGAGTCTAAGCCTCTCAACATACTTTCAATGGCATTAACTTGCCCTTCTCTGATTGGATTGTTTCTGACCAGCCTTAATAAGCTGTTTGACTTCATTCTTTGCTTTTGATATTGTGTCATTGATAACCTCCATGGTTGCAGCATCAACAATGGTGTCTCCTATACCAATACTGAAACCCTGCTGTAGCAGCCAATAGTTAACGAGCCATTGTGTGTGACCTAAGAATTTACGAGCAACATCTGGACCCACCTCCTCCCAGATCACATGTATAAGGCCTCCTGAAGAAGTTCCAAGGGTTTTCTTGCAAAGAGTGCCTGAGGTAACTTCTCCTTTCTCAATACGTACAACAGTATCTCCTGGGGTGATAACTTCCGATTCAAACTCTAAATGCCATTCAAATTTTCTTATAAGATTAATCTGCTTTGGAATTATCAAATTAAATACTTTCTTTCCAGTCCAAATTGGCCTTGGTTTATAAATTGTCGGAGCAGGTATTTTTCCATCAAAGTCCTCCCACCACATTAAAATATTCATAAAGACATCCTTCTCTATGAATGTGTCCCTTTTAATCACCTTCCGACAGCCCAAAAGTGTGTCTTGGACAATAACCATAACTGGCCTATTGGACTGAGGAGAGACAATGCACTTTGGCACCAACATTAGTTCCAAGACTTCTGCTCTCGTCTCAAATGATTGGGGTACATGCATATTCATTTCATCTCCATCAAAATCAGCGTTATAAGGTGATGTGACTGACAAGCTCAATCGAAATGTTGAGTATGGCATGATTTTGATCCTGTGCCCCATGATAGACATCTTATGAAGACTAGGTTGTCGATTGAAAAGAACAAAGTCACCATCATTCAAATGCCTCTCCACCTTATAACCCAACTCTAAATGGTGGTCGATGCTCTTCTTCAAGTAGCAAAGATCAAGTCTCTGGCCATCCTCCTTGATAATGAATCTAGCACCATTTTTCCCTAGAGGAGGATGAGGTCCATATTCAACAAGTTATTTTAATCTCTCCAAGTTATATGGAGTCACAGTTTCTGGATATGTCAAATTCAGTGCAATACTCCAAGGCACTCCTAACTCGTCAATGTTGATATTTGGATCGGGAGTAATAACTGTACGTGTAGAAAAATCTACACGTTTTCCCATTAAATTCCCTCTGATGCGACCCTCCTTGGCCTTCAGTCTACTGCATATGGACTTAATGGGTCGTCCCAATTGCTGAGTTTCCCTTGGTTCACCAGGGAGCTCATTGTCAAAATAGGTAGCAATGTGGAATTGCAACAATTGAGCAAATTCTGTAATAATATGTGTTGGAGCCCCATTTTTTTCCTGCTTCTTCAGATTTTCATTGTGTCTGATGATCATAGCAAGCTGATGTGTAAGATCATCCTCACTCCTTGATGTAGTGTCCATCATGACAGAAGGTCTCACAAGAGGAGGAGGAACATGAAGAACTTGCAAAATCATCCAATCTGGGCGAGCATATTTGGGGTTCAAGCCCAACATTTGGCACTCTTCATCACCATCTTGTTGATCTTCATCAATCGCATCTCCACCCTCACATTTTTTATTATTCTTACAACATTCCAAAACCTTTTTTAACCTGTGTTTTGGGTTCTTGACTTTCAATGCTTGTTTGAAATGATGGTCATCCTGCAGATCCAAATAAGCCAGACACCTCTGCCCCAAGAAGTGCCAAAGCCTTTAGTAATTTCATGCCAACCGAGTCACTTCCATTTTGATTTTTCTTGGACGTAAATGCTGCAGCATCCAGAACCAGTCTCAGGCAGCGCAATAATTTTTGATATATGTTACAACATCGGCTCCAACTAGGGACGATACTTTCTCGTAAAGTGCCGAGAACAGTAGACCAGGTGCCTCCATCCATTTGGCTTCCCGAAATCATCGAATCTGGAACTCTGTCACTTTACTTGCATCTCAGCGGAACGAAAAACAACTTATTCATCCATTGGGCTATGGAGTCGTAATGCTTTATGTCAAAACCATACTGGATTCAAAACTGAATTGAAAACATATCGAACGCTATCAATGTAATCTAATGCTTGAAATGAATCTTATTTATATACATCACCTACTCTAACTGCTGAAAGATTTCTAGAATCAAATGATACAAAAATGCCAGTGAAGCCAATCCAATAATTGCCTACTTATTTGAAAATTTTTTACACTTTCTTCGAGCAAGCTGAAAAAGGAAGTTGACAATCCCCATCTGACCTGTTGATGATCACGAATGTGCAAACCTTCCATCAATTCTCGTGACCAAACATTCATGACATAGCATGTTCCTCCATTAAATGAATCCAAAAGATCAACAAAAGGGTCTTGGAAAAACATATCATACTGAGGTTTTAAAACATCCATGACTACTCTATGTTCTGATTCATGCTGCTCAGGATCATTGAACATGGCAGCCATATCTTTTTCATGAAACAAAGCAGAGTCTAAAATCTGATCTTCTGGCAGGAAATCGTCATAAACAGGTTCACTAACTTGTTGTAAAGTTTCATGGAATAGATGACTGTCACCAAAAAATAGATTTACACTTTCAGAGATGGAAGAAATTTGATACTCATATCCGGGAGTGTGTGAAAGCTGTAAATCTGTGTGAGTAGGGGCTGCAACATAGTTGTGTAGGGGCAGACCCTTCTCTTCCTTAGTTAAAGGAGAAGGGGGTCTCTGCATTTCCTGAATGAAACAACGATCATTCCTTTCTATCTCTTTTGTTGGTTGACCGTGATGCCGAATCTCTTCTTCTTGAGTAAGTTCACAAGATTCAACATCTTTATGAGCCAACTCTTCCTCATACTACTCATCTTCATCAACTTGAGAAATCTCTATTTTTTCTTCCTCCTCTTCAAGAGGACTTGTATCACAACAATCTTCAAAAAGGATTTCAACAGAATATATCCTCTTACAATGTTGATGAAATAGTGTGTGAAAACATTTCAATGAAGGAATACTGGAATGGGGTAAAGATTTATACCAGAGTCTAGCATCTTTTTCCAATGAAAACATAAACAATTTCATGAGGACGTCTTCATGATGTACATTTAACTCCTCCATGAGCTTGTGGAATTCAAACAAATGTTGACCAGGATTGTTGTCCTCATCTTCTCCAAATTTAGGAAGGATATCCCCCCAAATTTTAATGTCTAGAACAATGTTTGGAAATCCATAAACATTTGCAAAGTCCAGAGGAGCGAACCTTGCAGCAATTCGAGCAGCGAACGAGTTCGAAATTTGAGACCAGTGGAGTCGCCAACAAAGTCATGTAGAGTCTACGAACCAAGGAGTCGCCAGGTGAATGATCACAGCCAACTGAACGCCTATCTCTTTTTCACCATCAAGGGATAGATCTGAACTTTGTCGTACCCCAGGGAAGATAACCTCGTCCTCCGTCCCCAACAACGGCGCCAGAAAGATGTTGTTCCTGAGTCTGTACTTAAGGCTCAAAAGTACAGTGTCAAGGCATCCAAAAGTGGTCAGGATAAGGAGAAGGGAAAATGTCAACCTTCGGAGAAAGAATCTAAGGGAGATTATTGCGTTGGGGTTGTCTGGCTTCGAACTGCTCCTGAATAGTTATGTCTCGTTCAATGGCTGCCCATGATTGTTCAAGTTCGGCCCGGTTAGTTGTTGTTTTAAGGATAGTGTTGAAGAGGTTTAAGGCGATGTGTGTTTGGTTCAAAAATCCGGGTTCAACGTTAGGTTGAGTTGGTGTGGGAACTGTCATGGGGGAACAACACAGGTAAGATAAATTTAAAGAAAGGTTGAGTGTTGTGTCAAATTGGTTTTATAAAAGAGAAATTTACGTTGCAGAACTAAATTATGGATGCAAATCTAAGGCTCGTTCCCGTAACTGTATTATATTTTAATAAAAAGTGCGAGATGGGAGAAAAACATTAAGTCGCTTACAGTGTAAGGTTCCTATAGGGGGGAAATCTCACGAAGTAAACGGGAGAAGAAAATACGTAAGAAAATAACCGATGTAACAAAAAATGCATGTAGAATTCTGAAACTGCAAATTGGTCTTACACAGCTGATAGCTGGTGCAGAGGAAAGGCAATAAACAATTACAGAACACCCAAATTTATTCGTTATAGTAGTGGTAGTACTAAAGTATAACGAAGCACATCAACTACGAATATGAATTGAAAATGAAAAATGAGGAACAAGAAAGCAAACTTGTAATACATAAGTGACAGAATTGAGAATCTCGGATCTGCTTGTATTAAATCTCAATGCAAAAACTCTATTACAAAATCTCAAAAGGGTCCAGCCCTGTTTATTTCTCTCTGGGGTATATTTATACAATTTCTGCAAAGCAGGTAGAATCTCAATAGTTGCAAAAATTCCAGTTATGACAGAGGAGAGAGCAATCGCTCCATCTCCCCTATTTTGTCTTCACTTAGTGCTAGGTGCTCGTCTTCGCGCGGAATCGGTGCAGGCGATACATTTTTCCACAAGCTGAGATACGAGCCGTGAAGGTTCCGCTTGACAGCTGGCCTCAGTGAAGTAACATTCTTGGGCTAATTGCTGCAGCTTGTCCCCCATTTGTGTATCGATGATGTCAAGGGCACTTAGTTGCGCGTTGGGCTGGATCAAGTGCTTATCAACTCGGGCCATGTCCACCCTATCTATCTAAGAGATATTGGCCGAATCTCTCTCATCCTTCTCTTTCAGATCAAGCGAGATATGTTCCACATTCATTTGCATTAGTGTTTTTGCGTCGCCTCCACTGTTCATACCCAACAGCTTGCCATCTATAGAATTGAAGGCTTCTTCTAATGAATTGGTTACCTTTTGGGCTTGTTCCTTGCCCAGGGAAATGTTATGCTCCCAATCCTTCAACATAATGTTATCTCTAGTTTGTTCTGGGATGGCGAGTCCGGGAGAACCCGCTGAAACTCTGTTGTTCGTGGCTATCACAACCTCCTGGAAGGCGACCCGAGCCGCTTCTGCATCCCTCTCTCTGACAGTCAAGTTCTCGGAAACCTGATGCATCAACAGACAATTCTCTCGGATCGCTCCCACTTTGGCGAGCAAACTCTGTTGTGTAGAAGAGATCTTGTTCCAAATCTCGATCGCTCAGGATTTAAAACCCTCGACGTCGATCATCCTGATTTCAGCGATATCTACCTGAGCCTGCAACTCTGCAATCATAGTCCTCTGTTGACCCGCCTGTATCCGACCGTCTCGGACCACTAGATGTGCTTGCTCCAACTTGGTTTTGAGCACTTCTATTTCATTTTTATCCGCTAGTCGGGCCAGTTCTATCTGCCCGCTCACCTGGCCTTTAGCATTTTCTGTGGCCGAAGCTACTCTGGCTTCGAGAGTCTTGATCAGGCGATTTTTCCTTTTGAGTTGGTTTTTTAGCAATCCGACCGAAAACTAATTCGCCGATGCATACACTCCTAGCGTTCCTGCGATCTACGTGGCGAATTGCTCATTCTTTTTATTTTTTCCATCGGTCATGACCTTGAATTTCTTAGCGGTCGACTCTCCCTCCTGGTAGAATTCCCTCTTTACTACTGCTTTTCTCTTTTTATCAAAGAAAAACTCGTTCGGAGGAAGTTCCTCTGCTCTTATGGGCCTTAGTTCCTCATTGAAAATCCATCCTTCTTCTATATTTCCTTGCGTTGATTGCAAGGGGGTGACAAAAGTGATGGGTTCCCCGATTTGTTTCGCTGCTTTCCCTGGGGTGTCGACCGGGTCCTGCTTCTTCGGAGGTTCAGGGGTCTTTGTCTCAGTTTCCAGATTCTGTTTCTTTGGCGGGTCCGGAGTCTATGTCTCTGCTTCGGGCTTCTTTGTTTGTTTCCCTTCGTCCTGGTGTTTTACCGAGTCAAGAGATGCATCTTTAGGGCCTTTAGTACCCTTCGGTTTCGTCTCAGAAACCCTCGGACTCCCTCCTCGCAACACAACGGGAAGACAACTTTATCTGTGTTCTTGAAATTTCAATACAGAGGCTGTGTCTTCGGGTGCTAAGGATCATATCCGAGCTAGCACTTCCTCATAAGACCTCGCCCCTCGGAAAATGTCATACGGGGTTGCTCACAACTCTCTGAGGATCATTTTTTTTATACTCGATGGAGACCAAATTCAGGTCTTCCAGGGCTGCAGCCTCAGCTTTGGCATGCCCGAAATCCAATAAAGAATAAGAATTTAGCCGAATGGGAAAATACAACCACACCTTCTTTGAAGATCCTTTGAGCTCTTTACTCACCCCGCCAATCACTGTTTGTCGGGCGACCTCGCGACAAGCCAGCTTGTCGGGGATGAACAATGGTAGTGCAAGTGGGGGAACAACAACCCCGAACACTCTGAAGTAGGAGAACTCTACCTCCACGTACCAGTCTGCTATACCACTCAGATTTGCAACAATGTTGTTCGAGATACGAGGTGGTGGGTGACCAAAAATGGCGATATGCAGGGGCACCATCACCCAGTTGAAAATTTCGTATATGAAATTGTCCACTTTATTTTCCCACAGTTTGTTGTGATACACATGTACGGGTTTTTCTTGGGCTGGATTCCAAGCCCAACTCATCAAGGGGAATGGTGTCATGGAACATATCGCGTCCATAATATATGCAGACATGAAAAATGAGGACGGTCTCCCACTTGCCTTCTGCTCCTGATACTCTGTGACCCGGTTGGCCAAACTGTCCGAGAGTATCTTTGCCCAATTAAACGAGCAACCTTCTGTGACCTGAAACATGAGAGGCACCCACGCAATGAAGAAATGCGATGTGTCCTCTCTCCCAAATAATCGGCACGTCATCATGGCCACATACTTATACTACGGCTCTAGCGAAGCGATTGAATAAACGTCCTGGTCATTTGCTCTGAATTTCGTGGAGCGCGAAACCCAATCCTTTATCAAACCGGGCATGGTTTTATCATATTGTGTGCACTCCTTCTCTTTGAACTCCTCCAGGAATTTAGTACCACACGTGTACTCAGATGTCGTCGGGAGATTATACATGGTTTGGATATGCTCCGGCCTAAAAGTCCCGACCGTGACCCGCTGGTCATTCATGATAGTTCTGGTGGGTAGGT
The DNA here is from genome assembly GCA_009831015.1 of Picea engelmannii. Taxonomy (NCBI): domain Eukaryota; kingdom Viridiplantae; phylum Streptophyta; class Pinopsida; order Pinales; family Pinaceae; genus Picea; species Picea engelmannii. The sequence goes on from ML788885.1 coordinate 523,811, forward strand.
CTATGTGATCTAACGCCCATCGGATCATATCATAATATGGGAGCAATCGTGGTCTAGTTGCTACCCTGTGCATTCCGGATTGAATACCTATCTTGTATTTGGTGTTCAGGTCATCCCTTTCATTGTCGTTTGAGTCTGAATAATTCACCAACACCGATTGCAGAATGTCTGAAACAAACGACCAGCTAGGGACCAAGTCGACACTCCGGGGTGAAGTGTCGGAGACATTATCCGAGCCTTGTCCTGCGACCTCGACATTTACCTTTGCTGCTTTCTGTGGAGCCATAGTTGAAGCTTGCGTTTTCGCCCTTCTGCGTTAGAACTGCGTATACATGCAGAAATTAGTTCACTCGAAAATGACGAGCTCTGCGTGCTTATGAAAATGTGTTCGTTATAATAAAATGAAAACTCTTATATATATTTGAAAATTCGGTACTTTTTGAAATAAGCCTGTCAAATCGTAATTAGAAACAAATTTATTGCGTAAAATCCGATCTTATATGCGTGGATCTACCCTATTTTTCCATAAATGTCATAAATTTCTGGTGGTTTGACAGTCAGTCGAAGTAGGGAGAGAGATGGCTACCTCGGGAAATGTGCAGGCCTCGGGGTGCGGGATATATCTTGCCTTATCTTAAATTATCAAATCTTACCAACGTTAATCAATTCCTCGCCGTTCACTACTTCGCGTATTTTATTTTAACATTTTGAGTCCCCAACTCGCGAGATCGCGAGGACCGACTTTGGCTTAATTAATAGTAATCGCGATTTGGAGCATCATTAATTTTATAATCGATTTATTCGCCATATCGTAACTCGGAACTTCGAAGACAAGTTTCTGGGAGATTAGTATGTTGAGTCGCGAAATCGCGAGATGGCGATAATTAAGACTCAACTAAGGGGAAGAAAATCTTAGATTAGGCAATTAATTAATCATGCTATAATTACGTCGCGACTTCGTGAGTCGGGGTTTTAGACGCCGTAACTTTCGAAAAGATAGTGCCGAGTGGCGAAACGCAGAGAACAGATTTTAACCATGGTTAGCCTTTTTGCCTTTAATCCTTGACCAGGGTTATCCCGAAAGAACCTCGTGTTCTCAGCTCTCGGAATCGTAAAAATAAAAATTTGAACTTGGCAAACGCCGAGGCGCGAAACCCCGACGACGTCTAAACACTGAGTTAAAAGATTTTAGCCTGGTTACTGTCTTGAGTGAAAATTTAAAACGAATTCGCCGTTTCATGACTCGGGACATGTGAATTCATGGGTTATAGTATCCAACTTGCGAGATCCCGAAGTAAAACAAAGAGAGCGACATTCTTATGAAAGTGGATTTGTTTCGAGAGTAGAAAAGCATCGCTGCTTACGTAATTAGGTTGCAGAGTTTTCAAAGTCTCGGGGGAAAAAATCAAAAGACCATCTATAGATTTCAAGTATCAAAAATTGAAAATTGTGAAGGGTAAAAATAAAACAAGGGCGGCTCCAACACCATGCTTGTATGTGATACAAGGTATTTTTTAAGTATTCAAATATTATACCTATGTATAGTATTCTAGGTGACTATATTTTTGGTTGAAAATCATACAAATAAATATGTAGGTGAATATTCAATTAAAAAATATATAATGTACTATTAAAACTTGTAATTTTTGGGCTAATATTATCGATTTAATCATATTTATGTAGAAATAGGTGATTTTTTAACCAATTGGAAATTTTTTTCATAAAATGGACAAAAAATAGCCAATTTGTGAAATTTTTCCCTTAAAAAATACCATGATGTGATACAGATTATTAGGCTGACCTACTATGAATGATAATATTGGATTTGAATCTCATTTTGCGGCTAAAGTTTGTAGTTATCAACAAAATCAACCACTAATAAGATAATACCAACGATAAATCTATCTTTGCATATTCTAAAATGTTCATCCTACCATCAAGCCACATGGACACACTGAACATATTGTTGGGTCTTTTCTAATAAATCCTTGATGAAGTCACAACATACCTGGTGGGACAACAATAACGACATATATAAGTTCATTGTTACAATAATCCCCCCTATCACATTTCAAAGTTCTATATGAAAATAAATATACCATTTAAATACTCATTACTATCCTGGGAAGTCACCAACTATGTATTTTTTATTTCATTCCCTCCCCCAGTATCATACATGACATATTTGAAGCTTTGCAGGTTAACCTCCTTCCTCCCCAATTCATATTGATTACTCACATGCATGCACTTGCTCACTAATTCCATTCCACCACACTTGGGGCATGTCCCATCTAAGAAATGATTTTGATAATAGGTGAAACCCTTTGGATTTATACACATGGTGCTATGAATAAAGTCTCTAAATGATGTCAGTTGTAATACAATTGAAAATTCCTACATAAGGGTGTTATGCAATCATAATATATATTCAATTTGGTATCTACAACGACATGTGTTACACATTGTGTTTATTCAAACATACTAAGGATTGTATTTCTCGACAGATCTTTGGTCCAAGTTAAGTTCACTATGCACATTCCTAAATCTTTCATACAATTATGTCTTTGTCATATCAAGAAAGTGTTTAATGTGGGGTTCATGGGCCCTATAATCCCTTCTCAATTTTAGTACACATTTTTGGTTGGAAGAAGGCCTAGTGTTCTCATGCCAAATTTTTTGTACTAGTACCTTAACTACAATTAACTTCATGTCCAAATGAGGTAGCCTACCAAGGAAGGCCCACAAATCTATTTGACGACCTATGTGACCTATGTTTTTTTTTGTTTCCTAGCATGTCCGTGACTTGTGGGACTATCACGTGGCTAAAAAACCATGACCCAAGGGCATCTAAGACATCAAAATCACTCGGGGATTGCACTCAGCCTAGGCCACACCAACCATTATATGGATGGATTTTTTTGTGTCTCCTCCTGACGAGTTCGAAACTGGGTCGACATGCAGAACGAGGCCCATCGAAACCAATCATGCTAATGAGATTTGATTATTTGGAAACCTATGATGAGGCTATCTTGTCTAAGAGAATATTTTTAAAGGGTTTTGACATTACTTTTAATTAGATGAGATGTTTGTTTGAGAAAATGTTGTTTTCTTGTGATATTGCTAACAATTGATCGCGACAATACATGTTGGGATGCATTACAGTCTTGAGAACAAGTTTTCTTACCAATTTTATGAAAAATCATCCACAAGACTTCTAACAATATGATTAATTGTTTCTAAACTTTTAACTATTTTAATGCCTAAAAGTCTCCTAACAATAGCGAAACTCATAGATTTTAACAAAGACATAAATAAATGACATTTAATTGCATCAGATTTTGGTTCAAAATATTCTTTAATAATTTTGTATGATTATAACAAATAGTTTGGTTAGGTAAATTACCTTCAAGTGATGCTAAACCAATTTCATCCACTTGAATGAATTTATTATTTATTCAATGCACACCACTCGGTATAGGTAGGGACGATGGAGAAACATTATATAACTCTTGACCTCTTTGTTATGGATTTACAAACACATGAGTTCTCACCCCTTTAATAACTTGCAGGTCAATTTTGGGAGGAGGGTGGACATGCTCATGGGTAGTTTTTAGAGTGTCTATCTGTTGAACAAAAGGTTGAACCACATGAACTTATTCACTAGAGGGCTATGCACCAATTTCCTGTCTAATTTCATCCATGGTATAATTAGCTCCAAACAAATCCATCATCATATGCTCATCCACAACAACTTGTCTTGATGAAACAATCATTGGAGGTTCACTAGAGGTCATAATTGGATTGGATTCTATTGAAATCATACACTTTGCTTGTGGTGATATAGGGGAAACAACAGTGGCATCTATTTTTCTATAACTTGGATTGGCGTTTTCCAAAAGTTTGTGTTTTTCCATACTTAACCTTGCCTTTTCTCTTCCTTCAATGACCTTTTCAATGGATTTCTCTTTCCAAAAAGTATTTCTTGATTGATTACATTTGTTCCCCATGTTTAAAGGGTTTTTCAACAAGAAAAAAGATGAAAACATTCCTTCTAATTAAACAAAAAGAAAAAAAAATGCCTTCAAATTACACAAAAGACAAAAAATTGCCTTCCAATTACACTAAAAAACATAAAAGTGTATGTTGTTGCAATTTTTCATAGGACATGTCGGGTAATATGCAAACATGAGATAATTGTTTGGAGAGAATGAGGTGGCACATTGTGGTTTTCCTATTTTTATGTCACAAAGGTGTGCACATGGTCTATAATGTGTGAGTGCTATAACACATACCCATTCTAGAGCATGTGCACGCTCTTAACACAATGCCTAAAAAATTGTTGTGGCACATACCTTTGATCAAAGGTAATTAGACATTAGGGATAGAGAAGGGGGATTAGGTGTGGACGGCTTGGGAGAAACTAGGGCATGTGGACCTTAGATTGAAGGTGGTTTGAGGTCTAAGGTAGTGACCAAGGAACTAGGATGAATTGTGAAGGGGGTGTGAGGCCCCAGAGAACAGGTATGGACATTGAGATATTAGGACCTAGGTGTAGACAAGGTTATGGGTTGTGCATAGATGGGGGCCTAAGGGAAAATGGGGCTAGGTTCCAAGTGGAGGTAGGGTCCTAAGTATAGAGGGGGATAGGGGGTTGAGAAGAGGTAGGATCCTAAGTACAGAGGGGGATAGGGGGTTGAGAAGAGGTAGGATCCCAAGGGTATATGGGGCTAGGGTTTGAGAAGAGGTGAGGGTAGAAGGGTAGAGGGGGATAAGGGTTGGATGAGATAGAGGGGAAGGAGGAATGAGGTGGGGCATGATGGGGTGGGGTGAGAAGGGAAAAGTGGGAGGAGGTGAGCAGAGGTGAAGGGTGGATGAATAGGGAAGGTGGAGTGGTGGGAATGAAGTAAATGAGGGAGGAGACAAGAGGGAGGGTGAGGAAGGATGAATTTGAAGGAGAAGAGGAGGCTACGGAGATACAAAGAACATAGGGGTATAGGTGAGACCATGAGAGTTAGGAATGTGGGGGTGGGATGAGAGGGGAAAAGGGGGGGGAGGTGAGAATAGGTGTATGGTGGATGGGTAGGGGAGGGGGAAGGGGAATGGTGGGAATGAAAGAAAGGAGGGAGGAGCCAAGTGAGAGAGGGTGGAAATATAAAGGGGTGATGAGATAAGGCACGAGAGGGCTAGAGGGGAAGGGGGATTGCAATGGGATAGGTGTTGATGAAAAGAAATGGAGATCCTTATACCAACATTTTTTAATCTTGTTGAGATAAAGAAAGATAGGAGGGATTGTTACCATATGTTATTATCAATTAGTCCTCAAGAAATATATTCTTGGGCCTAATGTTGTCTATTATGTTGTGTTTTTTAACAAATAAATAAAGAAATGTTTGCAACAAAAATATATGAAAAATTTAATGAATAATCATGAGACAAAATATGAAACAAAGATTACACAGGTATTCCAAAATGAGACGCATAACCATTAATGATTTTATTAATTCAATTATGAATTACAACCAAATCATTATTTCATACCCCAGAATGGGTAAGGACTAGAACAAGACTTATACGTCAGAGATGGAATGTTACATCACACAGAGACGACTGGTGTCTTTTAAGTAAAACCAAGACTGATAAAAACTGGATAACCAAGCCACAGTATTCCACTGTCTTGACTCTACAAAAAAATCCTAATTAGCAATGAAAACTAATTTAGAAATCCAATAAGATTTTACAGATTATCATAAACAAATGATCAACCTTTTGAAGCATGTCAACAATCTATTGTCTTGGTTCTTGTTATTTCCACCTTCAGTAAGACCCTACTATACACAAGAAGCTCTTATATTTTAAGTGATTCAAAAATGAATGAAATAGTAATATAATATCAATTTAGAGCAAGATAAAACCTTAGCAAAGTTTTTGTGCTTCTATACTCTCTCTTTGCTTATCCCTCATGTCCTTCTTTTATTCTACAAAAGTAATTTTGGGTAGTTCCTATTATGAAATGAGACACACTTCCATGATAAACCTAGTAGAAGAGAGGAATAAAGATTTAATCAAGAAATTAAATGGCACAATAATCACACAGTACACATCGATTTTACCCTAGAAAACCAAACCGAGAAAACCAACATTCCTTGAGTGTTCTGCTCCTTGTTGTCTTATTCATTCAGAATAAAAGGTTACATGTATAACCTTGGTCCACACCTAAGACACAATCAACATCATACCCTCTTTATTTTGCAAGAACAACCCTGTAGCCAATTGGCTTACATCTGCATGACCAACAACCTCTAAATTACAGATTCTTGGCGATTATCCATTCATCATATAAAGATTCAATATTATTGATTCATTAGCCTTTACAGCCTTACAAAATGCCTCTTTATAGTCTTTATAGTAGGCAAAAACCTAAAGAAATGGCGCCCAAAAATGGTTACAGATCCATGCAAATCATTGGCTACAAATCCCACAAATATATGTATTTTCTTACAGTCGACTACCAAGTCGTATTACCCGTCGACTACCAATCGACCTTCATTCAGTCTTCAGTTGGTTGTCGCACACTCGCCTGTCGACCTCTTGTTAGTTGAACTCTTCAAATTGCTGTCGATATATTTACCATGTCAATTCACCTCAACTTCGAATTCAACTTTACTCGGTCGAATAACCTTGACATTTGACTTGTTGTCGATCCACCTCGACTTCGTCTTTACCTAGTCGAACCACCTCTACCTTCGAATTTGACTATCAGTCGATCCACCTTCACTTTCACTGCAAAAATTATAACAACCCAACATTCTCCCACTTGTTGTCTTCTTTGCTAAAACCATGAGACATTTGAACTTTCATTCACAAACCCAGGGAAACAATGCCCATTTCCTCTTTGCACCAAGAGAACTTCACAACACTCATGGACTTGGTCAATGAGTCTGCTATGTTTTCCAACGTGTCTACTTTCTCCAACAACACCTTGTTCCTTTCCACCATGTCTCTCACTAAATGGTATTGTACACCAATATGATTAGTCTTTGAATGATAAGTTGGTTTCTTTTCTAGAAATATTTCACTTTGAATGTCACAACTTATCTTCATAACTCTCTGCTCAAACTCGATTCATGAACACAACCTTTTTCAACCATACTACTTATTTTCTTCCATGAGTGACTGCCATGTATTCAAATTATGTTGTTGGTAAGGCTACGGATATCTATTGCTTAATCATCCAAAGGATTACTCCACTGAACATTTTGAATACATATCCACTAGTCCACCTCTATTGATCTAGATCTCTAGCCCAATTGGCGTCGACAAAGCCATGTACATTTAATTCACTGTCATCTCTAGGTTTTCCTTGGTAGCATACAGCATAATATTTTGTTCCACACAAATACCTAAATACTCTCTTCAAATCTATCCAGTGCTCCTTCCCAGGTGTCGACATGTATTTTCTCAACAGTCCCACTGCATGGGAAATGTTTGGTCAAGTACATACCATCACATACATTAGACTACCAACAACAGTTGCATAGGGAACACATGCCATGTACTCTATTTATTCCTATGTCTTTGCACACTATTCAATAGTTAGCCTTTCTCCCACAGGAATTGACACCTTCATCAGTTTTCAATCGTTCATGTTAAAACATTTTAAAAATGTTTCAATATACTTCATTTGATTCAACTAGATCCTGTTAGATGCTCGATCTCTCTTAATCTCCATTCCTAGAATGAAGTTAGTTGCACTGCAATCCTTCATGTCGAACTTGGAGGATATTTGCTTCTTCACCTCCTTTATTGCATCCATGTTGTTTCCAATCAACAACATGCCATCGACATACAAAGCTACATATATGAAACACCCACCTTCTTCTTTGGAATATATCCAGTGATCAACTTTGCTTCTCACAAATCCCAAACTAAGGATGCATGTTTCAAACTTTTTGTACCACAGCCTTGGTGATTGCTTTAGACAATAAAGGGATCTTTTCAGTTTACACACCAAATATTTCTTGCCCTTTACTACAAATCCTTTAGGCCGTTTCATGTAGATTTCCTCTTCCAGGTCCCCATGTAGGAACAATGTCTTCACATCCATCTGTTCTATTTCCAGATCAAATGTTGCATACAAAGACATTAATACTCTAATGGAATTTAATTTTGCAACAGGGGAAAAAATCTCACCGAAGTCAATTCCTTCGACTTGGGAAATACCTTTCTCTACCAATCGAGCTTTGAATTTCTCGACATGAACTGTTGCATTCATCTTCTTCTTGAATACCCATTTCCTACCGAAACGATTTCTTCCACTAGGCAACTTGACTATGTCCCATGTCTCATTCTTGTGCAAGGATTCCATCTCTTCGACCATGGCATCCTTCCAGAGTTTTCCCTCTGCTGGGTCGATTTCCTCCTTGACCAAATTGGGCTCATTGTTGGTGGCAATTAACACGGATGTGGAATGGAAGTCAGACGAACTATACCTTTCGACTATTTTTATTATTCTTTATGACCTCCTTACCACCAAGGTTGGCTGTTTTGCCTCTTCCTATGATTCAGTCGACTCATCTGAATCATATTCTTCATTCCTCAATTCAAACCGCACCGTATCAGGATTATTCTTGTTCTGAACAATTTCCTCAGTATCGAACTTACCTCTGAATTCCCTGAAGACCATATCTCAACTATACACTTTTTTCCTTGATGCAATATCCCAGAGATTATATCCTTTAATTCCTTCTTTATATCCAATGGAAACACATTTGACTGCCGTCTTGTCCATATCACTCCTCTTTTCCTTGGGAACATGCATCACAACCAAATACTTTGAGATGTGAAATCGAAGGGTTCTTACCTGAACATACCTCATTTGGAATCGTGTTGACTAGTGTCGACGAAGGAGACATATTCAATAGATATTTTGCAGTGTTGACTGCGTCCGCCAAGAATTCTTATGTGAGCCTAGCACCATTGACCATGCTCCTTGCCTTTTCCATCAACGTTCTATTCATTCTCTCGACAACTTCATTTTTTTGTGGGGTATATGGTGTGGTATATTGGCGTGCTATGCCACATTGCTTGTAGAAATAATCAAATTATTTTCCACAGAATTCATCACTGTTGTCAATTCTCAGTACCTTAATCTTCTTATCTATCTAATTTTCTACAAGAGATTTAAACTCTTTGAATCTCTCGAAAACGCATGATTTCTTCCTCAGGAAATATATCCATGTTTTCCTAGAAATATTATCTATGAAAGAAACATAATACAAGGATCCACCAAGTGAAGGAAATATAATAGGGCCAAAAACATCACTATGTACCAACTCTAGAATCCCATTTTCCCTTGTCGTTCCAGATGGGAACCTCACCCGAATTTGTTTTCCATATATACAATGTTTTAAAAAGTCCACTTTTAAATTAAACTCAGGAAAGTATTCGACCATACCTTTATTATGCATAGCTCGAAGTCATTTTTCTCCAATATGTCCCATCCTCTCATGCCATAGCATGGTCGGGTCGACTTTATGATGAATTTTTGAGTCGGTTTGAATCGACTTATCCCGAGTCGAGTTGACTTCAGGAAAAAAATGTTGTTGCATCCAGTCAAGTTGACACTCCCTAACAACTTGCATAGGGTTCTAATCCGAACTCCTTTCATTAAGACCATCACACCTCGGACCATCTTGCACAAATCCTTTTGAAATAGAGTATGCACGCCAACATCGCTCATCTTACTGACATATATCATGTTTTTTTCCAAACCTGGAATGTGTAGCACACCTCGAAGGGTTCTACTCCTCCCCTTATGCAATATCAGTCGAAATTTAGAATAAAAGGTTACATGTCTAACCTTGGTCCATGCCTAAGACACAATTGACATCATACCCTCTTGATTTCACAAGAACAACCTTGTAGCCAATTGGCTTACATCTGCATGACCAACAACCTCTAAATGATAGACTCTTGGATATTATCCATTCAACATATAAAGATTCAATATTATTGATTCATTCTATTCATTAGCCTTTACAACCTTATAACACGCCTCTTTATAGGCTTTACAGTAGGAAAAACCCTAAAGAAATGGAGCCCAAAAATAGTTACAGATCCATGTAGATCATTGGATACAAATCCCACAAATCTTGGGATTATGTTATAGTCAACTACCAAGTCGTTTTACCCATCAAACTTTATTCGATATTCAGTTAGTGGTCACATGCTCGCCCGTTGACCTCATTTCGGTTGAACTCTTCGAATTGTTGTTGATGTCTTTACCATGTCGATCCACCTTGACTTTGACTTCGAATTTACCCAGTCAACTAACCTTGACCTTCGACTTGCTATTGATCCACCTCGACTTCGTCTTTATTCGGTCGAACCACCTCGACCTTTGACTTCGACTGTCAGTCAATCCACCTTGACTTTCACTGCAAAGAATATAACAACCCAACAATTCCAACAACTTTTAGTTAAGTTACTTAAATTAATTTTAGTTAGATAGGGACAACTCATAAGTAAATATTAATAAATAATGATAATGATATGATAACTATTAACTAATAGGTGGGGACCCCTTATGTATCCTTATTATATATATATATATATATATATATATATATTATTGTGGTTCATGGCACGAAGATCGCTATGTCCATGGTAATCCCCCCCTAAATCCAGAGAACATAGGAGGGTCAAGTATTTCGAGAATATGTGGCTCACAAAGAGAAAACAACATGTCACATAGATGAGACTTGAACTTGGGTGGGGAGGAGAAAACTCCCCACCCCAACCAATTGAGATACACACACACACACACACACATCTGTGTGTGTGCTAAACCATAACAAGACATTCTATTGTCCAAAAATAAGTGTTGTTAAAAAATACCTCATGTTAAAAAATAAGTGAAGTTTGTCCCAACAATAAACTCAAAATAAAACATGATAAAATAAAAAATCATACTTTTTATGTGAGGGAGTTGGTTGATTGTTGGGTTCACAGTATATGATTTATTTTTTAAAGTATCCTATTTAGGATTCGTAACTGATATCATCCAAGTACTATATTGCATTTTGGTTCCCTGGTAATCAATCATAAAGGTAGAGATGTATTTCCTCCAACTCCAGGCTCTAGGCTAGCCTACACTCCCTGTCCTTCATTCACTGCTAACTTTCGACACTCAACTTTCTATTCGATTATCTTTCTCAACCACCTTCCTTCTTGACTAACTTCCTCAACTACCTTCCTTCTTGACGACCCAGACGAATCATAAAAGAGTTCACAGGATGAAAATACAAGCAAATCTATGAGCTATTTCACTCGGTCCTGAAGCTACCCTTGCTATAGGATAACAGAGAATAAGAACAAAAGTGTATGTCTCCCCAGCTTTGTCCACTAGTTTTAGAATCCACCATTTGGAGCACCTGTGAATATGCATTGACATGCATTTTACCTTTAACTGATGAAGTCTCTAGATGCATGTCTCCAAAAGGGATATGTCTGTCTTCAAGTATGAGATGTTGGAAATCGAATGTGACTAAGTGTTAAGAAGTATCAAATTGATTAAATTTAACAGAATTGGCCAATTGTTTTTCCCTTACTAGGTTCGGGATCTTGAGCAATGGATTTAAGTATTTTTAGGGGCTGAATTGAATGGGTGTGTGAAGTCACTGATGCAATGTGTTAAGTTGGTTACTTAAGAGGAGGATGAAGTAATGGAAAAGACACTGTGGGCCATTTGTCAACATGAGTTTTAGGAGAATGTATAACATCATTCTGGCCATCATTGAATGGATATTCTAGTGGTAAGGATACAAGTGTCTGTGTTGGTATGCCAGATATACTAGGATGAAGATGCAATGGTGGTATTTCAGGTGAAGGTGGAGGTCAGAAGGCTCTTTTCCCAAGTAGGTTCAAGAAAATTGTTTGTAAAAGCTAATTGAACTCTTTAAAGTCCACATTAAAGTGAATTGAGAATCATAACCTTTTGTTTCCTCTTTGCCAAAATTCATTTGGCCTCCTTTCTCTATTTCCTCCACCATAGTTGCCTCTACTGAAAAATGTCATCTAAAACCATGATAATATAATTAGCATAAAAATAAAGTAATAGTAAGATAGAACATCTAATACAATTTATCTAAATGATCTTGACACGACCATAAAACATAAATGGGAAAAGAAAGGGATAAAGTGAAACAAGGATGAAAGCTTAATATTCATCAACCACCTTCAACATACAAGTCTGTAATCCATAAATGCTTGATCATTATCACAAGAAATATTCCCGTCTTTCATTTACAAATCCATAACAAATATCAAGCAACCAATAAAATTATATCATGTTGAACATAACCAATCATTCTCTTTTTTCATAGAAGAAAGACTAAATAGAGAAGGGAAATAAATGTCAAGGAGTTGAGGGAATGATTTTATGAAAAGTTAAATTAATGAAGGAGAGTGGGATTATATAATAATCCATTTTTCATAACTTCAATATGCTTCCATTTCATATTTATATTTCCTTGGTTCAATCAAAATTTATAGAGATGTTCCCAAGTTGAAAACCAATCACCCCTAACCGATAAAACAAAACTTCACTTTTTGAATTATACAGACAATGAGTAAATGAGAACATGGAATTAATGAATGGAATCTTTGAGGAATAATTTGTGAAAAATGAGACTGATGAAAGGAAATGGAGTTTGTATAATTATCCTTCTGTTTTTCATCACCCTTTATCAACAAGAACCATTGAAAATAGTAATTTCATAACCCAGTCATCATTATGCATTTATAGAAATTGAAAAATCAAGTTTATTTTCACATCATTTCCACATTACTTCATAGCAATGTTATTAACCATCATAATAACGAAACAATTCAACCTTATTGTTGTCCATTCCTGAATGAAAATAACAATAAAAACACTTAATAAACTGTGGATAAGTCAAATTAAACCACTGGCAAGCATATATCTCAAATTAGACTTAGGGTTTAAGTCCTTTGCTTGTTTGGAAAGGGTTTTGAAACCAACAAATGGAGTATATCACTTTCAATTAAAACCAATGACTTCAGAATATGCTGTAGAGAGATCGGGTTCACCACCCGAGTCTTTTCTTTTTAAATATTTTTTCTTAAAAATTTGAACCAGGTTTGAAACACATGAAATCACGAACTAGGAAAAGAGATGGAGCAACATGGAAACAACTTCATACAAACAACTCAAGTTGGCATATTGAACTTAACCTTTAAATATAACCCAACTAGGCTTACAAACTTTTAAGACCAGGTTTTGGTTCGAACTGAAGCTTGGGTAATACCCAAATGTAAAACAAAGGTATGGTTCATGATTATCTTTTGTATGGAAAGAGAAGATGATTATATAACTAGAGAATTTGTGACCAAAAATGCTTCTGCTGCAATGGTTGTTTAAAATCAACCCATATCACATATTTTGAACAAACACAACAAATCGGTGCTGTGTAAAGATGGTAAATATCACGCATCATGCTTTAGAGGTTTCAAGTTTGAACCTCATAATAAAACATAGACTATAACCAAAATATTTCTTGACACAAAACTTAATGGAAAGTGGGATAGTGAATGAAGTGAGTGTATCTCAAAACCATTGTAATTCTTTTAGAATAAAAGGACAAGAGGGGAAAAAAATCATTTACGCAACAACAATTCAAAACTAGAGCCAAACAACCATTTATTGACAAAAAATTGCAGTATTAGATGTAAAACAAACTAAAAACTTCATACATTTGAAAAATGGCATCTTAAAGACCACGATGAAGGAAATATGTTACCAAAACTATCAGGGTTCGAGCTCTGTGAACCAATTCGCCACCACAACAGAGAGATCCAAATAACTTGGGTGCACAATGCCAAAACTAAAGTGAACTGAGGGTGACACGACCCGTTTAGTGGTGCATTGAATGCACATCAATCACCACTATTTTTCCAACACTATCAAACAATAAAACCTCACCAACTCAACACCATTTTCCAATACAACAAACACAACACCCAATTGCAGCTTGCCTCTTAGGAAAGGGACCACACACCATGTCAATTGGTATACATGTTGGTGGCTCAAAGTTTATGGTCAAGTTCCATCATATTAAACCAAACTCAATTGATGTTAAAACAATGTCAATAAAACAACAAATCCCACTTTACAATATACCATATACATCGTGTGATGTAAAAAACTTGTAAATATAACCATAGTTTTCACCCATCCGAAATAACTAAGTGTCATATATATGAGCATGATATTATTCATATAACATGCAAGTTATATCATATAGTTTGAATACCATTGCATGTTGAATGTTATAATATAATCAAACCACCTTTTCAAATATGAAGAGACAACACTTATCATTTGTAACAAAACTTTGAATATACCATAAGGAATGTTTGTCACTTGTAACAATTTGTTTTTAAATAATGTAGCAACAAAAACCATTATAACATGATGAAAGAAGAATATGGACTTGTGTTTTTCCTAATCACCATAACTTTGACCTCCATATGCATATTATGACCATGGATGCAGTGAGATGCTTCAACCAATTGAAAGTGAAATTGAATGGCGCCATTAAATTTTGAGAACATATGCAGATTTAGTGCATTGTTATTATTTTCCTTTTCTCACTAGCGGATCCCACCTAATAGTCATATTTATTAACAAGTTTTTTTATATATTCCTTGCAACAATTTGTATGCTAGTGACTAGTTGTGAGTGTTGATATCGAGAGGGGGGTGAATCAGTATCAAGTACAATTTAAAACCTTTTTCGACTTATACTTAAACCATTCAGTTATATCCAATGAGCAATGAACAATATTATAAGAGTTACACCAATACACCACAATACACCATGCACAATATATGAGAAATAATCAATAGTTATTGTTCAAGGGAAGTAATGACTTCCAAAGGTAGCTACAGCTTCCAAATATAAAGGGAGGGATAAACCTCCAAGAGGAAGATATAATACTCCAATATCAAGAGAGGTTTGACCTCTCCATCCTTGCCCCTTCCTTCCACCCAACGATATATTAGAGATA
The DNA here is from genome assembly GCA_009831015.1 of Picea engelmannii. Lineage (NCBI taxonomy): Eukaryota > Viridiplantae > Streptophyta > Pinopsida > Pinales > Pinaceae > Picea > Picea engelmannii. Next base: position 538,900 of record ML788885.1, read on the forward strand.
ATAAAACTTTACAACATTAAATCATCACCATCAACCAACCATCACATAGATCCTGATAATGCTTCCTGAGACTTCTTCAACTTCTGTAATTCTTCAATTATTGGAATACTCTGATCCTGTAGATAATATTACACAATGTATTCTTTGAATCTCCTCCAAGTTTCACTCCTTGAATCCTCCCCAAAAATAAGTTATAGAAAGAATGGTAGACTTTATTCAATTTTGGTTTATTCAGGAGAGAGAACTTGTATAGAATGCCCCACGTTCAATATTTAACATCCGATTCTAAAACTCGCACACAAGAAACTACAATCCATACTCTTTTCAATTAAATTTGTCCCACTTCATTTGGATTCTCTATGAAGATGTTATGACGTTTTTATCCGAAACACCTGTTTATTGACTAGCTTCAGGACTAGTCAGAAACCCTATATTCCACATAGTGTATGTCCATAATTATAGCGAATCAAGAGCTGAAACTTTTACCATAGGTAACTTGATATGTCTTAGAAAACATCACCAAAAGACTTCATCCTCCCTTGAAATACAACCTTCTTTACTTATGATTTCCTTTGAAATTCGACTTGTGTGTAAAATGAATGTATAATGATGTGTATTTATACCATTTATGTGACTTCCTTTTAACATTAGGGCCGACCTGACACTTTCTTATTTTGTAATTCTTTTCTTTAATTATCTTTAGGGCCTACATGTACTTCTTTCTTCAATTCACTTTGTCATCTTCAAAAATTCATTTCTCCTCAACCATGAGGATCTGCGTGACGTGCCACATACCACCAGAAACAACATGATGTATACTATCCATCCATGGGTGTTGTATATGCATGTGCATTGTACTTCATGTCCAAATACCTTCATCAATCTTGCGGTCCAAAACCCATGACTAGGGTTGACATCAATGACAACAACCAATCTTCGAACAATCTCCCCCTTTGTCATTGATGGCAACACTCATGCTCCCCCTATCATCATGATCCCAATTTCTCTCCCCCTTTGACATCAATGACAAAGGGTAGGGATTCTCCCCCTAAGTTTAATGGAAAAAGGTAACTCTCTTCTTTGGGGCTGCTCCCCCTAAACATGTGGCACTCAATAATACTTCATCCTTATTTTTTGTCTTTGGGACTTTTTCTTACTTGGAATCCTTTTATGTGGATTCTATATTCTCTCTCTTCTTCATGTCTAGGATGTATATGTTGTTCGGTCTTCTTGTTGTAGTTGCAACTAATCTTCCTGAGTTATTTTCTCAGATTTTACATTTTCGGGAGTTAAACATAAGAGTGTATCCTTGATCACACATTTTACTAACACTGAGTAGATTATGCTTCAAGTCTTCAACCAATAGGGCATTCTTTGCTTTTACATTTTTTCTTCCAAGCTCTACTACACCTTCTCCAAGTATTTTGGTAGATGAGTCATCTCCAAATGCAACATTGCCACCCTTTCTCTTCAAGTTGATGAATTTGTCTTGATCCCCGGTAATGTGTGAAGAACATCCACTGTCTATGTACCATTCATCTTCTTCTTTACATTCTTCAACGGTTAATTCTATTCGAAAATCTTCATTGTTTGGAATCTCTTTTCTTCTCCATACTGTGGTTGGCATAGAGACATCTTCATTCATATATCTGCAATCTCGTGCTTTGTGACCAAGATAATTACATTTGTAGCATACAATATTTTTGTCCATTAATGGGGAAAATGAATTATAACTTCTGTTGACAAATCCACGATTATTTTTATATCTTCTATTTACACCATTCATGTTTCTTGTGTATTTGTTCCTTTCATTGATTCTGCAATTAATTGCTTTATGTCCAAATTTTTTGCAAGTATAACAATGACCAAGAAAGAAATTTTGATACCTTGGAGTAAGTGGTCTTCTTTGTGATGTATTCCATCTGGGTTCATGATATACTCTTTTGCAGTTTCCTTCATACTGATTGAAGCTTCTTTGATTCCTGAAAGTAGGAGGTCTTCTTGGATATTCATCTCTTTTGTAATCATTCCTTCTTTCTGGTATCCTGGTCCACTTCTCATCAACTGTCTGTGTAGCTCTTTCTTCAACCTTCTTGTTGGTATTTGCATATTTTTTATATGAAGTTTCACTCATGCATCCAAGATGTGTTAAGTCTTTTGGCACTTGAGAGTTTCTTAAGATCTTCCTCAATGAGACAACTTATTGTTCAAGTTTCTCACAATCTTCTTCTTTTTTCATCATTTGGTCATTCTTTACTTCTCCTATTCTTCTTGCTTCTTCGAATAAAGTTTTCAAGGAAATGGTTTCTTCTCTTAGTTTCTCAAAGTATTCTAATTGTTTCTTCAAGATTACAACTGTATTTTCACAACTACCCAATTCACTTCTTATTTTTCTACGCGTGTCTTCGAGCTTGCTATTTTCAATCTCAACACGCTTCAATTTTTTAAGATTCTCATCCTCTTGTTGAATCATTTTTTCTTCATGATTTTCTTCTTCTTCATTGGAATTTTATTCTTTAGTGTTATCTCTTTCAATCCTTGGATGAGGACATTCAAATTCAACATGTCCTACTCCTTCACAATTAAAGCAAAAGAACTGACCTCTATTTTCTTCTTTGAAATCTGAGATGTTGTAATCTTCTTCAACTTCTTATTCTTCTTCTTCTTCTTCTTCTTCCCTTGCATAAAGGTCTTGTAGCTTGTCCCAAATCTATTTTGAAGATGCACATGATCCCACCTTGGATTTCACTGAATCTGTCAATCCATCTAGGATGGTATCTATTGCCAATTTGTTGTTCATTTTTTCTTCCTTCTGAGATGTAGTCTTTGGTTTCTTCAAAGCATTGTATCTTGAAGAAACTGAGAACCAAACATCTTCCCCAAGAGATTTCAAGTAAGTTTCCATTGTATTATTCCAGTATTCAAAATTGCTTTCATCAAATGGTGGAATCCCATTTGGAATGCTGTCTTCCATTTCTGCATAGGATCTTCCTTCGAGTGGTTAAACTATACTGAAGGTAACTCGCTCTGATACCAATTGTTGATACTGAGAGGGGGGTGAATCAGTATCAAGTACAATTAAAACCTTTTTCAACTTATACTTTAACCATTCAGTTATATCCAATGAGAAATGAAAAATATTATAAGAGTTACACCAATACACCACAATACACCATGCACAATATATGAGAAATAATCAATAGTTATTGTTCAAGGGAACTAATGACTTCCAAAGGTAGCTACATATTCCAAATATAAAGGGAGGGATAAACCTCCAAAAGAAAGATGCAATCCTCCAATATAAAGAGAGGTTTGACCTCTCCATCCTTGCCCCTTCCTTCCACCCAAGAATATATTAGAGATAATAAAAGTTTACATTAAATCATCACCATCAACCAACCATCACATAGAGCCTGATAATGCTTCTTGAGACTTCTTCAACTTCTGTAATTCTTCAATTCTTGGAATACTCTGATCTTGTAGATAATATTACACAATGTATTCTCTGAAGCTCCTCCAAGTTTCACTCATTGAATCCTCCCCAAAAAGAAGTTATAGAAAGAATGGTAGACTTTATTCAATTCTGGTTTATTCAGGAGAGTGAAATTGTACAGAATTCCCCGTGCTCAATATTTAACATCTGATTCTGAAACTCACAAAAAAGAAACTAAAATCCATACTCTTTCCAATTAAATTTGTCCCACTTCATTTGGATTCTCTATGAATAAGTTATGATTGTTTTACCCGTAACAACTGTTTATTGACTAGCTTCAGGACTGGTCAAAAACCCTATCTTCCACAGAGTGTATCTCCATAATTATAGTGAATCAAGAGTGGAAAATTTTACCACAGGTACCTTGATATGTCTTAGAACACATCACCAAAAGACTTCATCTTCCCTTGAAATCTGTCCTTCTTTACTTCTGATTTCCTCTGAAATTCGACTTGTGTGTAAAATGAATGTATAATGATGTGTATTTATACCATTTATGTCACTTCCTTTTGACATTAGGGTCTATCTGACACTTTATTATTTTGTAATTCTTTTCTTTAATTATCTTCAGGGCCTACATGTACTTCCTTCTTCAATTCACTTTGTCATCTTCAAAAATTCATTTCTCTTCAACCATGAGGATCCATGTGACGTGTCACATACCACCAGAAACAACATGATGTATACTATCCATCCATGGGTGTTGTATATGCATGTGAATTGTCCTTCATGTCCAAATATCTTCATCAATCTTGCGGTCCAAAACCCATGACTAGGGTTGACATCAATGACAACAACCCATCTTCCAACAATGAGTTTGCGAGTCAACATTTGGCGACTCCACATGGTATGGAATTTTTAGTTGGCTAGAATCAAGAATCTCTGGTTTTGCAGGAATCATACTTTTCCCTCCATAAAGTTATCTTTGCAAAAGATAACTTTATTGAGGGAAGAACAAGAAAGAAGAAAATGGGAACAACTTGCTCATCATGTTTCAACAAGAAATATGTAGGCATAAGAAACTACTACACAAGTAGCGTTACAGACCTAAAAGAAGATCATTTTTCTTTTTTGTTCTTATCAATTTCAAAGCAGATCAACAAAATTTTGCAGTCAACATGACAAAATAAACGAATTAAGTGATCTAGTTTGACGAAAAAATAATACCAAAGAAAACGAAAAGATCAAAACTGATAAAATTCAAAATGAAAATCAATTGTATAGACAAAAAAATAATAAACACAACTGAAAAATAAATATATACAAAAATCATTAGAAATTTGGTCAATCAAATCATTCTGGTTCAACATAATGCTTTAAATGCAAACCATTTTTAGTATATGAAAACAATTTCTCTTGAATGTCTTTCAATAAGTATGAATTGTTACCTATGACAGAGGCGATTTTATAAGGACACAACCAAAGCTTCTGAAATTTGGAATGTTTCCCTTTATCAGCGTGTGTAGAATCCCAAAGAAGCACTTTCTCATCAACCCCAAAAATATCAGATTTAGATTTCTTATCAAAATGTTTTTTAACAATTTGTTGTATTTTCCTTAGATTTTCCAGAGCATGGTTTCTTTGTTCTTCCAAGGCAAGCAAAGCATTTATTCTTTGAGAAACATATTCTATTCTTCAACCTGCAATGCTAATCGAAGAGAGGTAAGTTCAAGTTCTACAGTAATAATAGCTTCCTATCCATATAAAAGTTGAAATGGAGTATGACCAATGTTATATTTAGTAGTGGTCCGATCTGCCCAAAGTGCATACGTGAGTAGTGTGTGCCACTAGTGGGGTTTATCATCTATAATATTTCTTAAATTTTTTACCAAGTATTTATTAGTGGACTCACCTTTCCATTTCCTTGTGGATAATAGGTAGAAGAAGTAAAATGTTTCACACCAAATTTACTAGTAAATTGAGTGAATTTTGCAGAAATGAAAGTTGGCCCATTATCTGAAACAATTTCAATAAGAATACCAAAACAATATATATATATATATATATATATTCTAGGAAATAAATGACCTATTCATCTTGTGCACACTTGAGTGGTACAACTTTACTCCACTTAGTAAAGTAATCTGTTGTTGTAAGTATTAAAATATTTCCAACATAAGATGGAGGATTGATAGGGCTAATGAAATATAAACCCCATTTAGAAAATGGAAAATCAGGAAGAACAGGTTTCAAGGGCATGAAATAAAAATTTTCTTTACCAACAAATTTTTGGCACTTATCACAAGCCCTTGTGAATTTAAAAGAATCTCTGAAAATGAAAGGCCAATAATACCCTGTTCTCAGAATTTTAAAGGCATTGTCTTTCGTTGAAAAGTGACCACCAATATGAATGTTTGAATCCGTTGATCCGTGGATTTCTCTCAAGATTTTTTGATTTGATGTATCATCTATACATTGTAACAATAACCCATCAACAAATCTTTGAAATAAAGAATTGCCTAAGATTAGATATTTAGAGGCTTCAAGGTGGAGCCTCATGCATTGATGATATTCTAGGTAATAAAGACACTTTTCGAATTGAAAATAATAAACAAGGTCCTTATATGAAGAATGTTCAGTAAGATCAAGATTTTGATTTTCAATAAAAAAAAAGTGTTTATAAGACATTTTCATCATTTTCATAAGAATCACTTGGTTCAGGATGTTGAGCCAAGTGAAGTTCTAAGTCTCGTCTCTTGATTGTTTTTGATGTTGTGATCATTACATCACGTTCTTCGATTTTTTCAAGACAATGTGCAAGTTTTCCTAAAAGATGAGTTTCTGAAAGTAAAAACTTGATAGCAGGTAAATGGACTTTTACCTATGTGTGCTTGCCAAGAATAAAGTGGAGAAATTTTTCTATAGCCTTAACAAGATAAAAAGTATGTTTTTCAATAAGAGAATATTTGATTTCATCATCAAATAGGCTTTGGATCATGTAACCTAAAGGTTGTTCGTTGTTTTTATGATCCTTTTGCAGAAGAATATCAGAAATTGATTCTTTTGTTGAGTTTGTATAGATAATAGAAACTCTGTCAAAATTCAGTATCACCAAGACCGATGCAGAACTAATTTCCATTTTAATTCCTAAAAAATGTTTTTTGACATCTTTCGTCCAAGAAAAAGATTTATCATGTTTCAACATGTTATGAATTGGCTTAACCATTACAACGAAATTAGGAACAAATCTTCTAACAAAGTTAATTCTTCCCATAAAATATTGAGTTTATTTTTTAGATGTAGGGTTTGGAATATTTGAAATTGCGGTAACCCTCTCAAGATAAATGTTGATCCATGAATCTAAAACAATGTGGCTAAGCAATTTACCTTAAGTAATGCCATAAACAAATTTTGAAGGATTTAGAGACATGCCAAATTTTCTGCACCACAAAAAGACCTTTTTAAGATGATCGAAATGTTCTGATCAATTTTTTGAGTAAACAATTAAGTCACCAAGATAGATATGAATTATTTTACTGATAAGATCATCAAAATCTATCTGCATAACTCTTTGAAAAGTAGCACCTGCATTAGATAAGCCAAAAGGTATTCATTTGTAAGTGAAAGTGCCCCATCGAGTTCTAAAAGTGGTTTTATATTTGTCTACCTTTTTTACTCTGATCTGATTATAACCTGAAAAGTTGTTGAATAAGGACATCATCTATGATCCTGCTACTTGCTACAAAATCATTTCCATATTAGGAAGGGGAAAATTATCCTTAATTCTAGCTCTGTTAAGTGCATGGAAATCAACACATAAATGAATGTCACCATTATTTTTTCGTACAAGAACCAGATAAGATACCCACTCGAAATATTTAACTAGAAAGATTATATGAGCATTTATTAACCTTTCCACTTCTTTTCTAATTGTAGCTTCAAGAGAAGGGTTGATAGGTCTTTGTTTTTGCCTAATGGGTTTTGATTCTTCCTTATTCGAAATAGCATGCTATATGACACTAGGATTAAAACCATGAATATCCTCATAAGACCAGGAAAAAATATCTCTAAATTCATAGAATAAATCCATGATTTTTTTTCTTTTCATCCTTTGAACATTGGGCTGCAAATTTTAAAACTTTTGGATGCTCTTGAGTTCCAATGTTCATTGGAATGATATCTCCTATTTTTCACTTCAATTCCTCTTTTTTTATGATCTTTATTGCTTCTAACATCACTAGTTGAGAATGATATTTTGAGAGGACTTAATCCTTTAGGAATATTATTATCTTTAAGTGAAATTATTTCCTTTGGCTTAAAAGACTTATTCTAAATAAAAGCGCAAATGCTTTCATCATTAGGGAAGATCTTGTTAAGCCCTAAATAGTGGCACATTACCCCTTAATTAGGGCATATTAGATTAATAATGTTATTTTATTTATTTTGGCTTGGGTCCATTAGTTATAATTGTACCTCCTAGTCTCCTATATATACCAAGGAGACCTTTTCATTTGGAATCATCTTGTATTTGGAAATCTATGTGGTGTATAAGGAGGTTGCCCCCTTGAAGAGGCTTATTATATGAAATTATCTCTTTTTCAAGGCGTTGAGTACTTATTCTGAGGTTTTTCTATGCTATCTTGGTATTTGGTTCCTAACATTTGGTATTAGAGCTCAAGGTCTTGGGATTTCACTGCTACATCTGAGATACCTTGGGATTTTCTCTATAACGTTTGTTCTACTGTGTTTTAGAAGGAACCCCTTGGTCTATATTTAGTAAACGGATCTAGGTACGTGGGGTTAAAATCTCATCTCCTGAGGCCTTATAATTTCTGAGATATATCCTGTGTAATATACGGTTCTGGAATCATCCTGAATTTAGTCATCTCGAAATTTTCGCTATAAATTTTTTTTTGTACAATTTCAGACCTTGAAATCTGGAGGTTATTCATATAATTTATCAAGGTATCTGTGATAATTTCATCTTCTTGTTCATCCCACTGTTTTAGATACACCCTCTGCAATATAGGGTATCTGACTAGTCTTATTAACTAGTCTCAAACAAGTCTTCCAGGTAAAACAATGATATCTTCTTCAATGAGTATCCCAATTAAGTGAGACTAGTTGCATTGGACAGTGGAAAGCCTGTAGTATTTCTGGTACAAGTTTTAGAATCAAATATCATATATTGTGATCTTTCCACGCTTTACAAGTATGCTCTCCTAGAAGGGACACCATTCAACAAGGTGTGGGGAGTTTACCATAATTTCCACTTGGCACATCCAATTTTGATAAGACTTGTGGCATTGCAAATAAGACGTATCAGAGAGATACAAAAATAAATTTCAGATCCATAAGGGCCAGAATTTTGGAGATACAATAGAAGAAATATCGTCTAGCAGAACCACCTCGAAATCAAGGTTTAAAAGTGATACTTGGCCAACATGCCACCAAAAAAGGGAAATTCCACACCAATTAAGCCTACAGACAATACTACTTGGACTCTTGATGAAGGTGAAGAAATGCACAAAGACATAAATGATTTACAAAATAAGACAGTAACAAAAGATGAACTACAAGGGATGATGGATTCAACAGAAGCTAAGTTGGAAGAAATAATGGATACTAAGATGGAGGGTTTAAAAAGGGAGATCATGGAAGGATTGAAACATTTTCTAATAGAGAGGACACCTGAAAGTGAAAATGTATCCCATGAAATTCATAATGAGGACAAAAGGAAGATGAATCAAGAATGGAGAAACTCCAACTTTGGCTTGAAGACCAACCACTTTCCTAAGATAGATATGAGGAAGTTTGATGGAAAGGATCCAATCACATGGATACTTCATATGGAGCAATTCTTTGATCTACATGATGTGCCACATACACAAAATGTATGAATTGCTTCTTTATATGTAGAACCCAATCAATTTGTGTGGTATCGATGACTTTGTTCTTGAAAATCACTCGTCACTTGGACAATGTTCACAGAAGAAATGATAGCACACTATGAGAATACAAATAACAATACCTTCTTTAGCCAATTGATAAATCTCAAGCAAAAGGGTTCAGTTGCAGAGCACATTGAGAACTTCTAAAGATTGAATATAAAGGTAATGGATATTCCAGATGAGCATCTAGTTGATGTATTCATAGGAACTTTAAAGGATAACATTCAACATGAGGTTCACCTTTGGGAACCCAAATCATTGGAGAATGCATTCAGGTTGGAAATAAATGTTGAAAGTAAAAATATGGCTATGGCTACTAAAAGGACCACTCCTAACATATATCGAGAGAATATTGTTCCATCTTGTAAAACACCTCAACCTACAATATTGACACCTCAAGAATTGGAGGAAAGAAAAGCAAAAGGGTTATGATTTAATTGTGACAACAAGTACAATAAGGGACATAAGTGTGGTGAGGAGAAATTATTCTACATAGATTGTGAAGAGGAGGAAAAACAAGAACACGAACAAGAATCATCTCAAGATGAAAATGTAGAAGCGGTTTCTTTTGAAGAGTTGACTCCCATGATATCATGTAATGCATTGGATGGAATTGGCACTCCTCAAACCCTCAAGATAGAAGGATATATCAAAAAGAAAAAGCGTAATAGTACTAATTGATTTTGGTAGTACTCATAATTTCATTCAATATAAATTAGCCAAAGATCTCAATTGCTTTGTATATCCAACACCAGAGTTTCAAGTAATGATTGTAGATCGAGGAACTATCAATTGCTTAGGAAAATGCAATAAGCTCAATCTTACTATGGGGGGAAATGTAATGAATAGTACAATGATTTCTATACCCATGGGTGGTGTTGATGTCGTACTAGGAATCTAATGGTTACAATAATTAGGAACAATGGAATTTAATTTTCAATAAATTTTCATTGGAAGGAAAATAAATTGAGTTAAGGGGTATCACAGGGAAATATAGTAAGGTGATAAGTTCTAATGGCATGAAAACATTATTGAAAAAGGGGCATCAGGGTGTAATTGCACAACTATTCTCACTAGATGTTCAAACATCTAAGACATCTATTCTCCTAGATCTCCAAGGGATCATTGATAAGCATTCCAAAGTATTTGAAGATATTCCCAAAGGTCTTCCACCCACTCGAAATCATGATCATGTTATTCACCTAATTTATGGGAGTGTTCCTCCTAACATAAGGCCTTACAGATACCCTTATTCCCATAAGAGTGAAATTGAGTGTATGGTTGAATAAATGTTAGAGGTTGGCATTATTATGCATAGCCAAATTTCTTACTCTGCACAGGTGGTAATGGTACTCAAGAAATATGGCTCATGGTGTATGTGTCCAGATTATAGAGAGATCAACAAGATCACTATTAAAGATAAGTTTCCCATTCCCGTCATTGATGAATTGTTAGATGAACTACATGGAGCAATCTATTTCACAAAGTTGGATCTTCGTTCAGGGTATCATCAGATTGGAATGAAGGAAGAAAATATCCCAAAAACAACTTTCCAAACTCATGAAGCCATTATGAATTTTTGGTCAGTTTGGCCTTACAAATGCACCTTCCACATTCCAAGGGTTGATGAATTCCATTTTCAATCCCTTCCTTCGAAAATTTGTGTTAGTATTTTTTGATGATATACTAATCTATAGAAAGTCTTGGGAGGATCATGTACGACATGTTGACAAGGTGATAAAACTACTAAAGGATAAACAATTATATGCCAAACCATCCAAATGTTTCTTTGGGGTGAAGGGGGTAGAGTATTTGGGTCATATTGTATCTCATGAAGGTGTCAAGGTAGACCCTAACAAGATTAAGGCCATGATGGACTGGCTGATTCCCAAAACATTGAAGAATCTTAGAGCATTTTTGGGTTTGACAAGTTACTACCACAAGTTTGTTCGGAACTATGGAAGAATAGAAACACATGTAAAGACATTAACTAAGAAGGATGCATTTTCATGGACTCCAATGGCAACTCAAGCTTTTGAACAACTTAAAGAGGCGATGTGCAAAGCTCCTGTCTTGACCACACCAGACTTCACAAAAACCTTTATTGTGGAATCTGATGCCTCGAGAAATGGCATTGGTGATGTTCTAATGCAAGAAGGAAGGCCCCTTGCTTTTGAAATCTGGCCACTCAAGGGAAAGGACTTACACAACCTCATTTATGAGAAGGAAATCATGGCAATACTACATGCATTGAAGAAATGATGCCCTTACCTAATAGTTAGGAACTTCAATGTAAAAACATATCATGATAGTCTTAAATAATTCTTAGAACAAAGACTATCTTCAGAAGAACAATAAAAATGGGTGACCAAGATATTGGGTTATGATTTTGAAATCATCTATAAAAAATGGAAGAAAAATGTTGTGGCAGGTGCACTCTCAAGAAAGGATGAAGATGTTGAGGCCTTTCTTTGTGCTATCTCGATCATCCAACTCAATTGGATAATAGAAGCGAGGGATGAATGGAAGAATGATGAAAACATGTGGACTCTCATTCAAAGGTTGTAGCATGATTCCAGTGCATCAAATACATTTACATGGAAAAATGATTCACTATGGTACAAATATCGCTTATATTTATGTAAGAACTCCCAACTCAAACAAAAGGTACTATTGGAATTGCACACCTCTTCGGCAGGAGGGCACTCGAGATTTTTGAAAACCTACCATAGGGTCAAGAAGGAATTTTTTTTGGGATGGCCTTAAAACTAATGTTCAAAGGTTTGTGGCAGAATGTTTGGTTTGTCAACAAAATAAGGTGGAAACAATTAATATCCCAGGTCTTTTACAACCATTAACCATCCCAAGTCAGCGTTGGGAGAAGCTTTCCATGGATCTCATTACATGGTTACCAAAGTCTGAAGGAAAGAGTGTCATCATGATGATTGTTGATAGACTGTCCAAGTATGCAAAATTTTTTGCACTCTCTCATCCCTTCAAATCCATTACAGTTTCCACCGCATTCATGGAGACAGTTCAAAAGCTACATGGAAGCCCAAAGATTATTGTAAGTGACAAAGATCCCATCTTCATTGGACATTTTTGGACATAATTATTTTTTTATTTGGGTACTTAATTGGATAATATCTCATCCTATCATCCTCAATTTGATCGACAAACCAAGATAGTGAACAAATTTCTCGAAAGATACCTTCGTTTCTTTGTCTCTGATAAACAAACACAATGGTTCAAATAGTTACCCTTGACAGAATGGTGGTATAACACTTCCTTTCATACTGCAACAAAAATGACACCATTTATGGCACTCTATGGATACCACCCTCCTTCTATCACTTATTATCTAAAAGAAAAATCTAAGGTTCAAGCAGTGGAAGATCACATCAAGCATCAACAACAAGTTCTCCAAATATTAAAGGATAACCTGACCATGGCACAGAATCACATGAAACAACAAGAACATCAACATCGTAGTGAAATCAGTTTTGAAGTAGGGGATTGGGTGATTTTAAGACTACAACCATATAAACAGATGCCCCTCAAGCAAGCCAAGAAGGATAATAAATTATCACCAAAGTACTATGGCCCTTATAAGGTGTTGCAAAAGATTGGTACTATGGCATACAAATTGGATTTGCCTTTATCTTCACGATTACACTCAATTTTCCATGTTTCATGCTGAAAGAAGGCTATAGGTGACAAGATCCCAGTTCAAACTATATTTCTAGAACTTGACGAGGAAGGAAAAATCATATTGGAGCATGAAGCTATCACTGACACAATAATTCACCAACTGAGGAATATATCCATTTCAGAGTATCTCATTAAGTGGAGGAAACTACCTGCTGAAGATTCCACTTGGGAAGATGAGTCTTTTATACAGAAGCATCCAAAATTATTCAAGTGTTGCAGACAACACTTGTTTGAAGGTGAGGGGCATGTTAAGACCTAAATAGTGGCACATTACCCCTTAATTAGGGCATATTACACTAGTAATGTTATTTTATTTATGTCAGCTTGGGTCCATTAGTTGTAATTGTACCTTCTAGTCTCCTATATATACCAAGGATATCTTTTAATTTGGAATCATATTGTATTTGGAAATCTATGTGGTGTATAAAGAGGTTGCCCCCTTGAAGAGGCTTATAATTTGAAATTCTCCATTTTTCAAGTCGTTGAGTACTTATTCTGAGGTTTTTCTATGCTATCTTGGTATTTGGTTCCTAACATATCTACCATGATTCCACATTATTAGGAAGATGAGGTCTATATAAGGATAAAAATGCGCAATTAGGTCTTTGAGGCAATAATTTCATTGTAGGAGAAGCTGTAAAAACAACCAACCTATCATCTATTGAATTCAATTCCCTTTTGATGTGAGTGATGTTAAAAGATAACATATTTTTAATTAAAGTAAAAAAAACTTGGGTGTTTCTTTTTAGTAACTTGTTAGTAGGATTATATATTTTTCTAACCAGATTGAAAATAAGTTTTGAATCTCTGAAAACAGTAAGATGACCACAACCTAGGCTGTAAGCATTTTCAATTCCTAACAACAAGGCTTCAAAATCAGTAACATTATTTGTACATGAAAATTCTAGTCTATAGGAAATTTTTTGAATTTTACCTAAAGGAGAGTATACCACAATCCTTGCTCCATTACCTTCACTTGAATTGTAGCATCAAAGTGCATATGCCACATGCCATATTCATAATCATAAGGATGTTCAAGAGAAGTGTCATCTTCACAAAAAAAAAATAGAATACACACCCATATCTTCCTCAATATAATTTACATTGGGTTGAGGAACTTTTTCAATATACGGTGAGATTCGTCCTTCCCTTAAAAAAATGATATTATTTCCGTGTTTGGGAATGGACAAATGTGAGCCATTTAACAATAAATAACCACCTTTCAAATCCTGCCAATGTCTACCCAAAATAATTGAGTAATTACTAATGGGAATGTCAATTACTTGAATATTCAGAGTGGTTCTAATTTTAGGATGGGCACAAAGGACTAGAGTTACATCCTTGATCTCACCAATCTTCCTTTGTTGTTGATTATTATAGGACAATATGCTTCTCGCGTTTTCATTTGTACAAGAGAGTTCTAGTTCTTCCATAATAATCTTGGACATGACACTAGGGCTAGATCCACCATATTTTAACCAATAGTGAGCTATCCTATCCATTATTTTTACAGAAATATAAAATGAGGATTTTTTACAGGATTCCTAAAATTATTTACACCAATTCTATTTACATGTGAATCATCTCCATCATACTTTTTAGATAAACTAGATATTGTAGAAGTTTTACCTTCCATATAATTCTTCAAATTATTATGTTGTTATGAGACAGTAACCATGTACAAGAGAGATGCATATGCTTTTATGTTAGCTAATTGATTAATAATGTTATATTTTAATGGAGGAAAAGGGGATGATGACTCTGGAATTTGTGTTTTCGTGACAACCTGAGGGTTTTCGTTTTGGGAAGATGAACTAGGAGAAAAAGTAGTCTTGGGAATATTACCCTTCTCTTTATTTGTGTATGATTTATTTATTCTGTTTACTAATATCACATCTTCCTCAAGAGCCAAATCTAAGGAAACAATAGTTGTTTCAGTTGTTTTGCCAAAGATTCTCTCTTGTGCCCTTTTCTTAACTTCACAAGTACTTTCTTCATGATTATCATCACAAAAATTACACCAAGCCCTAGAGAGAATGGCCTTTGGTTGATTATAAAATGTATAATTAGTTGGTTGATTTCATAAAACAACTTGAGAAGAAGACTCAACAAGAAACGAACTTGAGGTGACACCTTTCCTCTCATAACAAATCATTTGATTGCTCATATCTTGAACAAGTTGAAAAACTGTAGACATATCAGTATGCTTTATAGAATATTCCTTGGGAAGACCTATTCTTTCCAAGTGTTCTTCATACTCTAAGCAAGTTTCAAGTGTAGACCCTAAGTTTGTTACAGTCTTTTCTTCTAATATTTGATGATATGAAGAAGGCAATGCATTATAATACTGAATGAAAGTAGCTTGGTTATGAGGACGGATTAAATCAAGGATTTGATTGTATAATTTGGTGAAGCAAAGAATGAAAGACTTGATTGTTTCACCATTGTTATAAACACTGTTGTTATATTCCTTTAATAAAACTGCTGAATTTTTAAGATGCCCATAAGTTGATTTAAACTAGTAAGTCAATTCATCCCAAGTTGAAAATAATTTATGAGGTAATTCAAAAAATCTGTAGTAGCTTTCTCTTCTAGAGAGTTAACAAACAAGCACATGCAAGTATCATTATCATTTGCACCTATGTTATGATATACATTTGAAAATGCAATCAAATGTTCTTTAGTTGAAATAGTGTCATTTCTTGAAAATTTAGGCAAATGATCCTTAAATTTTGGAAGGGGATTTGTAGTTGGTGTAAGATTCAAGGGTGAAGATACATGCCATGGGGTATTGGTTGCATCTTTTTCAAACTGAAATAAACCAAATTTTTTGATTACTTTAGCAGGATTTGTTGTGGATTGAATTGGGATGTGATGATTGAAAATACTTCCAATTATTGTTGAAGGAGATGTTTGTGAGGAAGTAGATGGACTAGTTCTAGGAGAAGTACTTGAAGATGTCATCTTGAAATAGATATGATCCAAGGAAATTGATGAACTAGAAGAGTTAGATTAACATATTTGGATTTTAGGTTGTTGACTTTCTAAAACGACTTTTCTTCTTACAACTTTAGATAAAGGATTGAAATCAGGAGATAAACCCTTTGTTCTTCGATAATAATGAGATCTATGGGACATAAGACAACCTATTACTGAGGGGGTTGATTTCAGGCTTGCCATTGCAAGGCTTCTCACTGTTCACATATTCTAACGTCTCTAGCAATGACCTCCCAAGAATGATGAAGTTCAACATAATTGTGAGCAGTTTCTAAAATCAAATTGAATAAAGTCAAAGAAATACTAGTCTGATCATCTAAACCATCATCAATGTTAGGTTTTCGTACAACAGGAAAAGTCATGAAATCAAAAAATAAGAAAACTAAATACATAAAAAAAAATACAATTACCAGAGAAATATGGATAAAATTCCCTAATATGGTCGCCAAATAAATGTTGATTGAAAGGATTGGATATCCTTATACCAACATTTTCGAATGTTGTTGGGCTAAAGAAAGATAGACATAATTGTTACCCTATGTTTATATCCTTTAACAAAAATATCAATTAGTCCTCAAGCAATATATACTTGGGTCTAATGTTGTCTTTTATGTTGTATTTTTTAACAAAGAAATAAAGAAATGTTTGCAATAGAAATCTATGACAAATTTGATGAATAATCATGAGACAAAATTTGAAATAAATATTACACATGTAGTCCAAAATGAGATGAAAAACCATCAATGATTTTATTAATTCAGTTTTGAATTACAATCAAAAGCATGCTTTCATACCCCAAAATGGGTAAGGACTATAATACAACTTAGAAGTCAGAGGTGGAATGTTACATCACATAGAGACGACTGGTGTCTTCTAAGTAAAATCAAGACTAAGAAAAACTAGATCAAAAATCCATAGTAATCCATTGTCTTAACTCTACAAAAAAATCCTAATTAGCACTGAAAACTAATTCAAAAATACAATAAGAATTTATAGACTATCAAAAACAAATGATCAACCTTCTGAAGCATGTCAACAATCTATGCTTCTTGGTCCTTATTTCCACCTTCAGTAAGACCCTGCTATCGACAAGAAGCTTTTAGCTTTTAAGTGATCCATAAATGAATGAAGTAGTAATATAATCTCACTTTAGAGCAAGATAAAACCTTATCATAGCTTTTGTGCTTATATTGTCTCTCTTTGCTTTTCCCTCGTGTCCTTATTTTATTCTCCAAAATTAGTTTTGGGTAGTTTCAACTACTTTTAGTTAAGTTACTTAAATAACTTTTAGTTAGATAGGGACAACTCATAAATAAATATTAATAAATAATGAAAAGGGTATAATAAATATTAACGAATAGGTGGGGACCCCTATGTATCCTTATTTTATCGCCTTGTTCCTCCATAAATAATTGTGCATCCATTTCATTCAATATTTCACAACATATAAATATCCACTCGAACCACAATAAAGTATTCAAAATAACACTTGTGGCTCCCCAAATATCGAATGTGTGTGTGTGTGCACTAAAAAATAATAAGACATTCGACTGTCCAAAAATAAGTGTTGTTCAAAAATACTATTGTTCAAAAATACCTCATGTCCAAAAATAAGTGAAGTTTGTCCCAACAGTCAACTCAAAATAAAACATGATAAAACAAAAAATCATACTTTTTATGTGAGGTAGTTTGCCTCTATCCACTATTTTTAGAATCCACCATTTGGAGAAGTTGTGAATTTGCATTGATAGGCATTTTACCTTTAACTGATGAAGTCTATGGATTCATGTCTCCATTGACTAGCTTTTTTCCCTTACTAGGTTCAGACTCTTGAGCAATGGACTTAAGTCTTTTTAGGGGCTAAGTTGAATGGGCACGTGAAGTCAATGATGAAATGTCTTGATCTAGTTACTTAAGAGGAGGAGGAGGTAACGAAAAATACACTGTGGTCCATCCGTCAACATGAGTTTGGGGAGGATGTATAACATCATTCCAACCATCATTGACTGGAGATTTTGGTGGTAAGGATACATGTGGTTGCATTGGTATGCTAGAAATAGTAGGATGATGATGCAATGGTGTTATTTCAGGTGAAGGTGGAGGTCGGAAGGCTATTTTCCCAACTAGGTTCAAGAAACCTATTTGTAAAAGATGAGTGAATGAAGAATTATAACCTTTTGTTTCCTCTTTTCCAAAAATCATTTGGCCTCATTTCTCTATTTCCTCTACCTCTGTTTCCTCCACCATAGTTTCCTCTACTGAAAAAACTCATCTAAAACCATGATAATACAATGAACATAATAAAAAAGTAACAGTAAGATAGAACATCTAATACAATTCATCTAAATGATTAGATTGAATCTGACTTGAAGCAACCATAAAACATAAATGAGAAAAGAAAGGGATAAATTGAAATAGGGATGGAAGCTTAATATTTATCAACCACCTTTAACATACAAGTCTGTAATCCATAAATGCTTGATCATTATCACAGGAAAGCTTCCCATATCTCATTTAGAAATCCATAACAAATATCATCCAGCCAATACAATTCTATCATGTTGAACATAACCAATCATTCTCTTTTATCATATAAGCAAGACTAAATGGAGAAGGGAAATAAATGTCAAGGAGTTGAGGGAATAGTTTTATGAAAAGTGAAATTGATGAAGGAGAGTGAGATTATATAATAATCCATTTTTCATAACTTCAAGATGTCGCCATTTCATATTTCTATTGCCTTGGTTCAGTGAAACATTATATAGATGTTCCCAATTTGAAAACCAATCACCCATAACTGATAAAACAAAACTTCACTTTTTAAATTATACAGACAAGGAGTAATTGAGAACATGGAATATTTGAGGAATAATTTGTGAAAAATGAAATTGATGAAAGGAAATGGAGTATGTATAATTATCCTTATGTTTTTCATCACCCTTTATCAACAAGAACCATTCAAAATAGTAATTTCATAACCTGGTCATCATTATGCATTTATAGAAATTGAAAAATCAAGTTTCTTTTCACATCATTTCCATATTACTTCATATCAACGTTATTAACTATCATAATAAGGAAACATGTCGAACATATTTTTATCCATTCCTGAATGAAAAACACAATAAAAACACTTAATAAACTGTGGATAAGTCAAAGTAAACCATTTTCAAACATATATCTTGAATGAGACTTAGGGTTTAAGTCCTTTGTTTGTTTGGAAAGGGTTTCAAAACCAACAACTAGAGTATACAACTTTCAATTAAAACCAATGACTTTAAAATATGTTGTAGAGAGGTCTGGTTCACTACCCAAGTCTTTTCTTTTTTAAAAATTTTTCTTAAAAATTTGAACCGGGTTTGAAACACATGAACTCATGAACTAGGAAAAGAGACAGGGAAACATGGAAACAACTTCATGCAAACAAATCAAGCTGGCATATTGAACTTAGCCTTTAAATATAACTCGACCAGGCTTACGAATTTTTAAGACCAGGTTTTGGTTTGGATTGAAACCTGGGTAATACCCAAATGTAAACCAAATGTAAACCAAATGCATGGTTCACGATTATCTTTTGTATGGAAAGAGAACAAGATTATATAACCAGATAATTTGTGACCAAAAATGCTTCTGGTGCAATGTTTGTTTAAAATTGACCCATATCACAAATATCTTTTGAACAAATGCAGCAAGTCAGTGTTGTGTAAAGATGGTAAATATCATGTGACACACTTCAAAGGTTTTGAGTTTGAACCTCATAAGAAAACAAAGACTGTAACCATAATATTTCTTGACACAAAATGCAATGGAAAGTGGGATAATGAATGTAGTGAGTGCAACTCAAAACCCTCTTAATTCCTTTACAATAAAATGACAAGAGGGGATTTGTTTTTACGAAAAACAATGCCAAACCAGAGCCAAACAACCATATATTGACTAAATTTTGCAGTATTAGATGTAAAACAATATGAAAACCTGATACCTTTGAAAAATGGCGTCTTAAAGACCAGGATGAAGGAAATTTGTTACCAAAAATTTGAGGGTTCAAGCTCTGTGAACCAATTCATCACCACAACAAAGAAAGCTAAAGAACACATGAGCATAATGCCAAAACCAAAGTGAACTGAGGGTGACATCACCCACGTAGTGGTGCTTTGAATGCACGTCAATCACCACTATGTTTCAAATACTATCAAATAGTAAAACCTTTGCCAACTCAACAACACTTTTCAATACAACCAACGCAACGCACAATCACAACTTGCCTCTTGGGCAAGGAACCACATGCCATGTCAGCTGGTATAAATTTTGGAAGCTCAAAGTTTACAATCAAGTTCCATCATATTAAACCAAATTCAATTTTGGTAAAACAATGTCAATCAAACAACACAACCCACTTTACAATATACCATATATATCGTGTGATATAAAAAACTTGTAAATATAACCATAGTTGCCACCCATACGAAATAACTAAGTGTTGTATATATGAGCCTGGAACTATTCATATAGCATGCAAGTTATATCATATAGTTTGAATACCATTGCACGTTGGATGTTGTAATATTGATCCGGATTTTATGAGCAGAACAAAATGAATACAGATTATTAAAAGATGCTTAACAAAGAATAACCACTTGTAATAGGTGGGAGGCCACTGACATCCATTTGGATCAATGCTCCCCCCTTAGGAAGAAAAGGTCTCCATTGCTTTGAGTTCCCCCATCAGACAAGGAAATTTTTGCTGAATTTGGCCTTGGGTGAGCCACTTTCCTTGGTGCAGGAGTTTCCCTGCTTTGACAACTCGATAAAGTTGGATCCTTTGTTGTAGGGTGCCCTTGATATTTTTGTCCACAATCTGATCAATGGATTCCTGTTGCATGTAGTCAGGGTTGAGATATGTTGGTGTCAACTGCTCTTCTATCTTTGAGGTGTCCAATAATGGTGGGAAATATGGTCGAAGGAGATCCACGTTGAAGACTGGGTGCAGGCCAAGGAAAGGGGGAATGTTGAGCTCAAAAGCATTGTTACCCACAGCCTTGGTGATGGTGTATGGACCATACCGGAGTGGGTGAAGCTTCTGATGGGGCCCTGTAAGGATTTCTTTCTGCAAGTGCAACCAAACTTTGTTGCCCACCTGAAACTTATGTGGCACCCAATGTTGATCACGACGTTGCTTGTACTTGGCATTAGACTTCTGTAAAATATCCTGAACCTGTTGGCAGATGTGTTGGATCATCTCAATGAACCAGGTGGCTTTGTCCACTTCTGGTGGAGCAGGGGACGATTCAGTCGAGGTAGTCGCCAGGGTTAGTGCAACATCCATAGGGCCTAATGGTTGGAATCCCAACCCCACCTGAAAAGGGCTGTGTCCAGTTGAGCTATGCAGGGCTCTATTGTAGCTATGTTGGACATAGGGAAGACTCTCACCCCATGTGAAGGAGTGCTTGGAATTGTACGTGCACATGATATGTACGATCATCCGATTGACACCTCAGTTTTGCCATCTTTCTGGTGGTGGAAGGCAGTGGATTTGGTGAGCTTGGTATTCAACAGTGACCAGAGGCTCGACCAAAATGTGCTGAGAAACTGACTGTCTTGATCTGAGAAAATGATTTGTGGGATGAAAAAGTGTACCTAGACGCGTTCAAAGAAGAGCTTTCTGGTGGCCTTTGTAGTGATGTTCTTCTTGCAGGCGGCCAAATTCGCCATCTTGGAAAAGCGATCAACAACCACAAAAACATAGTAATTTCCCCTCTTGGTGGACGGGAGGCCCGACATGTAGTCCATTCAGATGGATTCCCACGGTTTGTCAGGAGTAGGCAGAGGGGTGTATAGACCCTGTTTCTCAATGGTCGGTTTGGAAATAGTACAGGCGATGCAAGACTTGATATACTTGCCGACATCCTGTCGAAGTTTCAGCTAGTAGAAATGTTTTTGCAACATTGCCACTATCTTTTTGACGCCAAAGTGTCCTGCCACCCGACTGTAGTGAGCTTCCCAAATCAGCTTGGCGTGCTCGTTTGATGGAACACATAGATGGTCCAGGTGACACAACATCCTATCCTGAAGATGGAAATTAGCGACCACTGCGTTTTCTCCTAGCATTTGGTAGGTGGTGGAGAAGTCAGGGTCTGTCTCATAGAGGTGGGGCCATTCGGAGGTCTCATGGTAGCAAAAGTCTAACACCGTGGTGAGTGCCACGAATGGAGGTTGGATGAGGAAATCAACAACTGGGTTGGTACTTCCTGTTTTATACTTGATGTTGAGGTGGAATTGTTGTAGGTATGTGGACCACTTCTAATAGCGGTCATTCCACAATTTTCCTTGGGTCTGCATGAATTGTAGTGGCTTGTGATCAGTGTGGATGAATGTCTCCTTCCCTAGAATGTAATGTCTCCATTGGTGGCAAGCTTGCATAATGGAGTGCATTTATTTGTCGTAAGTAGGGTACTTACATAAAAAATCTGACAGTGTCTCACTATGATATGCCACGACATGGTCTTCTTGAGTGAGAACGACGCCCACAACATAGTCTGAAGCATCTATCTCGATCTCAAAGGGATGTTGCAGGTCCAGTAATGAAAGTAATGGGGGTGAGCACAAACTCTGCTTCAAGTCATTGAAGGCTTGTTTTTGGGACAAGCCCCACACACATTTTTCCTTACTGCCACCCCTGGTTACTTGGCTGAGGGCCCATGCAATATGAGAGAATCCCAACACAAACCTGCGATAGAAATTGGTGAGGCCCAAGAAGCTCTGAATCTCAGTGAGTGTAGTTGGGGATGGCCAATCACGGATGACCTGGATCTTGGCTAGATCCACATACAAACCATGTTGATCAATGATGTAGCCTAAGTAATGGACCCTGTGCATGCCGAAGGAGCATTTTTCCAAGTTTTCATATAGTTTGTGCTATCGCAGGGTGTGAAAAACCTGTTGAACATGTTGCAAGTGTTCCATCCAAGTCTTGTTGTAGATGAGGATGCCATCCAGATACACCACTACAAAAGTATTGATGAAAGGTCGCAGGATATCGTCCATCATCCTCATAAAATTTGTTGGAGCATTTGTCAAACCAAAGGGCATGACCAACCATTCAAAAAGACCTTCTTTTGACTTGAAGGCGGTCTTCCATACATCTGTTTGTTCTATTGGAACCTGGTGGTAGCCAGAATCTAGATCAATCTTACTGAAGTATTTGGCCCCCGTGAGCTGATAAAAGAGGTCGTCGAATCGGGGAATTGGGTACCGATTCCAGACTGTGATTTTATTCAGGGTCCGGTAATCAATGCAGAGTCACCAGGTCCTGTCTTTCTTCTGCATCAATATGATTGGGCTCCCACAAAGAGATGAGCTGGGATAGATGTGCCCCTTGTGGATCGGTTCTTGGATCTGCCTCTTGATATCCTCGTTTTCTAATAGAGAGCGACAATAGACTGACCCATTGGGTAGCGATGCGCATAGGGTCAAATCGATGGGATGCTTGACCTAACAGTGCAAAGGTACCCCAGTAAGAGAGGAGAATATATCTGAGTATTCTTCCATGACCTTATCCACTTGCTTCTGTTGTGTGGAGAGATCGACCACAGAGGCCTTGGATGTGGCTGCGATATTTTTCTTACTTTGAGAGAAAATCATGAAGAGGAAAAATTTCTCGGTCTGAGATATGACCTTCCTGCATTGCTTGGTAGAGATCAAGGAAATATCACTAGGAGGGACTGCCTTGGGTATCCTGTACAATTTCTTGTTCAAAGTAATAATAACACTACGAGGCCTAGACTCGTATACAAGATGACATTTCCATAAATAAGGTTGGCCCAAAAGAACATTACAAAATTTGAGAGGAACAACAGAACACAAAACCTCATCTTTGAAGGGTTTGATGTCATACGACAATAGACACTGTTGGATGACGCAGAGATCGCTTCCTTGGCGGAGCCATCCAATGGTGTAGGCTTATGGGTGCGACATTGTTGGCAGGGCCAACCGATTGACGACCTCTGCTGAGATGAGGTTCTTCTGGCTACCGCTATCAACGATGAAGTGCAACGGGGTACCTTTTACCCACATCTGTGAATGGAAAAGGTGCTCTCCTTCTTCTGGCTCGTCTGGTTCACCAGGATAGAGCTTGGTTGTAGCGACGGTGGCACTAGGTTCCGCGTCAATGATCTGTCTTCCCCTTTCTAGTTCTGACTCAGAGTCAGAACCCACATCTGATTAAGAGGATTTCACTTCGACCACCAATGTCTGCTTTAAGCGACAATCAACAATGTTATGCCAAGGGCTCTTATGGAAGTCGCACCACTTCCCGGTATCCTTCTTTGCCTTTCTGGTGTCCTTATTTGTTTGCGGCTTGGACTGGTTGTCATGATACTGTCCATCTTTTCTCTGTCCTTTGTTCTATAGGTTGGGGTCTCTCCTAGTTTTTGCTGCGTGGGGTTCCCATGCCCAAATTGTCATATCTTTTGTTTGAGCTTCTGCTCGATTTTGACGACATATCGATAGGCCGCGCCCAAGGATGAGATGTCTAGAAATTCCATTTTGGTCCAGATGTATCTATGCAAAGCATCGCGATACTTGAGCACCATATGCGACTCTGAATCTTTGATACCCAGCTTGGTGCACAGGGTATGGAATATATTTGTGAAATCTGGCACTTCTTGGTCTCTTTCTTGCCGCAGTGTGGTCCATTTGGTATACAAGTTGTCATAACTTCCGACAAGGTAGTATTTTTCCTTAATAGTAACCCTGAAGGATTCCCAGGTGGCTGCGACTGCAAATAATGAGGGTTCCTCTGTTTCCTTTTGCTCACAAAAATTTTCCCACCAATCTTTGACTTGGGGAACGACTTTGAGGAGCGCAAAAGTAATTTTTTCTCTATTTGAAAAGTTATGGACAGAAAAATACCCTTCTAGTAGATTCAACCACTTGTCTACAACATCTACGTCTATCTGACCTTCAAATATAGGAATATCGAAGTTGATTTGTACCTTGAATGGGGTGGCGCCTCCGCTTGAGGAAGGTGCATCGCCTGTTGGTAGTCGCCGAAGGATTTGCGTGAAACTATTCATCATCTCATTCCTCTGTTGCGTGAGGGATTCCTCAAGCAACATTTTGAAAGTATCTCCCATCCCGCCATCTTTCTTTTCTCCTGCCATGATAGGTCGTTTGGGTGTACGAGTGCTTTTTTCCTCAAGAGAAACAAACTCGAAACCCAATTCTTTGTACCCTAACCTCGTTGGGGACATGAATTAAGATGACAAGGAGAAGACCGCTCTGATACCATTGATCCATATTTTGTGAGTAGAATGAAATGAATATATATTATTAAAATATGCTTAACACATAATAACAAAGATACAGTAAAACTGGTTTTCTATTCAATAAGGAAATAAGTTGAAACTGTAAAATGCAGCGGAAAACAAGCTTGTTGGAATGGTGGCGACTTATCTTAAGAACATCATTATAATGAAGCTCTGAAGGAATTTTTACAATAAACAGGAATGCCAAAATCCATAGACATCCAAAAACCTAACCCTAGGAGATGAAGTGCCAAAAGTCATGTGGGCCCCATTTGGGTAAGTTAGTACATCAACTTCTCGGGGTCGTAAATTTTGCATACGATCTCCGTTTTAGGCGCACGATAGCCTATTGGAAAGATCTATACGAGGACCACACTTTTTTCTATTATCTATCAAAGATCATTTTCGACTGTGGCGATCCCTAAAAACATTGTCTAGGGCCTCAAAACAACCCCACAACTCAGGGACCCGAAATCTAGGGAAAAAAAAACTGCCAAAATGAACCAGTTGGAATAGGTGGGGCCACCGACATCCATCTGGATCAAATATAATCTAACCACCTTTTCAAACATGAAGAGAAAACACTTATCATTTGTAACAAAACTTTGAATACACCATAAGGAATGTTTGTCACATGTAACAAATTTTTTAAAAATAATGTAGCAAAAAAACCATTATAGCCTGATGAAAGCAGAATATGGAGAGACTTATGTTTTTCCCAATCACCGTAACTTTGACCTCCATATTCATATTATGACCATGGATGCAATGAGATGCTTCAACTGATCAAAAGTGAAACTGAATGATTCCATTAAATTCTGAAAACATATGCAGATTTAGTGCATTATCATTCTTTTCATTTTCTCACTAGCGGGTCCCACCTAATAGTCATATTTATTAATAAGTTTTTATATATATACCTTGCAACAATTTGCAAGCTAGTGGCTAGTTGCAAGTTTACAAGTCAAAAATAGGGAGGTGAGAAGAGGCAAAGGGTCGATTGGTAGGGTGAGGTACTTGGTCTTATGACTCCTTGCTCTAACAACACTTGCGACTGCTTCTTCACCACATTTTTATTTAGTATGGACTCTCTATACAATCATGTATTTGGTAAAATATAATCTTGTAATAAGTGTATCTTGTGCTCCACTTCCCTCCTATGTGTCATGCATTCTGTCCCTTCAAACATTTGTCTATTTCCCTATAAAATCTCTTCCAGTTGATGCTTCTATTATTTCATACATCCTTCCAAATATTTTTTCACATCCACTGATTCAATGTCTTCTTTGTTATGTCTCAAGAAGAGAAGTACATACTTATTCCTTGAGTTGGTCAATATTTAGCATGGTGGAAACTCACTAGAAAGATCATAGACTTCCTTTTATGTGCATTAATAATAAAATATTTACCATTATTGACCAGGGGGTATTGGTTTTTCTTTCTAATGAAGATGGCATCCTCCATATACATGGAGGGACTGCCAAAAAAACCTACCACAAACATCAAGATGCACATCATTGACATCTACTTCATACATCAAGATGTACATCATTGACTTCTACTTCATCAATACAAATTGCACTAAGAGCAAATAACTCCTCATTCACCATTGTTTGGTATGTTGTAAATATATGCCCTTATTCACTCATCCCAAAGGGTTTGGATGAGAGTGATCATGCATATCTAAACTAAACCTACTTATCGAGCCCTCTACAATGAGGTTGCCCTATAAAGAAAAATCAAATGAACACCAACCTTGTTCTTCTTAAGATACTAGAATATTTTAGAGAAAATACCACCAAATTACAACTGAAGTTACCAATGAAACAACTCGTTTTCCAATTTTTCATTTTTTACACTATTCTCTATTTGGGTGGCAAAGAAGGGAGTAATTTTTGTGGTAAAGTGGCGCTTTTTATTTACAACCATAAAACCAATCATTATTTTTTTTTAATAGATATTACTACTAAAATGTCCACAATAACTTTATTGCAATAAAAAAAACTCTTGCAAAAAAGTCCTAAAGAGTGGATTGTAATTTCCATTAGAATATACATTAGAACATCTTATATAGAATCAACCATAACATCTAATTAAACATCCCTGTCAAAATATTTTTGTGCGTCCCCTATTATTATTAGGCATTATCTTAGTGTCAAGTGTGTCAAATAAAAAAAAAATATGAGAAAGAAAATATTATGATTTTTTTTATATTTATTTTAAAATGTTAATGAAATATTATTGTTAAATTAGTATTGATATATATATATATATATATATATATATATATATATATATATATATATATATATATAAGGGGTTCACGACACCAAAGAGTCAAGATCAATAGCTCACTACGTCCACATACATTTCTCTCAAAATTCATGAGAGAACATGGGCAGGTCGGGATTGGCGAGATATTGATTGCTCAACAACGAGAGAAACATACTCAACAACAAGAGTACACATAAAAATATATACCATATCATGTCTTATAAGTCCTACACAATCAACAATATGATCATATTGAATATCTTTGATGGTCATTTCCAATATAATCTTCATCATCCAATTCGTCATCTCTCTTCACATTACTAGATCTCTACAAAATAAATACAAAAGGTTATTCATGTTAGAGATTTTTTTAAATAAATACAAAAGGTTATTCATGTTAGAGATTTTTTTAAATAAATACAAAAGGTTATTCATATTGTTAGAGATTTATTGAAATTAATTAATAATGCCTATATATATATATATATATATATAAAGTATAAGTAAAATATATCAAATAAAAAATGTTTGTGAAACAAACAAAATAAAACATACACATAAAAATATATACCATATCATATTTTATAAGTCATACACAATCAACAATATCATCATATTGAATATCGAATATAATCTTCATCATCCAATTTGTCATCTCTCTTCACATTATTGTATCTTCACAAAATAAATACACAAGGTTATTCATGTTAGAGATTTATTGAAATGCTTACGAAATGTTATTCATGTGAGGGATTTATTGAAATTAATTAATAATGTTTACTAAATTAAATAATGATTACTAAATTAAATAGTGATTACTAAATTAAGATAAATATTTAAGTTAATATTTAAGGGGTAAATGTTAATCTGAATGACACAAATCAGTGTCAGAGACATTGTAGATCGAGAATGATATCCCTCTTATGTTTCCAAATCATAGGTAAATATTTAATGGGGAAATGTTAGTTTGAATGACATAAATTAGCATCAGACATCAGACATTGTGGATCATTGTGGATCAAGAATGTGATCCCTCTTATATTTCCCAATTCCTATATGCACCCAAGTCTAAGTGTTATACTCAATAGAAAAGCAAGAAGGATTTTCTAGTGTAGTAAATAAGTTTTGTCACATATTGCCTCCCTCCTTTTCACAATCAAACGATGTTTATGGATGTTTATGGGGTGACATGAGATATATCAGGTTTTTTATGGGGGTGAAGTTTGATGTATAACATTCCCACATGGAGCTTAAGGTAATCGATGCTTTTTTTCTTGGTACAAGAAGGGATACTTTTGGAAATGTGCTCACCTCAATGAGTTTGTTATTTCCAAGCATAAGAGGATGAGAAGCACTTACTTTTCTTGATAAAAGGAGAAAAAATAACTTTCCTCTTTAGGGGGCTCCTCCTTAACTAATGATTAACCATAGCATATAAAATTTTCCCCTTCACATTAGTCTCCCTTAGGATGACATTAATAATTGATCCAATTTTATAGTAAGTTTATTTTTTCCCTCTCGTGGTGAATAGGAACTTAGATTCATTAAGATCAAGTGTAAACATATATGATTCAAGGGTTGGACTCTCAACATTTCTTGAATTGATGGGTTCGAATCACAATCCCTTTCTCTAATTCTATGATACTTATAATTGATTATAGAGGATCTTAATGCCTAGAGAAATCCTTTTGCTCTTATATTTTGTAGAAGAAAATACAAGAGACAACGATCAAGTATCTACCTTGTAACAACAAATAATGTATATACATGGAGGAGACAACACAATAAGTTCCATTTATGAAAGGGTGCATTATGTTCCATATTTCTTATCGCTATAGCTCAAGTGAGATAAGACTATAAAGAGGATGTGTCTCTTGCCACTAAATACACATTAAGAAGGGATGAATGAAAGTGAAGTGGGCTATGATACTTATAATGTATTATAGAGGATCTTGATGTTTAGAGAAATCCTTTTGCTCTTATATTTTGCAAAAAAGAATACAAAAGACAACAGTCAAATATCTATAGCAACAACTAATGTATATGCACAGAGGATACAACACAATAGGTTCCATATATGAAAGGGTGCACTATGTTCCATATGTCGTATCCCCATGACTCAAGTGAAATAAGACTATAGAGAACATGTGTCTCTTGCCACTAAGTACACGTTAAGAAGGGAGGAATGAAAGTGAAGTGGTATCATTACATTGTTGTAATAATGTTTGAAATGTCCTACGGGGAAAGGAGATTAGGGAATAACTCCTAGTACATTTTGTTTTTTTGTTAATGGTGGTATGTGTGTATAGATAGATACTTTAAGACTGGAATTAGTCTATACTAAATGAGAAACATATGCATCTCCTTTTTGTAATTATCATTGATCTTGGAATAATGTTTCTTTGTTACTACTAAAATAAAATACTTGATACGTAGCTAGAAATATTTCCACGTCTCCTTTCTCTTCAAGGTTTGCGATGATGCTCATCCATCCATGCTTTATGATTGATTTCATTTCGTTCTCTCTATGTGGATGATTGAATTCTCAAAGTTGATGTATATTGTACAAACACAAATAACACATTAGTTAGTAATGGAATTATAAGCTATGAACTTAAAAATACATTTTAAGTAATCAAGGGATCATATAAGGTCAAAAAAATATTGACAACTTTTGCATATTAATCAATCTTTCCTTTTTGCCCAGTTTTGTGGGTTACTGGGATATTTCCATGTGAGTTTTGGTTGATTTATCAAAGGCAAATTCATATTTGTGTTTCTTTGCATAACTTTTATTGTAATTTAAAAAAAAAAAATCATTTTCAACTTTCATTAATTATATTTCTAGAACATATATTTCTTTTCTCATTTAAGATATTTATATTTGGAAGTTTTTTATGGTTTCCATTCAAAAATTGCTTGAGGTGATATCTAATACAAAATGGATCTGAACAAGTGAATGGTTGTAAGACTCGATATATTCAAGTGTAAGTGATGGGGCTTCCATAGCAACGGGATCAAACTGTGGGGCAGGGGATCTTTGAAGAGATTAAACAAACATGATGTAAGATGATTTATTAATTGTGGAGAAGGCTCCAATACAAAAGATGAATTAATGGGAGCATGGGCTACAATGACCATTGAAAATCTTC
The DNA here is from genome assembly GCA_009831015.1 of Picea engelmannii. Classification (NCBI taxonomy): domain Eukaryota; kingdom Viridiplantae; phylum Streptophyta; class Pinopsida; order Pinales; family Pinaceae; genus Picea; species Picea engelmannii. Next base: position 569,723 of record ML788885.1, read on the forward strand.
TGGGTTTTCACCATATCCAGATGTTGGGGGATTCCAAAGTGGTTATAGATTGGCTGGGGGGAAAATGCCAACTCCAAGCTACCCAAATCGAAGGATGGAAACGTAGAACCCGGATCTTGGCGCAATCTTTCCAAGACATCTGCTTTCAACATATCTATCAAGAATCTAATGTGGAGGCAGATAGATTATCCAAACAAGCATTATTAGCACCAAAAGGAAGACTATCATATTACTATTGGGATGGTGTGAGTGAAGGACTGCATCACTTTATGGAAATTTACTAAAAGGCGATTTATTGCTTGTTTTCTTTTTGTATGATTTTTTGGGATGTATCTTTGAACTTTGTTTCAGGTACAATGATATTTCATTTTCTTGTTTTTTTTTGGAGGGGGTTGTTGTGCTCAGAACTGATGTAACAGTTTCTAATACCTTGTGCCTGAGCGTTTTAAAAATTGTAGCTCTGGCAGCCCTGAAACTTTTTCTGCGAGATGATGTAAAAGTTATATTCTTAATATAATTTGAGAGAATTTTCTTATTGGAAAAAAAAGTAGGAAATCAATGAAAATTAGATAACCTACTAAATACAATGCTAATGTAAAAATAAATGAGACAAAAGAGAAAAAAAAAAGGAGAGAATTAGATGAAAAAGAAAAATAATAATAGGAGAGAAGACCAAGAAATGGAAAATAAAAGGTCATTCCATTTGGCCTTCCCATTACCCTAGATCTACTTATTTCTTCCTATACTTTGACTCTCAAAGGGTGTTTTGGACAAGGAGAGGAGGATGCATAAGGAGCCATTAATTGCATTGTAAACCAAAGATTACAAAAGTAGACTGACCAACCATTGAAAGTTAGTTTTCCCATTTGGGTTTCCAGGGTAAACATTATGTCTTTGTGTATGGATTTCTCTATGGTTGTGGAGTAATTTCTATGCGTGAAATGATTCTCTTATCTTTGTTAATGAATTATAATGATGAATGCCTTTATGGGTGTGTTAAATATTGTGTATGGGTTATTGGTGTTCTTAGCTACGTCCAATGTACTCTCTGTAGTTGAATTCATGGTTAAAATGAAGATTTCCCTACTGTATTTCTATTAGAATCACTCAAAAATTATTTTTCCCATTAATTTTCCATGAAATAAAACAACTATGTAACGATCTCCATCCATTTCATGTTGAATTGGGATCAATGGTTATTAGAATCTAGTTGTTTTAACTTTCAAGCTAAGCTTTTAATTTTGCATATGAAGCAAATAAATTCAGTGATGTTGAAGCCATTGGTAGCTAAACCACCAATGATTGACTAAGCTTGAGGTTGTGGAGAAATTAAATGCTTATTAACGAAGTCAACTTACCTAGGAGGGACAAATCGTTGGGTCATACACAGTCGTACAACACTCATACGTAGCTTTAAGAATTCATTTGGTATAAAGGGAATCCCAATTGATTTGTGTCTTGGATCCTTCTCACTGTATTTTGAGATTATGTGATTCACTACTTCAAGATCATTATCTCAGTTAACTGGATCAATAGCCTTTAACTCCACCATGGTATCGACTCAATCAACTGAATATCCAACACATTATATACATATGGATCTAGAACTACTCACTATGGATGCTATGTTGATAGGTAAACAAGGTATGCATATATTTTTATAAGGGACAATAAATATTTTCTTGCAGAGGAAGAATTGCCAAGAAAAAAGGACAATTTTGTCTATTTTGGTGATTTGCAAACTCAATCTCCTCTTATGATCAAAGAAGAAAACAATAGAGAGAAATAAAGGGTCGTTCTAGCTTCATGTTGGATATATTTAGTGAGGAAATTGAATTCACATGTGAAATGATAGACATTCTCTCTTATCTGAAGTGCATTATGGACTCTATAAATCTCCTCCTTGTTGATTTTTTGATTCTCATATCTTGATAGTTATTGCCTTATGATTTAAAAACAACATTCACTTTCATACCGCATTTATCATAGAATAATTATACACTGAAAATATCAACTATAACAATGCAACAAAAATAACAAGATCTAGAAATATTAACCATGCACAATAGACACAAGAACACAAGAGTTTATCCTGGGAAACCCAACCTTGGGAGAAAACACAACAACCTTTATTATAGAAGAATTCAATCCAAGATATTACCAGTACATTACCATCACCAGATCAAAATACCATACAGAGAAGATCCTTCCCAAGCCTAACATCTCCAAGAGCTAGCGTCTCACTAGAATAGCCAAGATACAATCAAGAGAGAGCTTCTCCAAGTCTAGCACCTCTCCAACTGCGGTGCACTTACCAAGATAACCAAAAACTCCAAGATATAGTGAAATTACCTCAATTGCAGCTGACAAATTCCTAGTACACACTGCCGAAGGAGAGTTATGTCTGTCTATCCAAATGAAATGATCCATCATGTATTTATACTAATCCAGGTGCCTATCTTTTTCTTGTGGGGCCGACTTCTCATTCTGGGTCTTCAATTTCACTTTATTATTTTTTGTCTTTTACTGGTGGGGTCGACTTCTCTTCCTGGGTATTCAATTTCTTCTTGGGGCTTCTTTAATGTTCAGATGGGTCTTCTTGTACTTCCTTGTGGAGAATGACTGCCCAAAGTTGCAAAAATTCAACACCCCTTCTCATTGAGGGAGATGTTCTCCATACTTGGATTTATTATGCTATAGAAAGGTTGTCCTTGAGCTTGGTTGATGTAGTATTCCCTGGCATGCACCCAATTGATGTATACTTCTCCCACATAACACCTAGTTTATGTATGTTTCTCCCACATAGCACCTTGGGTCTCCAATGGTCCTTGTCAAGTCACATGATCAAGGATAGACACCACAATTGGGCCATTCTCCTTAGCCAAGTCACATGGCCATCGAAGGAGAATGTTTACCTGATGCTAATACACAAAGAAAATCAACACCCTGGGCCATTCTCCTTAGCCAAGTCACATTGACATCAGAGGAGAATGTTTGCCTGATGCTAATACACAGAGAACATCAACGCCCTGTACCATTCTCCTTAGCCAAGTTACATGGCCATCAAAGGAGAATGATTGTCCGATGCATATGTACCTCGAGTCTTTTTCGGTCCTTGTCAAGTCACATGATCAAGGATAAAGACTACGCTTGGGTCATTCTTCTTAGCCAAGTCACATGAATATGGCTATGACCAAGCGATGTAATATGCAAATTGTATTTTTGTTTTTAATAAATATAATATGATACCAACTATTGGGAATATTGATAGAGATGGGGGATGATTTATCCACAAGAGAGGGAAATGTCTATAGTTTCTAAGAGGGGGTCCAAGGAGGAAATTAATTATGGGTATTAATCCAAACCTATATTTCTGAATTTTAAATATCATTGGGGATAACTTCTATTTTGTGGTTGAGTGTATGAGAGCCCTATCATTAAATGCATGTCAAGGGATGGGTGTAGAAATGACATCCATAGTGTAGAAGTGACGTCTGAGGGAATGAGAGCAGTGAATGGGTACATTCCTTGGGTTGGGCAGGTCAAGAGGAAGAGAGTTGGAGGAAATTCGGGATAGTTGTAGGAGGATACCGGTGGGTTGTGGGATTTGAACTATGAGTGGACTGTTAGAGGCACCCTTCTCTTGTAGATTTTTATCCCCAACTCGAGGGTGAATTGTTGTTGAGATTTGAAACAACAGATCTATGGTTGGGTGGAACATCCTTCCAAAGAAACTAGTTGCACAAACATTTTTAAAGATAATTGTTTAATTATTTTATGAGTTTCTCTTATGAGTTTTATGGTTGTGTTTTTAACCTATGCATGAGAATGATTTTTATGTGTTGTTGTAGATAATTTTATGGTTGTATTATGTTCTTTTAGAGTGTTTTAGATGCATTTTAGTCATGGGTATCAAAATCTAGTTAAATATGTGTTAAATTTGTAGTTGGTAAGCTACATGAATTAATTAGCAAAATAAATTTTCGAATATTATGTGTATTTTATGCAAGTAATGTTCCTTGGTTAAGTTGGGGGACGTTACAAAGGCCATGTCCTTTACCATCTGAGTAACTTACTCAAAAGAGATTGGTTGCATCAAACTTAAATTTTTTCTCATGATAAATGAGAGGGGGAATGGAGCTTGTGATAGTTCAAATAACTACTTGTTTGATCTGGTGTGGCTCAGTTAACACCTAATTGAAGTGGTTCTCGAGATATTATTCATATTTTCCCTTGAGGATAACTTGAGAGTATAAATTATGTTATGGTGACTCCTCTTATTTATCAATGAATTATGGAAAAAACTAGTGTTCTTGTCCCCGTTTTTGAGCCAACGAATTCTAAATTTTTGTTTACAGAGGATTTATTCTTGGTTCTCTTGAATGTTTATTTCCTTGTGGAGGTAATTTTCTTGGGCTACATGTTCCTCTATCTTGTTGAATGATAATACCCTGGAATTTTTCCATGTAATTTTCACGAGGTTTCCATTCAATGAACCTATGACATAGAGCATTTGTTTGTGGGATATTAAAGAATACCCCTAATTTCACTAGATATTGATAAATACATCCCCAAATCATTTTGTTTAGCCCCCCTCCTAATACATTTTTCCAATAAAAAAACCCTATTTTTACTAGATATCCCTTATTTTTACAAAATATCCCTTTTTGTATCCTCCAATACCTATAAACCCCCATGTACCCTACATCCCCACCCCCCCAATACCTACAATACATTGACTCTATTTTTCATAATTTAAAAACCTCCTTTATGAATGAACGTGATAAGATAAATTGGTCAATAAGATAAAGCCCCCATGATCCCTTTCCAATTGAATTTGGGATTGAAATATGTTGTCAAATGTCTCCTCATTCCATGTTTTGATGTTTTTATTGACTTGCTTAATCCTTTGTTGAAATTGGTACATCCTTGTTCCTTGAAAAGGACCTACTTCCTTCCACCATGTTCCTATATTTTGCATGAAATCTGTGTTATATTCTTTGCAAAATTGATCCCATGTACTATACACTGATATGGGAGAAAATGGAGTATGGAGGGTGCTTATCACCCCCTAGTTGGATGATTTGTGGGGGTTCGGGGGCAGGAGCCCCCGAGGAAAAAAAATTGGTCTGTTTTTTGCGGTTTTTCAACACATGGTTTTTGCCGATAGTTTTCTAATTCAGGTTAAGGAATTAGGGTTGTTGACTAATCTGGGTCAATGGATTAGGGATTTGGGTGTCATGGGATCCTATATGTATATTGTATTGTAAACAATGAAGATATGATGAATAGAATATTAGAGGTGCGACTCTAAACATGTTGTTGGGTTTCCCGATTTGGGTTTCCAGGGTAAAATCTTTGTGTAATGTGTGTGTATTCCATTGTATATTTTTTGTTTTTATTGATAATTTGGTTGCAGTAAAAATTGTACAAGGTTAAAATATACATTTGGTATTAGAGAAATTTTTGGCTTCAGGGGGGCACCTTTGTGGCTAAGGGTTTGGCTCGAGTCTGTGATAAGCCTTGTTACAGTGGGAGATCTGTAGTATTGATTCTTCAGGTGAAACGAAATGGCAAGCAGTTTGAAAATAGAGATCGAGAAATTTAATGGGCAAAGTTTTGAGTTGTGGAAGCTCAAGATGGAAGATCTATTGGTAGACAAAGATCATTGGATCGCAGTGGATCTAGGTACTGCACCTACATGAACGTCAATAGAAGACTGGAAAAAGTTGGATCGAAAGGCGAAGAGCACAATCTGGTTGTGTCTCTAAGATTCAATATTGTTGAATGTGTCAAGGGAAGCTACCACCAAGGCATTATGGGATAAGTTGGGCAGTTTGCATCAATCTAAGTCCCTGGTAAACAAATTGTTCCTATGGAAGACAGTGTATAACCTAAGGATGAAATATGGAGACTTGATGACAAAGCATTTGAATGCGTTCAATATTGTGGTAAGACAATTATTATATGTTGATATTAAAATTTCAGATGAAGATAAGTGTATTTGTTTATTGTACTCTTTACCATACTCGTGGGATAGTCTAGTTGTGGCCATATGTTGTAATAGATCTAAGTCCTCAAGTTGGAGATCTAAATCTAAGGGTAGATCTAAATATCTCATAAAGTTTGTAAAGGTATGTCGAAGATGTGGAAAACAAGGGAACTACAAGAAGCAATGTAGATCCAAAAGCATTGGGAGAGGGAAGAGATCTAAAGATGCTCCTTCTATAGAAGCAAAAACCTCCTCGAAAGAAGGAGGGGATGTGTATGTGGATTCATTAAGCGCACATGCAGATCATGAGGCATGGTTGGTTGACTCAGGTGCATCCTTTCATATGATTCCCCACAGGGAGTGGTTCTGTGAATATGAAAAGTATGATGGACGTGATGTTTTCCTAGGTGATGACTCAACAACCAAATCATAGGACGAGGAAAATTCAAGTTGAAGCTTATAGATGGAAGGATTATAAAACTACATGGTGTTCTGCACATCTCAGGATTGGCCAAAATTTTTATTTTTGTAAGCAAAATGGACGATGCAGGGGTAAAAACAGTGTTTGAGAAAGAAACCTACAGGATTGTTCGAGGAGAAATGGTGTTGTTGAAGGGATTTCATATTGGAACTATGTATAAGTTGCAGGGAAGCACTATTAGTGATGGGTGTAATAGTTCCATTGTTCCTAAGATTGGATCCAAAGAAGAAAAAACTCCTACAGTCTCTGGAGAAAAGGATATGTTGTGGCATCAAAGACTGGGGCATATTGGAGAGAAGTGATTTCGACTACTACATGGTAAGGGTATGGTTGAAGGTATGTATAACTGTTCTCTGGATTTTGATTTATGTGAACATTTTGTATATGGGAAGACGAATCGAGTAAGATTCCCTTCTGGTGCAACGAGGGAAGAGGGAATTCTACAGTTGGTGCATAGTGATGGGTTTGGACCTGTGTCAGTTCCATCACTGGGAAAATCTATGTACTATGTCTCATTTATAGATGAATTCTCGAGGAATACATGGATATGTTTCCTCGGGAAGAAATTTGAAGTCTTTGATAGGTTTAAAGAGTTTAAGGCTCTTATGGAAAATCAAACAGATAAAATAATTAAGGCGCTGAGGACGGATAATGGTGGAGAGTTCTACGGAAATAAATTCGAAGAATTTTGTAAGAACTGCAGTATAGAAAAGCATAAGACTACTCCATATACACCTCAGCGGAATGGAGATGCAATAATGATGAATAGAACATTCATGGAAAAAGTTAGGTGCATGCTCAGTGGTGTCGAATTAGGACAATAATTTTGGGCAGAGGTAGTGGGTATTGCATGTTACCTGGTCAATTGATCACCCTCATCAACACTAGATGACAAGACTCCACATGATGTATGGACTGTTAAGAAACCCTCTCTCACACATCTCAAGGTATTTTGTTGTGAGGCCTATGTTCACATTCCAAAGGAAAACATCAGTAAGTTGGATAAAAAGGTTAAAAAGTGTATCTTTATTGGGTATGAAGATGGTCTGAAAGGGTATAAGCTTTGGAACCCATAAATTAAGAAGGTACTCTATAGTCGAGATGTGGTGTTTAGAGAAATCAAAGATGTTGTCAAACGAGAAGTCCTACCAAGGAAGGAAGAACCAGAGAAAATAGAGTTTGAGTTGAAGGATGATGAATCAGACTCCATAGAAGAACATGAATCAGAAGAAGAAGATATTCATAATCCAGTATTGAAGAGATCGGTTCAGAAAATAAGGAAACCATAAAGGTATAATCCACCTGATTTTCGTTCGAATTTGGTTTTGTCTATTACTGAAGATGATCCTAGAACTGTTAGGGAGGAAGTAGATTTAGAGGATATAAAACTCTGGAAAAAGGCCATGGTTGAAGAAATGACAGCCTTGGATAAGAAAGAGGATTGGTATCTATTAGAGTTGTCAATTGGAAGAAATATCATTGGCAACAAATGGGTGTTTAAAAGAAGTTGAATGCAGAAGGCAAAGTGGAGAAATACAAAGCTCGGTTAGTAGAAAAAGGTTATTCCTAGGTTGAGGGAATTGACTTTGGTGAGATTTTTTCTCATGATGGCAAGTTAACTTCTATTAGATTACTTTTACGTGTTTCTATTGTGTTTCATTTTGAAATAGAACATATGGATGTGAAGACAACATTCCTAAATGGGGATCTAGAAGAAGAAATCTAAATGAAGCATCCAGAAGGCTTTGTTGTGAAGGGAAAGAAGGAGTTGGTATGCAAGCTGAAAAAGTCCTTGTATGGGTTAAAGTAATCACCAAGAATGTGGTATAAAAAATTTGATACTTATATGTTCGGACTTGGCTTCATAAGGAGAAAAGAAGATCGTTGTGTGTATTTCAAATTAATTGGCGATCATCTTATTTATTTGGTCTCGCATGTGGATGATATGTTGTTGATAGGAAGCAACAAGCAGATTATCCAAGATGTGAAAACTCATTTGTCCTCTAAATTTGACAGGAAGGATCTTGGTGCTGCAAATTTCATTTTGGGCATGGAAATTAAAAGAGACCGGACAAACAGGAAACTCATGTTAATTTAGAGGAAATATGTCGAAACAATCTTACAGAGGTTTAATATGTAAGAATGTCAACCGATCAAGGTTCCAATTCCTATAGGTGTAAAGTTATTTGTGGATTAGTGTCCCAAGACACAGGAAGAGGAAGATGACATGTCTCGTGTTCTATATGCAAGTGAAGTTGGAAATTTGATGTACACAATGGTCTATACTATACCGAACATTGCACATGCAGTGGGAGTTTTGAGTAGATATATGTCAAAACCAGGGAAGGAGCATTGGACAACAATAAAGAGGGTTTTCAGGTATTTGCGTAGCACTAGCAGTTATGGATTGTACTACTAAGGAAGATCAATATTGGACAGAGTGTTGGACATACATGGATTTGTGGATGCAGATTAGGTTGGAGATCTGGATCGTGAAATATCTACAAGTGGGTATGTGTTTAACCTGTTTAGAGGAGTAATAAGTTGGATGAGAAAAAGATAGTTTGTAGTGGCACTCTCAACTACAAAAGTCGAATACATGGCAGCCACTCATGCAAGCAAGGAAACAATATGGTTACAAAGATTGTGTTCATGTATTGGGTTGGTACAAATAGATATACGGATAGATTGTGATAGTTAGAGTGCAATATTCTTAGCGAAGAAATTGACTTATCATTCAAAGACAAAGCATATTGATGTCCATTGTCACTTTGTGAGAGACATGGTTGAAGACAAGAAGGTGTTGTTGATGTAGGTGTACATTTTGGAGAATGTTGCAGATTCATTAACACAATATGTGAGCACTGAGAAGTTCTCTTGGTGTAGAGGATCTATGGGCATTGTTTCCCTAAATTGTTGACTATCCAATCATGTAACCCTTTGCATGCAAAGAAAACAACAAGTGGGAGAATGTTGGATATGTCTTATATTCTTTGCAAAATTGATTCCATGTACTATACACTAATATGGGAGGAAAGAAGGTTTGGGAGGTTCGGGGGTGAGATCCCCTGATAAAAAAAAATTGGTCTGTTTTTGGCGGTTTTTTGCATCCATTTTTTTTACGGTTTTTCGGCACATGGTTTTTGTCAATGGTTTTATAATTCCAATTAAGGAATTAGGGTTGTTGACTAATCCAGGTCAATGGATTAGGGGTTTGGGTGTCATGGGATCATATATGTATATTGTATTGTAAACAATGAAGATATGACGAATGGAATATTAGAGGTGCGACTCTAAACATGTTGTTGGTTTTCCTGGTTTGGGTTTCTAGGGTAAAATCTCTGTGTAATGTGTGTGTGCCATTGTATATTTTTTGCTTTTATTGAGAATATGTTTGCAGTAAAAATTGTATAAGTTTAAAATATACAATATGAATGCTCAATCCAGAACATTTCAAATTTGAAGTGCTTCAATCTAGGGAGGAAAGAGCTATCCCATCTAAGGCTTATCAACAAATGATCTGATCCTTTGAAGGGTAGGATTTCAGTCAATATGGATGTCTTCATTTGAAGTAGGGAATCTAAGCCTAGAAATCGATCTAGCCTAATTGTGATTTGGATTGATCCCCCCTTATGTTATTCCATGTGTGGCACCCATTGTTTAATCAGATATACAACCTTTCAATGGTTTCTTTGAAATCCAAGCTATCAACATCTAATCATCATTGATCTCCCCTCTTCTCTTGTAGGGATGTGATCATGTCAAAATGACTTCTAAGAATTTAGGGGTTCCCTTGTATGACCATGCCCAAAGTTTGAATGGAGTCTAGGAACATATTTTTGAGTGTTGGATTGGATGGGCCATAGGCATTAGTGATGAACCCCTGGTCTTGAGATATGATCCCTTTGTAGCTTATTGTTTGCTAAACACATTTTTATTTATTTATAAATAATAATACTAACTTGCAACTGTTGAGAGGACATAATCCATGTGGATATTGGTGGCCACCCACCTATTCCACTGACTCAAAGAACAATTTTCCATTTTGACATTTTTTCTACACTTTTTCGAGTCTTGAACTTATGGGGCTATTTTGAGGCCTTAAACAATGTTTTCTGGGAACGACAACACCCAAATGATACAAAAAGGCATGTTCTGGGCTGACCAGAATGTGTACTCCTCGATTAGACCTTTCCAACAAGCTATCGAGCGCACCAAACATAGATCATATGCAAAAGTTACAACCTCAGGAGCTTGGTGTACCAACTAACCCCATTGGGGCCCACAAACCTTTTGGTGTTTCATCTCCTGGGGTTAGGTTTTTGGATGTTTAGGGTTTCCTCATTGCATATTTAAGATAAAAAGGCCTTTCAGCCTCATTTAATGTGCTTTGGAAAATGCACGTAATTGTCACATCTCTTCTTAGAGATAAGCTACCACCATTCGAACGAGTTTGTTTCATTCTGCATTTTTACAGTTCAACATATTTCATTTATTAATAGAAGTCAAATTTCATTGTATCTCTTTGTTTTTTTTATAAATTTGTATTTCATTTCGTTCAATTTATAAATCCAGATCAAGATAGTCATAGCCATCAGAAACACCAAATAGTTGAATGTTGTTTGATGCATTTCACTCATGGGTTCCCACAATATCATAACTAACATACTCAATGCCACTGCGATAATGGTAATCAAATATTTTTTAATGCATAATTTTATATCACCCATGCATTGGAGAGTCTATGAACCCTACATCGAATATGGTATAACTATTGCATAAATATTAATGTATGAGCTTGGTAAACTTTGGTACGCTAAACATATAGATGGATGGATGGACAACTATTCCATTGCAGACTCGTTAAGAGTGAAAATCAAACTCACAAATCTTTAGAAGTGAATCGTGGGATGAAAAATTGATGGTGGTCTTCCTAAGAGCAGTTGTCTTCCATGTCCTATGCATGTAATAATATATATGATGAATGTTAGGATATTTAGACACTTAGGAGTTAGTTAAGATCTACTTGGTCTAATATGTCGTTAGGTAAAAGTGTGTTTCTTTAGTATGCATTAGTATGCATTTGTAGTTAGGAAATCCGACGGTCACGATATGTTCCCGA
>ML788886.1:3058-26740 GCA_009831015.1 Picea engelmannii
CCAACTACCATAGTGGGCCTTTATTAATATGGTGGACCTAGTCCACCTTACATTGAATGACCACATTCCCATATATTAATTGACTTCCACTAATAACACATAACTACATTCCCATTGGGTACCTCCCTAGGTACCCCATATTATCTCCCTAGGTATACTACATAATGAGTTTCAATTGTTTCTCTATCTGAGCAAGAGCTTTCCTGCAAAGAGTGCAGTGAAATTGTCTACAAGGAGTGCATTGATGGGTTCAGAGTATCAATATCTGAAAGTTCAGAAGAGATAACATTATTCTCATCCTCACAGAATTGCAAGTTTAAGCATAGGAGTCATGCAAGGAGTGCACAGGTTGAGAGAAGTCTCAATGTTTGCAAACTGAGTGAAGCTGTTGAAAGACTGCTATTGTAGGGAGTGCACAGAGTCAAAAGAAGTTCAAATACTTGGTGTATTGAAGAAGTGCCACAAGGAGTGCACGCAGGAAATTTTCCTCCAAAGGACTTGAGGATTTTTCGATCAAGCTCAGGAGGGGTAGGGTCTTTGAAGCTGTCGAAGAAAAGGTTAAGAGAGCGAGTGCCTTGAAGTATTGTAAGAAGGCGCAACAACATTGTTTGCTGGATGATAAATTTCATGAAGGGATACCATGTTCATTTCACCAAAATCGTCAAGGAGGAAATTGACGGTCAGAATCCTCCGTGGAGGATTCGCGAAGTCCCATAAGCTATCAGATCTCGCAAAGAAGCAGGGGAGTTACGACAGCATTCGGCGGGTGAAAATCTCGAGAGAATAGAGCCATAGGATCTGGGCCAATAGGGCCGTCAGATCACTCACATATTTCATGAATTTAGGGTTTCACAATGTGAAAGCTCAAAGTTTGAGTACCCCAAGTCGCGAAAGGTGAAGTACTGAGGTTGCACATAAGAGACACGTAGCAAAACCGCAAGGTGGGCCTGGGAAGTGGATCAGCGGACACACATCACCCATTTGGAGGAGTCAACACTTTGTTGACCTCTCGCATCTCAGGGACTCGAGAGATAAGGGAACAAGAGTTCGAGCCTTCGAATCGCGAAGTCGTGAGTAGCGAAAACAAGAGGAGAAAGTTCAAATCTCGCCTCTCAGGGGTTTGGGAAGGAAAGGTGTCGAGGTTGGACCTTTGAACTCACGAAGGCATGAGAGGCGAAAGGTGCTAGTGTTTATCCTAGCCGGTGGTCACGCAAGGAGGGCGCTGACAAAGGGAGAGCTGTACCCATTTTGCAACCTCAGTTATCATGGGATTGCAGAGGAAGAGACGGAGGTTACAACTCGTGAATTTGCGAGATCGCGAACTGTGAGAAAGAACTTGTGGATCGATTAGAAAGGGGATTCCAAAAGAGAATCTGAAAGAGCCGATCCAACTCGAAGGGCATATAGAGCCGATCCTGTGAGCAGATCTTGGTTCGAGGGCCGATAGGTTTGCGTCAGTGTGGTATCAGAGCACAAAATGGTTTCTTTTCTTTCTGTAGCAGGGAAAAGGAAGATTCACCATGCTGCCGAGAAGAAGGGACAGACAAACACCCGATCTGCCAGAGGAGAGGGAAATGCCAAGAAAAAGAGGTAGGCAGATGCCTGATCCAACCATGGAAAGAGAGATGCGTGATTTACACGCCAAACTTGAGGACATGGAGACAGCACAGAGGTGCACAGTCGGTGTTGGGGATCTTAGTGATTCTGAAAGTGAAAATGAAGCCGAACATGAAGGGGAAGAAGTTGTAGCCCAAGATGTAGCAAATGAATGCCTACTCAGGGCTGTTGTAAGGATTGGTGCCAGGGAAAAAATGGACATCCCAGTATATGAGGGAAATCTAGATGCTGAAGAGCTTCTAGACTGGATTAGAGCTCTAGACACTTATTTTGACTATGAAGATGTCGAGGAAGACAAGAAAGTCAAACATGCTGTCACAAGATTGAAAGAACATGCAACATTGTGGTGGAATGAACTACAAGCTGATAGACGCTGGAAAGGCAAGCGGAAAATCAAGAGTTGGGATAGGATGATCACAAAGATGAAAGAGAAATTCATTCCCAGGGATTACCAGATTACTCTATTTCGGAGAATGCAAAATTTGAGACAGAAATTGATGTCAGTGAAGGAGTACACTGAAGAATTCTACACGCTGAACATCAGGGCAGGTCATTGGGAAAGTGATGATGAAAAAGTTGCTAGATATATGAATGGTCTGAGATAAGACATTCAGGATGAGATGAGCATGATGACCATCCGAACAGTGGAAGATGCTTATTAGATGGCTCTGAAAGCTAAAGAGAAGCTTAGACGAAAACAAGGTCAAAGAGGTCAAGGTAGAAGTTAGCCTAGAGGCAAATTAGTTGCCCAGGATAGAAATCAGAAACCCAAGGAAGACTGGAAGAAACCTCAGACTCAAACTGAGAGAGGTGGAAGTTCACATAGAGGGCAGCATACCAAACAACGAGGTCAGTATGCTGACGCAAACATTTTTCCTCGTACCAGAGGTAGAGGAAGAGGAAGAGGTGGAGTGGTAAAATGCTTCACGTGTGGAAAGAATGGACACAAATCTTATGAATTCTGAGACAAAAAGAAAGAAGGTGGTGAGACTCACATTGCCAAAGCACAGAGGTGAAATGTTGAGGCAGAGGATGCTGAAGGTGGAAGATCGTTGATGATGCGAAAAGTTCTCTTAACGCCAGAGAAAGAGGTGGAAAATCCAGTGCAAAGGAACAGTCTTTTTCAGACTGCTTGCAAGACCAAGGACAGGTTATGCAAGGTCATTGTGGACAATGGTAGCATAGATAATCTCATTTCTACAAAGATGGTAGAAAAGCTAGAGTTGGAGACAGTTGAACATCCAAGTCCATACAGAGTTTCATGGCTACAAAAAGGACATCAGGCAAATGTCACTAAATAGTGTTTAGTTGAATTTAAGATAGAAGGATATAATGATAAGATACTCTGTGATGTTATTCCCATGGATGTTTGTCATCTATTGCTGGGTAGACCGTGGCAATATGACAAAAATATGATTCATGATGGGAGAAAGAACACATACACCCTAGAGAAGAATGGGAGAACTCACATGTTGTTGCCGATTAAGGACAAAGAGGTGAAACTTGAAGTAAGCAACATTGTACTTCTCATGAGTGGGAAGGAACTTCTTACAGAGGTTAAGAAGAAGGAAGAACCGCAATTCATTGTGGTCAGGAAGCCAAAGATTATTTTAACTAGTACAAGGGTAGATTATTTACCAGAAAAGGTTCAGAAGCTGTTGGAAGAGTTTGCTGACATAGTAGTGGATGAACTACCTCGTTCATTGCCACCGATCAGAAGTGTGAGTCATCATATTGATCTCATACCTGGAGCTAGTTTGCCAAACAAAGCAGCGTACAGATTGATGTTGTAGGAGAATGAAGAGGTCAAAAGACAGGTTCATGATTTAATGGACAAGGGTTTGGTTAGATAAAGCTTGAGTCCATGTGCTGTTCCGACAGTGCTCAGTCCAAAGAAAGACGGAGGCTGGAGGATGTGTACTGACTCGAGGGCAATTAACAAGATAACCATCATGTACAGATTTTCATTACCAAGGATGGATGATCTGATGGATTGCTTAAGTGGAGCAAAGTTTTTTTCGAAGATTGATTTGAAAAGTGGATATCACCAGATTCGTATGAGAGAAGGTGATGAATGGAAGACAACCTTCAAGACTAACGAAGGGTTGTATGAATGGCTTGTTATGTTGTTTGGATTAACAAACGCACTAAGTACTTTCATGATATTGATGAATGAATTCCTGAAGGATTTCATCGCGAAATTTGTCATTGTGTATCTTGATGACATACTGATTTTCAGTAAAACAGAGGTGGAGCATCTAAAACATTTAGCTACAGTGATGAAGAGGTTACAGCAAGAGAAGTTGTTGATAAACATGAAGAAATCCTCATTCATGAAGACAGAGCTCATTTATTTGGGATTTGTTATTTCAGCAGATAAGTTGAGGATGGATCCAGATAAGGTGGAGGTAATCAAGAATTGGCCATCACCGTAGAGTATATTTGAGGTAAGAAGTTTTCATGGATTGGCTAGTTTCTACTGGAATTTCATCAGGAATTTCAGTGGAATTAGTGCACCGATGATGGACACAGTGAAGAAGAGACACAAGTCTTTTCACTAGATAGAAGAGGCTGAGAAAAGCTTCAATTTGTTGAAGAGGAAAATCACGGAGCAACCAATTATGGTGTTGTCGGATTTTACAAAGACATTTCAAGTAAAATGTGATGCAAGTGGATTTGCAGTAGGGGCAGTCTTGAGTCAAGAATATAGGCTGATAGCATACTTCAGCGAGAAGCTGAATGAAGTGAAAGTGAAATACTCCACATATGACAAGGAGTTATATGCTATTGTTCAGGCATTGAAGAAATGGAGACATTACTTGATTCCCAAGGAATTTGTCTTGTATAGTGACAATCATGCTTTGCAATTTGTAACTCAATAGGAGAAGTTGAATCAAAGACATGTTAAATGGGTTGAATACATGTAGAACTTTACTTTTGTAACTAAGCATATTTTTGGAACTGCTAACAAATTTGTTGATGCTTTGAGCAGGAAATGTTTGTCGTTGCAGGAGTTCAGAGTCAAAACACTGGGTTTTGATGATCTTAGGGACATGTATAGAGATGATCTAGATTTTAAGGAGGCATATGAAGCAACTGAGAATCCTATTCTTAGGGATAGGAGTCAATGGACAGAATACATGATCCAAGAAGGATTATCGTTTAAGGGTAATCAACTTTGTATTCCAAAATGCTCCATGAGGGAGAATTTGCTGAAGGAGAAACATAGTGGACGATTGGACAGACATTTCGGTCATGACAAGACGTTCGCAAAGTTGAATGAGTCATATTTTTTTCCAGGGATGCGAGCAGACGTCAAAAGATTCATGGATAGATGAATAATTTGTCAACATTCAAAGGGAAAGAGGCAGAATGCAGGTTTATACCAACCGTTACCCATACCTGATAGGCCATGGGATGCAGTCAGCATGGAATTCATATTGGGATTGTCGAGAACACAAAGAGGGTTTGACTTGATATTTGTAGTGGTAGATAGATTTTATAAGATGGCACACTTCATACCGTGTTAGAAAACTAGTGACACAACTCACATTGTGAATCTATTTTTCAAAGAAGTCATTCGACTTCACGGCTTACCAAGGAGCATAGTTTCGGATCGAGACAACAAGTTCGTAGGAAACTTCTGGAGAACCTTATGGAAAAAGCTGGGAACAAACTTATCGTTCAATTCAACTTATCATCCTCAGACGGATGGACAGACAGAAGTTGTGAATAGGAGCTTGGGAGACTTGTTGACGAGTTTGGTGACAGAGCACCACAGTCAGTGGGACAATATTCTACCACAAGTGGAATTTGCTTATAATGATTCAATCAACAGGAGCACAGGGCAGAGTCTGTTCCAAATTGTTTATGGCATGTAGCCAAGAGGAGTTTCTAAATTGAGGGATTTAGAACAGAATGCAACTAGGAGTGCTAGTGCAGAGGATTTCGCAGAAGCGATGAAGGAACTTCATAGCCAGGTGAAGGAGCATTTACAGAACTCGAGCTAAGAGTATAAGTGCAGAGCAGATCAACATAGGAGACAACTTCAATTTGAGGTTGGTGATTTGATTCTGGCACATCTGTGAAAGAAAAGGTTCCTGAAGGGGACATATAACAAACTGAAGATGAAGAAGATCGGACCATGTAAGGTCTTGAAGAAATTTGGGGCAAATGCTTATGAGATTGAATTACCCGATGAGATCAGAATCTCTGTGATATTCAATGTCTCAAATTTGTACACATACAAAGTAGAGGAAGCAGGAACAAGTGATGAACAACCAGAGGTTCAGTGGACTAAACAGATGCCAGTTGCAGAGAAGCCATAGATGGAAAGCATACTAGACAAAAGAGTTAGCAAAAGGACCAGAAGAAAGGAATACTTTGAATACTTGGTCAAATGGAAGGGCCATCCAGTTGAAGATGTCAGCTGGGAAAATGAAGAAGAGATTCAGAAGCATGGACAGACCATGTGAGCGCTCATGGACAGGAGCCCATGAAAATTTTCAAGTGAGGGAGTATGATGCAGGAGCATCGCCAACGCCAAGTGAGCGTGGGGAAAGCGCCAACGCATTTTGGGCACATGATGAATTGTTTAAAAATTTTTGAAGATGGATGCACCAAATGTAAATGTAATAGTTAAGGAGAGGCGTACTTCTTGATTTGTAATCAGACCTTGAGCATCCCACTCTCATCTGAAGGACTAAGAGGGATTTATGCTAGTTAATGTAAGTAGGTAGCTTTGAATTCTTAGATTAGATAGTTTTAGGAGCGGAGGGAAAATGGATATAGACACCCTCATTTGTATCATTGTAACATTAGAAAGAGTAGCATAATCAATCAAGAGAGCAGAGAGTTGTAGTTGAAAACACCCATGTATAGAGATTTGAATTAATAGAAAGATCTTCGATTCAAATTCATGGTGTTGTATTTGTTCTCTGTGTATGCATTGTGAATGTTATGCTCATGAATGTTTATTCCCTGTTATACATTTTCTTTGATGTGTGAATGTTTCATTTCATATTTAATGTCTGAAATCTGAAGAGAGGGAGAGTAAGGAATGAGTTTCAATTTTTTCTCTATCTGAGCAAGAGATTTCCTGCAAAGAGTGCAGTGAAATTGTTTGCAAGGAGTGCATTGATGGGTTCAAAGTATCAATCTCTTAAAGATCAGAAGAGATAACGTTATTCTCATCCTCGCAGAATTGAAAGTTTAAGCACAGGAGTCATGCAAGGAGTGCATAGGCCGAGAGAGGTCTCAGTGTTTGCAAACCGAACAAAGTTGTTGAAAGACTGCTGTTGTAGGGAGTGCACAGAGTCAAAAAAAGTTCAAATACTTGGTGTATTGAAGAAGTGTCGCAAGGAGTGCATGTAGAAAATTTTCCCCCAAAGGACTTGAGGATTTTTTGATCAAGCTCAGGAGGGATAGGGTCTTCGAAGCTGTCGAAGAAAAGGTTAAGAGAGCGAGTGACTTGAAGTATTGTAAGAAGGCACAGTGACATTGTTTGCTAGCGGATAAATTTCGTGAAGGGATTCCGTGTTCATTTCACCAAAATCGTCAAGGAGGAAATTGACGGTTGAAATCCTCCGTGGAGGATTCACGAAGTCCCAGAAGCCATCAGATTTCGTAGAGAAGCAGGGGAGTGATGGCAGCATTCGGAGGGTGAAAATCTCAGGAGAATAGAGCCATAGGATCTGGGCCAATAGGACCATCAGATCACTCACATATTTCGTGAATTCGGGGTTTCACAAGGTGAAAGCTCAAAGTTTGAGTGCCCCAAGTTGCGAAAGGTGAAGTCATGAAGTACTGAGGTTGCACATAAGAGACACGTAGCAGAACCGCAAGGTGGGCCCAGGAAGTGGACCAGCGGACACACGTCACACATTTGGAGGAGTCAACACTCCATTGACCTCTCACATCTCGGGGACTTGGGAGATAAGGGAACAAGAGTTCGAGCCTTCGACTCGCGAAGTTGCGAGTAGCAAGAATGAGAGGAGAAAGGTCAAATCTTGCCTCTCGAGCGTTCGGGAAGGAAAGGTGTCGAGGTTGGACCTTTGAACTCACAAAGGCACGAGAGGTAAAAGGTGCTAGTGTTTAGCCTAGCCGGTGGTCGCACAAGGAGGGCACTGACAAAGGGAGAGTTGTACCCATTTCATGACCTCGGTTATCGCAGGATCGTAGAGGAAGAGATGGAGGTTATGACTTGCGAATTTGCGAGATCGTGAACCATGAGAAAGAACCTGTGGATCGATTAGAAAGGGGATTCCAAAAGAGAATCTGAAAGAGCTGATCCGGCTCGAAGGGCATATAGAGCCAATCCTCTGAGTGGATCTCGTTCTGAGGGCCAATAGGTCTACGTCAGAAACAAGGAGGGATAAGGATATCTGTCGACTCAAGGAAGTTGAACTATGCATGCCTACATGACCCATTCCCTACACCTTTCATGGACAAAGTATTAGAAAACGTAGGAGGACACAAAGCCTACTCATTCACTGATGGATTCTTGGGCTACCATCAAATCAAGATAGCACAAGAAGACAGATACAAGACCACGTTCGCAATAGAATGGGGATCATATCAGTACACAATTATGCCTTTTGGATTGAAGAATGCACCAAAAATATTTTCCAGAGTAGTCATCGTTGCGTTTAAGAAACTCATCCACCAGTTTCTCAAAGTATACCTGGATGATTGGACAATCTAGAATTTGTTGAAAGACCATGTAGAAGTCTTACGGATAATGTTAGAAAGATGAAAACAGTGTCAGATATCACCAAACATAAATAAATGCATATTTGGAACACCATTTGGGATACTATCGGGCCATATAGTATGCAAACAACGTTTACTTGTAGATCCCACAAAGATTGCAGTCATTGTTAACTTACAACCACCAAAAATAGTTTGTTAGCTAAGAGCGATGTTGGGAAAAATAGGATACTATAGAGAGTTCATTAAAGGTTATGCATAGATAACTACACCTATGGAAAATATGCTAATAAAGGATACAAAGTTTCAATGGAGCGACGAGTGTCAACACGGTCTTGATACCCTAAAGGAAAAGATGGTCACCGCACCAATATTAGTCTTTCCAGATTGGGAGAAGACATTCCATGTCCATGCAGATGCATTACCCATAGCTCTTGGAGCTATCTTGGCACAACCAAGAGAGGGGCACTTGGATCACCCTAGATAAAGTAACCCTAGATATGTTACTGTATCTCCTTTATTTCTTTGGCAAACTTGACATTCTCTTACAATTTTTTGAATATCTTTCTTCATTCCTTCCCAACAATTT
This sequence comes from Picea engelmannii, assembly GCA_009831015.1. Taxonomy (NCBI): domain Eukaryota; kingdom Viridiplantae; phylum Streptophyta; class Pinopsida; order Pinales; family Pinaceae; genus Picea; species Picea engelmannii. The sequence goes on from ML788886.1 coordinate 11,973, forward strand.
CTTTTTTTATCTTTTGATATGTTTTAAGGAACCCCGCATTTCCTGCCATCAGAGAGTCATGGGACTCCTTTAATATTTTTTTCTTCGATTTCAATTGAGGGCATAAAAATATTCCACCCTTGTACCAAAGTATATCTCCCTTCCACTCCCAATGTTCCATAGAGTTCATCCCTTCCTTTATACATTGTATTTTTTTTTAGTATTGTTGTCACTTTTCCATTCATGGTGAGCTTCTTCTAGCCACACAGGAATAGAAGATGTAATAGAATATAATATTGAGGCTTATTCTATTTTAGAAAGAGCATATACTACTGCATTGTCCTTCCCTTTTTTGTAGAATATTTCCAAATCAAACCCTTGCATTTTTGCTAGCCATTTTTGTTTCTCATACGATGAAAATAGTTTCTCCAAAAATTACTTTATGCTATCATGGTCTATATCGATTTTAAATTTCCTCTCAATACTATTTCCATTAATTTATTTCATGTAAAATTGCTTCCATTTATTTTTCATATGTAGATTTCACCAAATATTTTCCCTTGAATTGTTTTCTTTCAAAAGCCAATAGTCTCCCTTCTTGTGTCAATATTACTTCAATTCCTAGTCATGATGCATCACATCCTACTATGAATGTTTTACCAAAATCAAGTGTTTCCAATACTGGTGTAGAAGACATGGCATCCTTGACGAGAGAGAATGCTAAAGTAGCCTTATCATTCCATACAAAAGAATTTTTCTTCAAGAGAGATGTGAGTGGGCCAATAATGTGTGCATAATTATTAACAATTTTTTGATAATATCACGTGAGACCCAAGAATCCTCTAAGACTCTTTATTTTTTTAGGATTAGGTCATTTTGTAATATATTGTATCTTTTGAGGGTCCACCTTAACCCCCTCCCTTGAAACAATATGAATCAAATATTCTTCTTGTTTCCAGAAAGAAAAATTGGATATTTTTACATACAATTGATTGTTCTCAAGAATTTGCAGGAATTGATTCACATGTTTAAAGTGGTCTTCCCATGATTTTCTATAGATAAGTATATCATCAAAGAAAACCAACAAAAAGTTTTTAAGATGGGGTCAAATTTTTTTGTTCATAAGGATTTGAAAATTCGAAGGAGCATTGGTCAACTCAAAAGGCATGACCAAGAACTCATAGTGCCCATCATAAGTTCTAAAATTTGTTTTGGTAATGTCATATTTTATTAATCTGATCTGGTGGTATCTTGATTTAAGATATAGCTTTGTAAAATAAGCCATTCCACGAAGTTCATCTAATAGCTCATCAATATTTGGAATAAGGAATTTATCATTTATTGTTATTTTATTTAGATATTTATAATCAGGACACATCCTCCAAGAATTATCTTTTCTTCTCACCATCACTACTGAAGCTAAAAATGAACTCCTGCTTGGTTAAATAATATCCAAATCCAACATGTCTAGTACTTTTTTCTCAATCTCCCCTTTTAATTGATGAGGATATCTATAACGACTTTTATTAGGAGGAGTAGTTCTAGGTATTAGTTTGATTTGATGTTCATGATATCTATATGGAGGTATACCTTTAGGAATTTCTTGGAAGACCCTATAGTTCTTTTCCAATGTGCATCTTATTTCCTCTAGAATATTTTCATCTTCCTTCTTAACTTCCATAGAATAAATTCAAACCACAACTTCCTTGCTACCATTTTTTAGGATATTTTCCATTCCATGAGAGCTATTGACTTGAGAAGGTCTAGATTTTAACCCTTTGAGTTCATATTGAATTCCTTCCAATTCAAATATCATGAATAATTCATTATAGTTTGTAGAAATTGTAACGAATGTTCTCAATTGTTAAATCCCAACATCTACACCTCTAATGGGAATGAAATACATTGGACTTTCCAAATTATATTATTCCATACTTAGTTTAATGTTGTGGCATTTTCCCACAAAATCAATACTCCCTTCATTAACAAGCAAATCTTGAAAATTTGTCATTGGATATACAAAAACAATTGAGGTGCTCTACTAATATTTTATCAATGAAGTTGTGGGTACTACCCAAGTCAATGAGCACTATAAAAATTTTCTTCTTAATGTTACTTACAATATTTAGTGTTTGAGGTGTTGACGACCCTGTCAATGCATGCGCATATATTTCACACCTATCTGAATCAATGTTGTGCACAATTTCAACTTCTATTTCCTACTCTTTTAAGTTGACAAATTCTTCGCCATTTCTTTGTTTAGATACCTCCACTTCATCTTCATCATATTTTCCAAAGTGAACAATTTTGTTTCTTGACATTTATTCCCTTATGATCATTCATTGTTACAACCAAACCATAGTCCTTTTCTCTTCTTTCCTCCATTTCCTTCTTTGATATTCGAGTAGGTATAAGTAAGGTTGTCTTATGAAACCCAAAATGATATTTGATTCATGAATATTCTCCAATGGCATAGTTGTGTGTAGCCTTATTCTTGGCTTGAATATGACAAGAAAATTGCATAGCTGCCATAATATTTTCAGAACGTTTTAGGAAAATCACATGTTTAATTTCTTATTTTAATTCACCTATGTCAACTTCCAAACTTTTTTCATCACTTATGTTATCTACCCTTGTGGCCGATACCTTAAATTCTAAATTCTAATCTTTAATATCACTTAAGTACTTGATTGTTGTCAATCGGCTGAAGTAGTCTTGTTCCTTGGAACTTTCCCATATTATGATTCTAAGTCTCTTGTAAATAAACCCCAAGTACAATGATAAGAATGAGGATTTCTTTTAACTACCCATTGATACCATTGATTTGGTTTTATCTCAAAGTTCAAAGTTGCTATGTGAATCCTTAGATTATCATCCATAATATTATGTAGTTCAAAACATTTCTTTATTTGGTTCACCTAGATAAAGATATTTGTTCCATCAACAAATTTTAACTCAACCTTGGGAAAGTTCACTCCTTTTGGGAACCATCTATAAGTAACTCCACTATTTGAGTTAAACCCCCTGGAAAAGTTTTATCATTGGAAAGTTTTTCAACCTAAATACTACCTTTATTTTCATGAGTCCCTTCAAACACCTTATCAATTTTAGGGATCCTCCCATTTAAGGATTCTATAATCTTTTGTCCCATTTGTTCCAACTTTCCATCTGTATTCTATTCCAAATGTTTCATCTTTCTTTCCATCAATTCATTATTTTCATCTGTCTCTCTTTCCATTTCTATTTGAGTATTTATCAAATCAACATTTTTCACTGACCTATCATTCAATTCATTAATTTGAATGTTCAATTTTCACAATTGGTTTTGTATCTCCTAATTTTCTTTATGAGTCATGGAGGTTTAATTGGTGAAGTAAATTTTGGATTTTTCTTTGGAGCCATGGAAAATAGTTACAGGGTCCTAAGGACAAGGGAGTCTCAAGTGATATATATCTCTTTGATACACATGTAGGGTCCAACAATAGTACTTGACCCAATATCTCAGATAAATAACTAAGGAGGCTCAATTGTTCCCTTAGTTGTACTATCTAACTACCCAAGCACTAGAGAGTGGTCTCTCCCAGTGTTGTTCTTGGTGTACTATAGAAACAAGATGATTGAATAACTTATCTAAGGTTGATTTGAAGAATACCTAGAGGAATTTATATATTCCCAAAGGCATGTGGAAGTGATATTCCATATACAGGTATTGTATAATGTGGTACTACTCAAAGGATTACCAAGAGGGGTTACAAGGGTTTCCGACCAGGTGAAACCATGTGTTTCCAACCATGTGAAACCATGTGTATTTCCCATGTGTAATAGTCACAAACCACAATTTTACCTTCTTAATGATATATCATGTTGATCCATGTAGAAATCAGTGGCCACCCACCTATTCCACTCACTCAAAACATGGGTTTCCACCTTGGTAGTTTTTCTACAGGTTTTTGGGTCCTGAACTTCCGAGGTTGTCTTGAGGCCCTAAACAACATTTTTTGGGAACGATAGTGCCCAAATTATGCCTAAATACAATTTTGGGGGGATAAAAAATATGTACTCCTTAGCTAGACATTTCCAACGAGGTATAGAACACTCGAAACAAAGATCGTATGCAAACGTTATGCCCTTGGGAAGTTGATGTACCAACTACTCCCATCGGGGCCCACAAAAATTTTGGTGTTTCATCTTCTGGGGTTAGGGTTTTGGATTTTATTTATCTTAAAAATTACTCTAGAGCCTTATTATAAACATCATCATATTCTTGTGAATGAGCGTATCCATCACATCTCTTCTCAGAGATAACCTGCCACCATTCTAACACTGTAATTTTACAATTTATGTACATTCTCTCATTAACAAAAAGGTGTGCATTGTCATATTTTTGTATTTATTGCAATATCTTTGTATATTTCATTTTTATATATCTACCTTCATTTCATTCTCAAAAAAATCTGGATCATTGGTATCAGTGTAGGCTACTCCTTTTTCGTTTCTTAGTGCATGTCCCTTATGAGGTTAGCGTATGGAGAGTTGGATCTCAAGCTAGTTTCCCTTGAGGACAACCACTCTCGCTATCTCAAGTGGCCTCCCATGGCAGGAGAGAAGAGGAATGATGGAGCATAAGATCCCATCAAGTTTTTGCTCGTGGAAGCCCTCGCACAACGGAGGAATGAGATGTTGCCATGTTGGAGAATTTTTCCCAAATCCTTCAACGATTGTCGACAATAACAAACACATCTTTGTCAATCATCCACTTTGGAAAAGCTACCTCATTCAAGGTACAATTTGATTTTCATATTTTTGTATTTTAACTTCAGATCGATGGAGATGCTTTGGAAAAATGGTTAAATTTGCTAGAAATTTATTTCTCTATTCACAATTTTTCTGACAGATAAAAGATCACCTTCATGCTCCTTAAGGATCTCTCCCATGTCAAATATTGGTGGGAAATTTACTGGGAACAAATTTCCATAGAGGAGTCTGGAATATTTGGGGCCAATTCCACTTGGTATTTTTTTATGGATGTGGTCAAGGAGTAATATTACCCTGTGGGAAACTATGATGACCAGTACATGAGATGGACCACACTACATCAAAAGCGGGGCCAAAAAGTGTCAGAGTTCACAAATACCTTCCATACCTTGCGCACCAAGTTGAGTATCAAAGACTCTAAGTGACATATGGTTTTGAAATATTATGGGTCTCTACACAAGTACATCCAAACCAAAATGGAATTTCAATACATTTCATCATTGGGAGTCACTTATCGATATGCTGTCAAAATACAACATAAATTAAAGAAATAGAACAAGTGGGAGTTTAGGTCTACAAATCCACAAAAACTAAAGTATGGTAAATGAATCCCTAACTCACAGAACAACCAACCTCAAGACAACTAGTCCAAGCCGCCAGAAAAGAAGAGAAACGAGAAGATGAAGAAGGAAACTGGGAAGTAGTGTGACTTCCACAAAATTCATTGGCACAACATCGATGAATGTCACTCAAAAAAACCATTGGTGGCCAAGATCAAAGAAATATACCAAAACCATGACTCGTACTCTGATTCAGACAATAATAAAAGGAGATAGATATTGATGTAGAACCCACTACTACTATCATACACCTTGACACCATGAAATAACATGTCACAATCCCTAGTCAATGTGGAGGAGAAATATATTATATGAAGGTCAAAATAATATGTGCACATGAATTAATTATTAATATTCATGAAAAGGAAATTAATTTAGTGTGAGAATCCACCTCACATTTGGTTTCCTATTTTTAAGGGGAGGTTGAGGATTTCATGGATGGTTGCAATATTTCCTCAAAACCCTTGAGAGATATTTCCTCCCTAAAATCCTTAAGAGATTTTTTCTCCCTAAATATCTTGGAGATCCCATTTTAGTGGATCTGATGAGTGATCCTCTCCATGGTGGTTAAGCCTCCAAATCCTATTTAATGAAGGATTTCCATGGAGAAGAGGGACAGATTAGAGGTATCAAACTTATGATATTGGGAGGAAGCTTTTGGATATCAAGCTTATGATCATGGGAGCATTATGTAAGGGTTGGATGAAGAGGACTTGGAGAGGTTGTTGCAACTGTGTCTACATATTGTAAGTGTCTTTTTAATGTTCTCATTAATATATGCTTGGCTTATTTCCTTCTAGTTTATGTATCTTTACATATTCTTGTCTATTGTAGATGAATTTGTTTAATCTAGTATGCTAGAGTAGGAGTTTCCTTGTGTCTCTTTGATGTACGTGGTTTGCAAGTATTAAGTTGTGCGAACGAGTCTGGTGATCAAGCTCAAATTGGAGTAGCGAGGACAAACACCATAAATAAGTGCATCACACCCTTTATCCATCTCTCTCTTTTCAACTAGTTAAAAGAATCTCAAAGGGATGTTAGTGTCCATTTCCATCTTTTTGTCTCAGTATCAGGGGTATAGAATCTGAGGGAAGATCTACCTGTTCGCATGGGGATTTTTCTGTAACAGAAATTGATGACTCCACTGGGGAAGGACATTGAATTGTATTTCCTTGGATCATCTCTACCTTTTCCCAACTTTTAGATCATTTTTGTTGTTTTTTCCAGATATATTTCCTTTCTCCCCTCTTCATTAACAATTTCACAAAACTATGGGAATTCAGGGTGATTTTTTCTGAGTTTTAGGCCTCTGTTCTGAGTTTTTGGGAAGGGTAGTGCTCTCCTGGAGTGCATATCAGAGCATTGGTCTATAATCATCACTCCCCTTCAGTGTATATCAAAGCGCTACAACACTCTATTCCCTTGAAAACATGAGCATTGATCTCTTTTTTTGGTGATATCTACCCTTTTCTGCTCAGTTTTTCCTAGTCTATCTTGCAAAGATTTTTTCCAAGAGTATGTACTTTGTATTGTGGCTTTGTTTGGGTTGATTTTGAAGAAACTCGCTATTGATTTTAGTGTATCTTTGAAATAAAAAATTTTAATTTCTTGCTTTTCATTATATTGGGGGCATCTTTGCATTTGAAGTAGCAAAATCGCATGGTTTTTTACTTTTTTGGTCTTGAATCATGTATTGGTGTACAATCTCTTTGGCTCATTTCTTGAGGATCTTGATATCAATGAGTTTAATAAAATTTGGGATATTGTGCATATGGGAATAATAAACATTTTCTCATTCTCGTAATATAGCTTTCATTGAAGTGAAATATTTGCATTCTCATTTCTTTGCATTGTTTAGAGTTGGTCAAAACATCATTTAATCCATGACATTTTCCTCTTGAGTAACAACTTAATACAATTCACGCATTAATTAAAATATACCTAGAAACTTTTATTTCTAGGTCTCTTTGCAACCTACATTAGATTAGTTGTAGGGATTTGGAATAGGTGTGAAAGATAACATTCCAAAGCTGTAAACAAACATAGAATCTTGAGTTAGAGATCAGTGAAATCCATTTACTACATTTTGTCCTGGGAATCCCTTCTCACGAGGTCGCATTAAGACCAGTAGAGTTACTAAACTTACTTTGTTGGTCTTGGTGTAGCGGTTGCGTGTATTATTGGGGGTCACTTGAGAAAACAACCATGTGCGGGCCTTCTCAAGTCAATTTTAGGCTCAGCTACCCTGCCTTTTCACGTATATTGGACTGTCGATTGTTTCCCCAGGAATCATTATTGTATTTGGTAACCTTAGTGGCCTTTGTTTAGGGTCAATACACGAGGTGATGGTGAAGGGGAAAGTCTTCATTGTACCTGGAATTGACATTGGCCAAACTCACTCGGGCTCCTTGGAGGGTAAATTCACGTTTATTGTGTGGAACCTTTCACCAAGGCATAAGTCCATTAAGAAGGTTGTCAATGGAACTTTTCCACCTGCTATATCTCATCCCCTTATTACATTGTTCCCGTGCAACATTAGATTTCATCACCAACTAGTGCGTTCATTGTGAGAAGGTTTTGTTTGTTTGTTTTCTTCCTAGATTTTTAGTGTGTGTTATTTGTTTTCTCTAGAAGACTCTAGGTTGGATCTATGTTTAATGATGTTAGTTCCCATAATGACCAATGAAGTAACCCCTGCTCTAGGGGAACCTTTTTTTTTCCTTCTTACGAAAACGTTGGTCCTCCTTACATCGCTACTTTGAGCCTTCCAGGTCTCACAATTGGGTTACCAGTATGGTTGTTTTCCACTCAGGTAATCTTGAATGCAGCAAGTGCTTCGGTTGTAAGCACTTCCCCCCAAGAACATCAACCTCATGTTGATCCTTCACCTTCTTCACCAGTAAGATCTTCTTCGCCTTCTTCACTTGCAAGGTCTTCTTCTGTTTCCTCTTCTTCATCGAGTGAAAGCTCTGAAGCTAGTAACCCGGTGAATAAGAAGAAGAAGGAAAGGAAGAATAAGAAGAAGAAAAATAAACAAGGGTCCAAACTTCCAACCACTACCACACATGTTGGAGAACAACCAATTACTATTAATCATGTTGGGAGTGTTGATGATGGCCATATCACCCAAACAACCCATAATCCCAAGTACCTTTGCAAGATTTGTAAGGGTAGCCACTTTCTGATGGATTGCCCTGGTCTCCCCAAGGTCTTAGAAATGTGTTCTTCCATGTCATCAGCCCCTGCGGGACATGCTAGTGACACCCTGTCATCTAGTGACATTAAGGTTGGTAAGAAGAAGTGAAATATAAAATTTCCTTGCTTGTTATGCGAAGGTGATCATTACTCTCACCTTTTCCCTCGTATGGACGAGGCTTATTATATTTTAGAAAATCTTCAACTTCCAACTGGTTATCATAATATTTCTTCCAAATTGTCATTAGTTAATGGACTATCAATCTGGTTCCATCCCTGATCAGGTGGTCAATCTGGTTTCATCCTCGGTTGAACCACTAACCCAAGTAGTTGATCTAGTTCCCTCATTGATCAGCCCCACTCTTCATCTGAACAATGAAACCCAAGTAGTTGATCCACTTCCTTCATCGATCAACCCCACTCTTCATATAAACAATGAAACCCAATTAGTTGATCCATTTCTTTCATCGATCAACCCCACTCTTCATTTGAAGAGTGTCAAAGTGGCCAATCCAGTTCTGTCATCGATCGATCCCACTCCTACCTTGAGGAGTGCCAAAGTGGTTGATCCAGTTTCATCATCGATTGATCCCACTCCTCCTCTGAAGAGTGATGAATTGGTTGATCCAGTTCTGCCATCGATTGATCCCACTCCTCCCTTGAAGAGTGCAACCAAAGTGGTCGATCTGGTTCCGCCATTGGTTGATCCCACTCCTCCCTTGAAGAGCGCAACCAAACTGTTCGATCTAGTTCCATCATCGATCGATCCCATTCCTCATTCAAATATTGAGGATGTCACTTAGGTCTACCTCATTAATATTGATTCACCCAAACAAGGGGGCACTCTACCCGTCCCGATGGCACCCCCTTCATGCAATCAAATGATTTCTATTAATTGGAGTCATTTAAAAGAACCATGTCTTCCCTCGTACGTGCATTTCCAAATCATCGTGCAATTTTGTGATAGGATTATTCATAGCATTGTAATAGACGAAGGTTATTCTGTTCGCATCTTATTTGCGAATGCTTGACAAGATTTTGGTTCCTGTAGCTTGCGCCCGTGACTCAGAATTTGTTGACCTTTGACAGAAGAGTTAGTCAACCTTTAGAGATCCTTCCTCAGTTTCCAGTTACTTTGGGAGGAAAAATGTTCTAAGTCGATGTGATGGTAGTTCACGACCCCTTGGACTTAACTTTCTCCTTGGGCAAGACTATGCCTACATTATGAGATATTTTGTGTCCACTCTCTTTCAAGTGATGTGTTTCCCTCACAACAGAAACATAGTAACGATCAACCAACTTTCATTCATTAAACCTCATCTAATGGTAAACCATCCACCTTCCATGAACAATCCATACATGGTAGTGATGTCCATCCCACCATAGGTCAATTATGTAACAACCTTCCCCATGCATTCAACCCCACACGAGAAGGAACCTATCCCTTCACTTAACTTAGATCTGGTAGTTGACATGGTCATATCTTTGATAGGGCTATTAGAGTCAGATCTCCCTACCCTTATCAAGGTCGTCGACATATATTCCTTCCAGAGTGGTTTTCTTTCATCTAGCAAAGAACTCTTGGAAGCCATGGATGACGTTTTTCCCTTGACATGTATTCCTTCTAGAGTATTATAGTCTTGGAAGCCTTGATCAAGGAGAGTTCATGGGCATATTTTTCCTCTCTGTAGCAAGCTCGTTAAAAAATGAAACAAGAAATTTGGGGATTGAACCCAGAGCCATGAGAATAGTTTTTATTCTCTGTGGAAATCTCGTTAAAAAATGAAACAAAGGTCTTGAGCATAGTTATTTTCATGTGTCAAGCTCGTTAAAAAATGAAACAGTCACCTCTCTCATTGAGTCGAGTCTTTCAATAGATCTTGTAGATGTTGATTCGAGTCTTTTGCTAGATCTTGTAGATGTTGAGTCGAGTCTTTCGTTAGATCTCATAGCAAAACCTTCCTTTCATCTGCCCTTATCCTTTTTCTCTATCTAGTGCAAAAATTGGTGACAACCTCAAAGTTGACGAATGAAATGAAGCTTCCGGGGGAAATATCTCCAGCCTTTGATTATCATTCTAGAGTTAAGTCGCTATCTTTTCAAGCTGGGGGAAGAGTACCAACCATCCATGGGTACCCCTACCTTTGGAAATTACGGTGGGAATTTAAAAGTATAAGTCTAATTTTGTTTCAAGCTTGTGTAAAAATGAAACCAATACTGAGATTACTCTTTGTTCTTTCTCATGCTCATAAATACATGACAATGTAACTGAGTATACTTTTATGATTTTTTTAGACTCGTAAAGGTTATATGAAAAAGGAACCCCCTGGAGTCTCCTTTAAGATCTTTTCAAACTCTCTAAACATGAAAAGTTTGTTGAGTGATCTTGCTTCCTTTCACACTCATTAAAAGGTTTGAAAGGGCGTCTTTCAAGTGGTATTTTATCCTTTTTCATCCTCGCGAGACTAAAATTATGAAAAATTACAACCCTGGAGTCGCCTTTAAGTTCTTTTCAGACTCTCTAAACATGAAAACCACCGATTTTTCCTTCTTTGGACTCGCTAAACTACACATTGAACGGACCATATGGGGATGGACCCTTACTTCTTATAGTTCGTTAAACAAAGGAAGAGGAACTTACCGAAGGTGAGTTCTATCGAACATGTGTTACCCTCCTCAAGGTCATTAAATTAAAAAGAGGTACTCATATATCTGGGTGGGGGGGGGAATTGAAGGAAGTGGGTCAAGTTTTTGAGAGTCCTTTATGGCATCTATTGTCACCCTTGAACATGGCACATGTTTGCGTCTCTTCTTACAGTTGGGTAATATTCTTGTCTCTGGTTCATACCAATTCCATGTGTCTCCATACTTTTTCATCCAATCGAAGAGTGCTCTTATTTTCGTCACATTACATTCTTGGTACTCATCGAGTCAATGCTGCAAAGTCATTTGTCGTGCCTCATGTTCAAGGGAAGTTTCACTTCAAACCATCCATCTGTATTATTGCTAGTTTCCATTTCCTGTGTCAGTCCATACTCATTCGATTCACCATATTACATCACTTTCATGTGTCAGTTTCATGTCAATGATGGGGGATACATCAAGGCCCTCCTTCGATGAGTATTTTCCTATCGAATTCAACACATCATCTGGGAATTAGACTTGGAAACCATTTAGTATCTTGGGACATGCATGCCTCAATGGCAGGCCTCCTTGCCTTTGACAATAGGTTTACATAATTGACGTCTAATCGGATGATTCCACGAATGTTCGACTTCATCTCATTTATTCACATTCATTGGATTGTACTAGGGTACCTTGGGAGTCATTGACATCATTGGTGATTTTCCTCGCACTTGTTAACGATTTACCTTAATGAATGGTAATCAAGTGTTTTCTTCCATATTTGACATCAAAACATCTATTCACATGGATAGATTCGTGCCACATCAGGGTTGGAATGAAGACCCTAGGTTTAGCGTTCACTATGTTACATGCTTTTCCCAAGTTGTGAAGGAGATCATTTGAGCATGTTGATATATAGATTGTTACATATATCCACATTATATTGGTCTGTGGCTATGTTTTATCATCTCCTAGCTCCACTGTGTATTTCTCGTGGCTACGATCACTTCATGTCATGGAGGTATGGATCCACATTGTATCTTTGGTGGCCATATCCTTAGTCAATATTTTTCATGGATCTGTAGTGTATTGGTCGACGGTTGTGCTTTGATTCGTCACATATTCCGAGCATAGGTATGTCTTCCTCAAAAATGGAACAGATATTAATATTGTTTGATGGTTGCTTGCATCTTCTTATAGGTTCTCCAACTCCACACCCTTGCATTGAAAAATTGTAAAGTGTTCTGGCCATCATTTTCTCTTCTGACCCCACACTTTAGGGGGCATACTATTACACATAAAATTTCCACACCTAGGTACCTCGCCCTAAGTGTCGCAAGTGTCGTAAAAGTGTCATATGCACCTTGCTAAGTGTCACATACACATCGACATCATGAAATAACCTATGTCACAATCCCTAGTCAACGTGGAGGAGAAATATATTATATGAAGGTCAAAATACTATGTGCACATGAATTAATTATTAATATTCATGAAAAGGAAATTAATTTAGTGTGAGAATCCACCTCACATTTGGTTTCCTATTTTTAAGGGGAGTTTGAGGATCTCATAGATGGTTGAAATATTTCCTCCTTAAAACCCTTGAGAGATATTTCCTCCCTAAAATCCTTAAGAGATATTTTCTCCCTAAATATCTTGGATATCCCATTTTAGTGGATCTGATGAGTGATCCTCTCCATGGTGGTTAAGCCTCCAAATCTTATATAATGAAGGATTTCCATGGAGAAGAGGGGAATATTAGAGGTATAAAACTTATGCTCTTAAGAGGAAGCTTTTGGATATTAAGCTTATGATCTTGGGAGCATCATGTAAGGGATAGACAAAGAGGACTTGGAGAGGTTGTTGCAATTGCATCTATGGATTGTAAGTGTCCTTTTAATGTTCTCATTAATATATGCTTGGCCTATTTACTTATAGTTTATGTATCTTTACATATGCTTGTCTATTGTAGATGAATTTGTTTAATCTAGTATGCTAGAGTAGAAGTTTCCTTGTGTCTCTTTGATTTCTGTGGTTTGCAGGTATCAAGTGGTGCGAACAAGTTTAGAGATCAAGTTCAAATTGGAGCAGTGAGGACAAACATTAGAAATAGGTGCATCACACCCTTTCTCCCTCTCTCTCTTTTCAACTAGTTAAGAAAATATCAAAGGGATGTTAGTGTCCATTTGCATATTTCTGTCTCTGTTAGGGGTCAATAATCCGAGGGAAGATCTAGATGTCCGCAGGGGGATTTTTCTGTAATAGATACCAGAGGTAGTTTCGACTATTGTGCCGAAAAAATAGTGCCGCAAAGTAATCTCTCATACCACAAAGTTTATCCTCTTCACAAACTGGTCAGAAGAGAAGGACACTATAACCACTTCAACCTCAGCCCAAGACCCTTCTATCGAGTAGAAGCAGATCAACAAGATTGTAGAAAAGCATAAAGAGATTCCTACTGCACCTACGAGGGTGCCTCTACACTGTCGAGTCAAAGTAAGTTATGATAAATCCCTTCATGTTAGTCTTGCTTCATATTCACCAATAGAGTCCTCCCACACTCTAACAGATCATGCAGACATACTGGTTAAGCAAATCCAACCCCTCCAACAACAAATTCATAACAACCTTCAATAATCTAAGCATGACAACTTCTTCAGCAAGGCAAGTAGCTCACCAAGGTTCAAATTCAAAAAAAGCTTCCCTAGGGACTTCACACAATGGAGACCATTGCTTCCTAAGGGGGGAGGATTGATCTAGGCATAAATTGGTGGCCAGCCATCTATTCCACTGGCTCAAAACATGGGTTTCCACCTTGGCAGTTTTTCTATGGTTTTTCGGGTCCTGAACTTCCGAGGTCGTTTTGAGGCCCTAAACGATGTTTTTTGGACACGACAACACCCAAATGATAAATAAAAGATTTTTCTGGGCCAAAATAAATATGTACTTCTTGGCTATACCTTTCCGACGAGGTATAGAAAACCCCAAATAGATATCATATGCAAAAGTTACACCCTTGCGAAGTTGATGTACCAACTACCCCCATCGGGGCCCACAAACCTTTTGGTGTTTCATTTTCCGAGGTTAGGGTTTTGGATTTACTTTATGTTAAAAAATCCTATAGAGCATCATTGTAAACATCATCATATTTTTGTGAATGAGCATTTCCATCACATCTCTTCTCATAGATAAGTTGTCGCCATTCTAACACTCTGTAATTTTATAGTTTCTATACATTCTCTCATTAATAAAAAAATGTGCATTATTGTATTTATATGTTTATTGCAATATCTCTGTATGTTTCATTTTTATATCTCGGCCTTCATTTCATTCTCAAAATAATCCGGATCGCCTGTGATATTTAAAGACATCAGAACACGTCTCTAAAACAAAAGAGCTTGCTAACCACGAAAAAAGATCTTAAAATCACTAGAAAATAACTTGTGCAAAAACACTAACTTCCACAGAAAATATATCATAAAATGTAATGAGTCAAAATATGAATTTTTTTCCACGTGTACTTCATTGTGTAAACTTGGATTCTGAAAATTTCAGAGTCTGAAACTTCACTGAAAAAAAGTTACAATAAAAATT
>ML788886.1:50404-60550 GCA_009831015.1 Picea engelmannii
CCAAAATGTACATAACACTCCACCATGCTCATTTAATTCATCACACCCACCATCTATCAAAGTCAAGAAAGTATTTAATGCTTCTAGATATTTGTATGTAATATAATTTACATATTCAATAAACATTCAATTAAATAGTTAATAATTTACTTTAATAATTAATAAATTAGTTACTTATACTAGTGTACATGGGTATGGTATGTGTGCGTAGCTAGAAGACACATATATCATGCATGTACTAATGATAAACAATCATTGCCTCTAGTGCATAGTTCCTATATGATCACCAAGACATGTAGGACAACAGATCAAGTAATGCATCATTTAATAATCTTAACGAACTAAATTACACCAATTCATCAATAAATCATTGTCACACTTAAAATATCATTAGGAAATCAAAGAGGGTTTTAAACATGGTAGGAACCAAGTGAGTAAACAATAGTGGCATCTCTAATCCCCAATCAGTATTCTCAACTAACATCGAAGCATCCTTCCTTCCTAACCTACTTCCATCTTCCATCCTATCCTTTCCTGTGTTGGACTAAGCTGGAGTGTCAACTATATCGACCTAACTCCAGATAGAACCCATAAGTGGAAGTGTCATACATCTTGACCAAGCTTCCCCAACAAGAAACTAGCAGTCGTCATCACACATCTAGGGGAGCGTGACTTCACACAGCCCTCCCATGACTCTAGGTTTTGGAGGATAAACGATGGGAAATACCTCCACCCCTCCTCATAGAACTAGGGTCAACACCCTACATCGAGCCATATTGTGAAATTACTGTTCTTAGAGTCACGTCATCAAACAACCACTCTGGGAAAGTCGTGTGTCCTGTCAAAACCACACTTACCACAGATCATAGCAATATTTGAAACCATAGATTAAATCAAAAGTACAACTTATAACATACATTATCTTCTTGATGTCTATGACATCCCAGTTACCTTAATACTATAGTCATTTGGCTATCACATAGCTCATCATCCTGTAGGTTAGTTCACGAATAACACATATTGATGCAGACACATCACAAATTTATATAAGAATCCATATTTGCATTGACGCTCAATTAAGAAATGTATTCCTATTCACATCATGCATTGCATCTATTATACATTTATAACATAACTTACCCATTTTAATTTTCATGTTTAAATAATCAAATAACTATCTTTTTAATGAGCATATATCATGTAACATACAAATAGGTCTAGAGGTACACATCTCAATGTCTAACAAAGTCTAACTGACTCCAAACAAATGCTAAACTTTGAATTATTAAGATTAGTAAATAACAATGTTCTAACTATCTAAGGTCAAAATATGGGGCGTTACAATTATATTGACCTTCCACAACCCTAATCACCAATTTTTTGACGTAGGACATGGGCTTGATGAAATCACCAAATCATCCTAAAACCACCTTATTCCTTTGGACTACAAAAAAGATCCCAATTAACCTAATGGAAGCCCCTTTTCATATATGGTAGCATTAAGAATGTTTCAGAGGATATTCTCTAGCCATTAATAGGTCGTAATGGATGGAACCCAAAAAGATGAATAATACACATGAGTGGAAAAAAGAAACTTGGGATATATCTATAATTTGACTTCTAACGATAGAGTCAATGAAATCCACTTATTTTCTTTCTTAGCTATTTGTTGCAAAACCACCTCCTAGAGTTATTTTAGCAAAGCTTGAAAAGCAAAGGGTATCCCTTCAAATTTAAACACTTGATTACATTGAATCTAATCCAACCCTTGATAGGTTAGCCAATAAAGGATTTCAACCTAAGCTAACATGTGACAATGGGTTTTGGCCTTTTGAAGTTTAGGAACTAAGGCCTCATTAAAAATTTGGATATATTCCATGGTATTCTCCATTGACTTTTTGCCTCCCAAGATAGTAAGAAAAGAGTTATCTGGAAAATTCCCACTGCCCATTTCATAAATGCTAGACTTGGGTAGGGGATCACCTTTAGTCAACCCTTGAGGATACTAGTGATGAAGGAGTGTTGGAGGCAGGCCAAAGGCCAAGGCGAAAAAGCAAGGCATTTTTGGGAAAGAAAGCGTGCATGAGGAAAGCGACAGATGGAAGGAAGAACAACATGTGCACATGCGAGGGAAGACCTAATGACGGTAGGGTTAGGGTTTTGGTAATGTATTGTAATGGATGAAGATCCAGAAATGTATAAATAGCGATACTTAGGTATCAAAGGGGGTTCTGATTGTTGTGGCTATTGTAGTTACACATGAGTTGATGCGATATGTAATGGTTTTGATGTACAACCTATTTTGCATAATTTGTTGAGCTAGAGAGGAAGAAGGAGGGTAGATCTTGAGGGTTAGGTCACAGGCTAAGGAGCCTAGTGCGATCTAGTCTACCTCATATAGATCTTACCCGACTGAGAAGAGTTGTAAGCACGCGACACTGTAGATACAGAAATAATATAATAAAAGAGATGAGAGCCAAATCTTTGTGGACATAGCCCAAGAGGGGGTGAACCATGATAATATCTATGTTATGTGATGAATGCTTGCATATATTTGTTGTCTGAAGCAATTATTATTATGTTGAATGAATGAGTTGTTATATTTCCTGCTTACTCATCGATAATAGTATATTGTGTTTACAAGTTATAATAAACAACTCAATATACATTTTGCTTATCTCACACTCAATCCTAGGCTGTAATCACCTGAGTCTTACAACCACCCATTAAAGCTATCTCGGGTGAGACTGCGTAGTGCATTCTGTGTTGCGTTGCCTTCTGGTTTACCAGGAGCAGGGATGATTTTAAGGATGGAAATTTATTTTAAAATGTGGAAACCTTGGTGAATCTTACTAATCCTTCATATGCAAACTATAAATGTTTGGAGATATTTTTGTAAAAATATTCAAATTTATCAGGATTTTATATAGTTTTTATAAAATTTTGGCAATTTTTAAGGTAAAATAATTTTATATTATAGAATTTGGGCGAATCATTTTTAAAATAGCGAATCTATTTTTTGGAAAAATCATAGAAAATTAGCCCATGAGCAAAATTTAGCCCCTAAAATCATTGGTCCAGGAGGGCCAATAGTTTTAGAGGCTTTGTTGGAAACCCAAACAGACATGAACCCTGGGTCAATAATCTCAGACAGTATAGAGAGTAGTAGTCAACAAATGGTTCCATTGTCATTGGTAGGAACAAGGGAGGATTGAATAAGGAAGATAAGTCAAAGATCTGTTAGAGGCGGATCAAGAAAAGGTTAGGGCAGAGAGCAATGAGCCACTAGAAGGGAATGTTGAGACCGTTGAATCCCACAAAAGAAGATATCAAAACTTGGCTAAGAACTAAGGAGCTAGAGTTTTCACATAAAAGAAATAGAAACCCTAGACTAACACCTCACAAATATCTTGAGAAATACGTGTTTACTGATTTACACAAAGTCTTTTTCTGTTATTTTCCACATCTATTACAGGAGTGGATACTAAGGTTGAAAGAAAACCATGAAATGAATCGGATTTGACAGATACAGTGGACCCCAATATAGATTGAATAGTTACAATAGGGGAATAACAAGTTCAACCACGTGGTAGATTTTTGGCTTGACAGTATTATGGCAGGTTGTATAACAGATTTTTCTTTCGACACAGCACAGAAGAGCAAGAGTTTCTATGTGGACCCCAAGGAAGGTACATTTGATCATTGTACACTTCTATTAAGATATTGTTTTATAACAAAGGATTAATGACGATGGAGTCAAACAACTAAACTTCCTTGCGTGCATGGGGGAGGGGGTGAAGCACTGACAGAAAAAGGAAAAATGGAAGCAGGAAAGGATAAGGGTAAGCAGGAGGAACCCTTGGACCCGATCATGATGGATGACGACTAGATCAAGTAGATCATTGCAACAGCTGGAAAGACGTGTAGCAGAGTACCCTACCAATACAAGGTGAATACCAAGAAGAGAGTTGTAGCCACGAGGTAAGGCTTGGCGAGTGATGAGGAAGAGGTAGAAGATCTTCAGGAAATCCTGTGTGCAACATATGAGAGGAAGATGAGAGGTGCAAGAATGGGAAGGGAAGGTATCAATCTTATCCATATTAATGTCAGTGTGGAACCCATAAACCCATGCGAAACTAATACACCAAAGAGAACACCATCGTTTAGACAACCAAAGTTCAGAAGCAGTCAGACAACCGGAAGTACATATACACAAGGAACAACAACTGGAGGAGCCAATTTAGGTAGCACTAGTCAAGTATATACACCATGCAGAGGTAGTAGTTCAACATTCAGAATGGTAGGACACAATCCTACCATTAGGTTACCATAATTTTGAGGAGAGGCAACAAAACACCCTCATAAACACTTGTTCATTTATGCGAAGATCTGAGAAGCAAAACAAATCATTGATGAAGATACCAAACTTGCGCAGTTAGCCATTACACTAAGAGACCGCGCACTAGACTGGTACATGAGCTTAGATGAAAACAGTGCACACAGGATGACAAGGAGACTGAAAATCATTAAGAAGTTATTGATAAATGAGTTCCAGAAGCCAAGCTCAGAGGATCAATGCATGAATGAGATGATAGAAATACAACAGAAACCAAGAGAATCTGTATGGGAGATTGATTAGAGATTCAAGCGACTAAAGGGAAATTTGAAATATCTCATGACCAACATGCAACATCGGCACTTATTTGTCAATTCACTGCTCCCACACTTAAAAATGTCCATTGCGACAACAAAAGTTTTGGATGTGGGCAGAGGCTCTGCAGGCAGCCTTGCAACTGGAAGAAAACCAGTACCAACAAACGGACCCAGCTATTGAAGAGATGAAGGAGGACTTGAAGAACTTACTTTTCAACTAAACCAGAATAAGAGAAAAGACAAACATGAAGTTGTTTCGTGTACCACATGTAGGACAAAAGGCCACCACAAGAACGAATGTCCAACATTCGCACAGTATATGGCAGCAGGAATGCCAAACCCATTACCCACAGGTGGACCATGGTGTGAAGTCTGTAACAAACTGGGTCACGACCCCTATCATTGCTTGATGATGCATAAATACCAGACCGTCCCAAATAACTCATATTGCACCTTTTACAAGTCAGTGGGACATGATGACAAAGATTGTATAACTATGGAGTTGATGTGAGAAAGGACATCAGACGCATATAGAGTGCAGGCAAAAATGATGACGGGGCAAGCCACACCACAGTTTAACCCAGTTCCATCTCCATACAACATTGTGCAGCAACAGTATAGTATTGCACAACAACCATACAATATTACAACCACAGTACAATGCATCACAACCTCGGTACAATATCACACAGTATAATAATGCGCCTCATTATAATGCGTCGAGAGGGGATAGAGCAGGCTACAGAGATGGAGGACAAGCAAGAGGAGGTTTCAGATGAGGTAGAGGACCAGTGGTGTGTCACAATTGTCAACAACCAGGACATTATGCAAGGGAATGTCCATTTCCAACAACAAATTGTATGTATTGTCGTGCATCGGACCACGATATAGAAGAATGTCTGACACTACTAGTAAATATCCAGGAAAAGAGGAACCAGAACAACTAGAATGTTCAGTGGATTTCCGCTGAATCAAGATATGAAGGACGAAAAATCAATATAGTTACTCGCGGAGGAGCTAAAACAAGGGATGAAACTGTTTGACAAGAGCCAACATAGAATCAATGGGTGATTAGCACAATGGATAGCACCCATATTATGTGCAGGAATGGATGGCATCTGTCCATCCCAAAGGACGCGTGGCGCGAGATCTAGTCGCATCGGTGTTTCAACATTCGGGAGTTCGAGGGGTGAGAGTTCCATGTCATTTTACATCTCTAAGCCCTGAACCCCGAAGCTCTGAAAGCACCCAAATTTGAGCCCACGGTATCATGGAGCAATCTCAGTCGTCCATCCACAGGAGACACCTAGCACACGATTAGGCTCCTCACCTTTTCGCCCATCGTGATTTCAAGGTGCAAGGAGCAGCTCCATCATATTCCCGATGTGCGAGGTGTCAGACGCATCCAGGACCCGGGCCCATAGTGCCACCGAGTGAGTTCAGAACCGCCAGATTTGAGAGAACGTGTGGCACCCAATCAGGCCATCTCGGCATTTCACTCATCACGATTGTGATAGGCGAGGATTAACTCCTTCCTACTCATGAACGCCGAAAGCACCTTTGAGAGTAAATGTAGGGTTACAGCCCGTGGTCACCGGAAAATAAAAGAGTCATGCAAGAGGGGTCAAAGGCATCGGGTTTCAGTCACAGAAAGGCCCATCGTGATCTCCTGGTGTCGTCGATTCCGATCTCAATCATGTTTCCTACCTGGAGTAAATGAGGGTGAGAAGGGGTGGTTGAAACCTCTCCTCATGCATTAAGTATAGGATATGGAGAGTTTGGCAAGCGGTCTTCTTGAGGGGGGTCCTGTGTACCAATTTTTCCAAAGAGGCCATGCCGAGTCCTCGGCTAGCCAGAAGAGGTCTGCACACGCTAACTCAATTGTTAACGGCTCAGCTACTCCCCTTACAGGAGCCATGCACAGTTAAGGTGGCGTCTAATGAAGAATATCTATCCGAATTTGGCTGAAGGGACACCAAGCCTTGGATGACTGAGCACGCCACTGTTAGGAAAATTTTCTGAGTATATAGACTCAGTGTTTGTATTCTGTATAGGTTGATGGTTGAGCTAAGCTCCCGATTGTAAAGTTTTGATGAAGCTCTGGTCGCTCTGGTTAATGTATAAGGCATTTGAGACTTCTTACTTTATGGATGTCAGCCTCTTTTTCCATCTCTTTGTTTACTATGTTAGAACAACTCAGAATTGGAGGATCCAGTCGAGTTGCGCTATTGTAGGATGATGTAGGTTGGATCACTACAACATTCACAGTGTTTCTAATCAGTTCTTGTGTTCTCTCAGCGTTGGGATGGCTTGGAATTGGAGGATCTAGTCGAGTCACCCTTCAGCTCCTTGAAACTCTGGACCAAGAGTATCTTGGCTTCTGAGTTTTTCTTCCTCAAGCTCCTGAAGGCCGGTTGCCCGAGGCAGTCTTGCTCACCCTCATCACAAGTCTTCCATCTACCACCCTTTAATCTACTTACTGACGGAAGTTGGATCAAGACCTCCCTTGCTTTCTACATACTAGACCCTGGTTCCTGAGTCAATGCTGCTTTCCTAGGTCTATTGCCACTCGACCACCCCCAATTATAAAATCATGACATAAAAACTGATGGGCGTCAGGCTCTTCTCCTGCAAGCAATCTAGGAGTGACTTTTGATGCTAACATTTCTAGCGCCATTGCTGAGGATGAAGTTGAAAATTTTCCCTGGGATTGAACGACATTGAGCCTCTGATTCTGAAGGTGCATCGGGTATCAGAGCCTTTGAAGATTGCTACTGTGCACCTGGTGACTCCATTGTGACGACTCCACTGTGGCAAACCTACCGAGTTAATTGTGGCTTTCAGAGGCAGGCACACACGGGCTCATCCACAGCTACCTCTAGTTATACCGAAAACTGATCCAGAGGTGGTTCTCAGAAAAGGAAAGGCCTCTGAAGAAGAAGCTTCCACTGCCGAACCAGGTAATCCTCCATCTCCTTCTGTAGGAACTCCATTTTCTCCTCCTCAGTTTCTTAATAGACCTCTTTCTGAGGTTTCCCATTTTCTAAATTTCGGTAGTGTCCCTGCTGAGTTTTCCCCTCCTAGTTTGGGATTGAAGGGAGAAATCCTTGTCACTCCCCTCTCCTTCGAAACTGTACCTTGGTGTAGACCCAGGACCGTAGAAGATTCCCCGCGCCTAGTTTTACCACTCCTTTGCAAAGAGGAGCACCTGTTGACTTGAGCTCGTTAGCCTTTTCCTTAAATCCCCTTTTGTTTCCCACTCCACTTTGAGACTCATTCCCAATAGCCCCTTCGCGAACTCCTTCTCCTCCAATTTCCCCCCCACCTAATATTCCTATGGCTGGTGCTAATCCCCCTCTAAACAGAATGGATGCCATAGTCGCTGCCAGATATTCTCCCTTAATCCTACCTCATCCTATGAATCCTCTCCCTACTGGAGATTACTTGAAGTACATGCCCAAGTTCACTGGAGAAGGAGACATAACTACAGAAGAGCACCTGGATGCTTTCTACAGTTATGCAGACAACTTGAACATTGAAAATGAAGATGTCTAGATGAGAGTCTTTGTTCAGAGCCTGGATGGTGAGGTGAGGAAGTGGTTTAGAGGATTGGCCCCCAGATCTATTGCTGGGATTGAAGCCCTAGATAGTGCTTTCCTAAGGCAGTGGGGTGATAGGAAAGATTTCATGTATTACATGACAGAGTTCGAGTCTTTGAAGAATATGGAAGGAGAGTTTATCTCTAACTTCTCCAAAAGATTCAATAATATGTATAATAAAATTCCTGGCGAAATAAAACCCTTAGAAGCCTCGGCCAAGATTTCTTATGCTAGTGTATTTGGCCCTGATTTTTGTATTCTATTGAGAGGAAGAAGAGCCACTTCCTTAGATCAAATGCAAGATGCGGCCATAGAAGTAGAATCCAATGTATTAGTAGCTGATAGACTGAGGAACAAGGCTGACGCAGACAGAAGAAGGGTAAGATTGGAAGCCTCAACTTCTGGCCCATCAGTGCCCTACCCTCAAGTGGATGAATTGACCAAGATGGTGAAGTCTTTGTCTGCAGAGATGGAGAGGATGAAGGTGGAGGGGAGGCAAGCATACAAGGGCCCTCAGAATGTCGAAAAGAAAGGAGGTTTTAGGAGGCCAAACAATATTACTCCCCCGACTGTGCAAAGAGAGAGGGGAAGAAACAGAGAAGACCAGCAAATTCAAGCTCCTTTTCAAAACAATTTTGTGGCCGAGGGGGAAGAAGGAGAAACAAATGATCTTGATATTGAAATCCATTGCTTCAGGGACACTCCTCCTTTTCCTCATCTCACTCAATCAGCATACGAGGAGTCTCTCATGGACAGTCAGCTAAATGAACTGAGCAAGAGAGACAAGGCTAGTGGAAGCCAAGGCAGGTATGATATAAGGTCTAGGAAAAAGACTGCAAGATACCAGATATATAAAATATGTAGAATAGAAATGATAGAATAACAGTAAAATATCCAGCATAATCTTCACAATACACATAAATGATATATAAAATAGCAACAGAAATAGCACTTTGATTCTGATAGCAATGTTCACAAGCCTCTTCGAGGGGGCAACCTCCAGTCAAGCAGCGCTCTGTTACAATAATCTCCAAGCTAGGGTTCTCATACCCTCGCCTCTTATTTATACTAAATATGTCTATTAAGAGAAGCATCTAGAGGAAGATCCTTCTAGAAGCAGAAGCTTCTATTAAGTCTTCTTACATCTGCCTTATTCTATTTTATTGAAAAGCCTTATTAATATTGACCTTTATTACATCCAAATACATTGATCTACCTATGTGCGGGTTAGGACCTTAACATGTCTGCCCCCTTAAAAACAACCTTGTCCTCAAGGCTTGAGATGTGGAAACTATTGCAGAATGGTAGTTGGTTCCCAAGTGGCATCTGTTGGAGTCATGTCTTTCCATTGTACTAGCACTTCCTTGATGGTTCTCTGACGCAGGCAACACTCACGCTTGTCCAAAAATGCTTCTGGCTATAGCCAAATGGAGCCTTCTTCAGCTAACTCTGGAAGGTTGGTTTGAATTTGGCACCTGGTTCCAATCACCTTCTTCAAGCATGAAACATGAAAAACAGGATGTAGCTTCGACAGACTGGGTAGAGCTAATTGATATGTGACTTGTCCCACACACTTGAGAACTGTGTAAGGGCCATAGAATTTGGGTGCTAGCTTCTGACAATGCTCGGCCTTGAGGGAAGTTTGCTTATATGGTTGCAGTCTCAGAAACACCTGATCCCCTTCTGTAAATTGACGTTCAGAGCGACCTTGATCTGCTTGCTTCTTCATTCTATTTTGTGCCATGACCAATTTCTCTTTAAGGGTACGAAGGATGTCCTCTCGAACGGTAAGTGTTTGGTCAACCGCCTGGACCTTCGAGGTACCCGGTAAGTATGAGAGAACTGAAGGTGGCTTCTGTCCATATACTGCTTCAAAGGGAGTCATGCGAGTGGT
>ML788886.1:65869-100994 GCA_009831015.1 Picea engelmannii
ATTAGGTCTTCTTACATCCGCCTTATTCTATTTTATTGAAAGGCCTTATTAATATTGACCTTTATTACATCCGAATACATTGATCTACCTATGTGCGGGTTAGGACCTTAACAAAGACAGTAGCACCTAATGTTCCTGAGCAGTCCACTAGAGCAGAGAAACCTGCTAATGAAGTAGCAGACAGTCACAGAGGTAAGAAGCCCCAACCCCTCTCTCCCATAGTCCAGATTCATGTTCTCGAAATAAGAGAAATCCCGAAGCTTACATCTTCTTTTAATTTCGAGCATGAAATTCAAAAGATCAGAATCCATGTGGCCCTAACCGAACTGATTAAACATGAAGGGTTCAAGTAGCGCTTCTCTGAGATTTTACAGTCTGAAGTCTCATGCCTTCCCACAAACTCTATCAATTTGCAAGATGAAAAGCCTGCAATTATTCTAGGTCCTATGGTAGAAGACAGGAATGACTCATCCCCTCCTTTCTACACTTCCTTGAACATACATGACAAGGTACTGCACAACTGCTTGATGGATTCGGAGGCCTCTCACAACCTCATGCCCAAAACTATCATGGAAGAGTTAGGGCTAGAAGTCACCCAAGCCTATCATGACTTCTATTCCTTTGACTCCAGAAAAGTTCAATGTCTAGGAGTTATCAAAGACCTGGTTGTGACCTTGTTTCAGTTGCCCATGAAAAGTGTGGTCATGGATATTGTAGTGGCTGATGTCCCCCCCAAGTTCGGTATGTTGTTATCAAGATCATGGATTAAAAGACTAGGGGGAACTTTGCAGATGGACCTCACATATGCTACTATCCCGGTGTTTGGAGGAGAGCATAGGAGGCTATACAAGGAAGCCAAATTGGCCTACATAATCAGTGATGAAGCCAATCCTACCCACCATCCTATTTTTTCCTTGGACACTGAATTAGGTTCCAGTTTACTACAGCTCACTCATGCTCTCGAGCCTCCTCTAAAACTCAAAAAGCCACCCACCACTTCCCATAAATTTTCTCCCCCCATCACCCCCGTTTGGAAAATGTTTTTTGACGTAGCCTTTTCCAGGGAAGGCGCTATAGCTGGGGTGTTTTTTGTGTCACCGACTCAGGAAACCATATCTCTGTCATATAAACTAGAATTTGAAACTACCAACAATGTGGCAGAGTATGAAGCTCTTATCCTAGGATTAAGAGCCGCAAGGGAAATGGGAATTCAGGAGGTAGCAGTGTTCGGAGATGCAGAGTTGGTGGTCCAACAGATCAAAAATGCTTCTCAGGCTAAGCATCCTCGACTCAGGAGTTACATAAATGAGGTATGGGACCTAACTGACATTTTCTTCTCAGCATTTAACATTTCTTTCATCCCGAGAGAGAAGAATACAGTGGTAGATTCCTTGGCCACATTAGTAAGCATTTTCAGAGTGCCCTTGCCACCCAAATTCAGATACGATGTAGAAGTAAAATACAAGCCCTCCATACCTGACAATGTCAAACATTGGAAGGTGTTCGAGGATGATATTGAGGTCAAAAGATTCTTGGAGACCATTGAAAAATTTTCAAAGATGCATATTGACCAAGACTCCATCTTTGAAGAAGAGCTTGATGGGGTTAATTTTCTGAATAAGATTGTAGAGAAAAACATTATGCAGTTGCCCATTAATGATATTTCGAAGGGACTAGTTCCTTTTGAAAGGCTTTTTGATAAAAATGACGTGGCATTAAAAGGGAGAATTTCAGAAGATGACGTTGATACAATTCGGTGCGACATTGGTAATAAGAATGAGCCCAAGTTGGTAAAATTGTCAAGAAGTTTGACAGAGGAGCAGAGGTCTGAATACGCTGAAATTTTGAAGGAATTTGCTGATGTATTTTCTTGGACCTACGAAGACCTCAAAACATATGACACTTCTGTCATTGAACATAAAATCCTATTAAAAAGGGAGACAAATCCATTTAGGCAGAAGCTGAGGCAGATCAATCCTATGCTACTACCTATTATGGAGAGGGAAGTGAAAAAGCTGCTACAAGTCGAGATCATCGTACCACTGATATATTCGGAGTGGGTGGCCAACTTGGTACCAGTAAGGAAAAAGAATGGAGAAATCAGACTCTGTGTAGATTTCAGAAACCTGAACAGAAGGTCAAGGAAGGATAACTACCCCTTACCAAAGATGGAACATATACTGCACAGGGTAATAGGAGCATAAAGGATGTCCATGATCGATGGTTTCTCTAGCTACAATCAAGTCTCCATTCTACCTGAGGACAGGGAAAAGACAACATTTACCACTCCATGGGGCATATTCATGTATGCCAAGATGCCTTTTGGATTGATGAATGTAGGGGCAACGTTTCAACGTGCTATGGACATAGCTTTCATTGGGGAAAAGGATAAATTTGTTTTCATCTATCTGGATGACATCACAGTATTTTCAAAATATGATAAAGAACACTGTCATCATCTCAGGAAGGTTTTCCTAAAATGCAGGAGTTTTGGCATTTCTTTAAATCCCAAGAAATCTTTGTTCGCCATGCGGGAGGGAAAGTTACTGGGCCAATTAGTATCAGTGGAAGGAGTCAGGATCGATCCTAGCAGAGTTGAGGCGATACAAGCCTTGTCAATCCCGAGGTCCAAGAAAGAGGTCCAATCTTTCCTCGGTAAGATTAATTTCCTGAGGAGGTTTGTGCCTAACTTTGCTGAGGAGGTAAAACTCATAACAACCATGTTAAGGAAAGGAAATGAAGTGTGGTGGACTTCTGAATCACGAAATTCCTTTGAGAAAATAAAGAAGGCCCTGTCTGAAGCCCCCATGCTTATTAGTCCCGATTACTGAAAGGATTTTGTTATTTTCTCCTTTGCCTCACCTGACACAGTGGTCGTTGTTTTATTACAGATGAACAAGATTGGGCTAGAGAAGCCTGTTGCCTATTTTAGCCGAGCATTGAGGGATGCCGAAGTCAGGTATGATGCTATGGAGAAGTAGGCCTATGCCCTGGTAAAGGATCTCAAGGCATTCAGAATCTATGTCCTACAGTAAAAAATCATTGCCTATGTCCCCTCAACTGTTGTTAAAGACATTCTTGTTCATCCTGACATAGACGGAAGGAGGAGTAAGTGGATAGCCAAGATTCTGGAATTTGACCTAGAAATAAAGCCTACCAAATTGGTCAAAGGTCAAGGTTTAGCCAAGCTGTTGGCTGAAGCCAATTGCCAAGATTTGGGGGTAAGTTTTATCAATGAATGATCAAGAATTCAGCAGGGTCAGCTGCCTGAAATAGACCCTCAAAAGGAGCCCCCATTAGCTCGATGTCCCTAGTATAAGGATGTCATATATTTTCTGCAAGAGTTGCAGCCTCCAGACGGCCTGCAAAGAAGCAAGGAAAGAGCTCTAAAGCTCAAAGCAGTCAAATACTTCCTTATCAATCAAGTTTTATATTGGAAAGACCCCCTGGGGTTGCTTTTGAAATGTGTAGGTCCACAGGAGGCTGACAGGATCATGGTTGAATTTCATGACAACATATGTGGAGGGCATCATTTCTGGAAAACCACAGCCTATAAAATCCTCAGGGCTGGGTACTACTGGCCCACTGTATTCACTGACGTCTGTAGAAGGGTTAGAGATTGCACCAAATTCCATAGATTTGCAGGAAAACAACAGCTCAAATCTTTGTCGTTAAATCCTATGGTTGTTTCAGGACCTTTCCAGCAATGGGGCCTAGATTTCATTGGAGAAATTCACCCCACTTCCAGTGGGCAACACAAGAGGATCCTGACTGCTACCGATTTCTTCACCAAGTGGATTGAAGCTATCCCCACCAGGAGTGCTTCCCACAAGGTAATCATTGGATTCTTGGAAGACCTCATCAAAATATTCGGCTGCCCAAGTAAGATCATCACTAATAACGCAGCCTCTTTCAGGGCTGAGCTATTAGCCAAGTTTTGTGAGCAATTCAGGATCAAAGTGATTCACTCCACCCCATACTATCCCTAGGGCAATGGTTTAGCAGAGTCCTCCAACAAAAGCCTGATAAGGATCATCAAAATATTGTTGTAAGACAACAAGAAGGCCTGGAACTCAAGATTGAAATTCTCTCTATGGGCCGATCGAGTAACCACGAAGAGATCTATAGGCATCTCTCCTATCCAACTAGTCTATGGAACAGAGGCTATTTTTCCTTCTCATTTAGCCATTCCTGTAGCAAAATTCCTCCAGGATCATCAAGAGGAACTCGATGACATGATCAGAAGAATTCATCAGCTAGTGGAAGTCCAGTAGGCCAAGGAGCAGGTAATGGGCAGAATTCAGGGCCATCAACAAAGGATCAAGTAGGTTTTTGATAAGAAGGCCAAGAAGGAAGAGTTTCGGATAAGAGACCTAGTACTGAAATGAGATGCCCCTAAACAAGATAAAGGCAAGCACGGAAAATTCGAAGTCCTGTGGATTGGGCGTTTCAAAGTATCTGAAGTATTCTCAAATAACACCTACAAGGTACGGGATTTGAAGGATCAAGAAGTTTTCAATGGCCCTTTGAATGGGCATTTCCTGAAAAGGTTTTTCTCTTGAGCCTCTCATGGCTCTTTTACAGCTCTAAATATTGTTTTTCTTTCCGTATTTAAAATTTTAAATAAATGACCCCATAGCCCAACAAGAAGGCACTGGAGCTGCAAAATGAGTCCTTATAGCATCGCAGGGATGACTCTATCCCACATGGAGCCTAATGTTAGTAACATTTCTTGTCCTCGGCACAAGAGTATTCGAGTCTGCAAGTTGCATGAGAAGCACCCAAGCGCAGCATAGAAAAACCTCGTTTCAAGATTTCAAGCGAGTAAGCGGGCAAAATTATATTGTCGACGGACCAGATTCATCCATAAGAAGAGATCAACAGATGGCGGGGAATCATAGCTAGAGGAGTCACTCTGTGATTAGCGCAATGGATAGCGCCCATATTATGTGCAAGAATGGATGGCAACCGTCCATCCCAAAGGACGTGTGGCGCAAGATCTAGTCGCATCGACGTTCGAGGCACAAGGAGCAACTCCGTCATATTCCTGATGCGCGAGATGTCAGGCGCATCCAGGACCCGGGCCCACAGTGCCACAGAGTGAGTTCAGGACCGTCACATTTGAGAGAACGCGTGGCGCCCAATCAGGCCATCTTGGCATTTCGCTCATCGCGATTGTGATAGGCGAGGATTAACTCCTTCCTACTCACGAACATCGAAAACGCCTTTGAGAGTAAACGCAGGGTTACAGCCCGTGGTCAGCGAAAAATAAAAGAGTTGTGCAAGAGGGGCCAAAGGCATCGGGTTTCAGTCACAGAAAGGCCCATCATGATCTCCTAGTGCCGTCGGTTCTGATCTCAATCCTGTTTCCTGCCTGGAGTAAATGAGGTTGAGAAGGGGTGGTTGAAACCTCTCCTCATGCATTAAGTATAGGATATGGAGAGTCTGGCAAGCGGTCTGCTCGAGGGGGTTCCTGTGTATCAATTTTTCCAAAGAGGCCATGCCAAGTCCTTGGCTAGCTAGAAGAGGTCTGCACATGCTAACTCGGTTCTTAATGGCTCAGCTACTCCCCTTACAGGAGCCATGTGCAGTTAAGGTGGCATATGACGAAGAATATCTGTCCGAATTCAGCTGAAGGGACACCAAGCCTTGGATGATTGAGCACGCTGTTGTTAGGCAAATTTTCTGAGTATATAGACTCAGTCTTTGTATTTTGTATAGGTTGATGGTTGAGCTAGGCTCCCGATTGTAAAGTTTTGATGAAGTGTTGGTCACTCTAGTTAATGTATAAGGCATTTGAGACTTCTTACTTTATGGATGTTAGCCTCTTTTTCCATCTCTTTGTTTACTGTGTTAGAACAACTTCGAATTGGAGGATCCAGTTGATTTGCGTTGTTGTAGGATGATGTAGGTTGGATCACTGCAAAAGTCACAACGTTTATAATCAGTTCTTGTGTTCTCTCGGCGCTAGGATGTCTTGGAATTGGAGGATCCAGTCGAGTCACCCTTCAGCTCCTTGAAACTTTGGACCAAGAGGATCTCGGCTTCTGATTTTTTCTTCCTCAAGCTCTCGAAGGCCGGTTGCCTGAGGCAGTCTTGCTCACCCTCCTTACAAGTCTTCCATCTACCACCCTTTAATCTACTTACTGACGGAAGTTGGATCAAGACCTTCCTTGCTTTCTACATACTAGACGCTGGTTCCTGAGTCAATGCTGCTTTCCTGGGTCAATTGCCACTCGACCACCCCCAATTATAAAATCGTGACATAAAAAATGATGTGCGTCAGGCTCTACTCCTGCAAGCAATCCATGAGTGACTTCTGATGCTAAAATTTATGGCGTCGTTGCCGGGGATGAAGTTGAAAATTTTCCCTAGGATTGAACGACATTGAGCCTCTGATTCTGAAGGTGCATCGGGTATCAGAGCCTTTGAAGATTTCTACTGTGCACCTGGCGACTCCATTGTGACGACTCCACTGTGTTGAACCTACCATGTTAATTGTTGCTTTTAGAGGTAGGCACATGCGGTCTCATGCACAACTGGCTCTAGCTATACCGAAAACTGATCCAGAGGTGGTTCTCAGAAAAGGAAAGGCCTCTAAAGAAGAAGCTTCCACTGCCGAACCAGGTAATCCTCCATCTCCTTCTGTAGGAACTCCATTTTCTCCTCCTCAGTTTCTTAATAGACCTCTTTTTGAGGTTTCCCGTTTCCTGAATTTCAGGAGTGTTCCTGCTGAATTTTCCCCTCCTGGTCTCGGATTGGAGGGAGAAATCCTTGTCACTCCCCTCTCCTCCGAAACTATACCTTGGCATAGACCCAGGATAGCAGAAGATTTTCCCACACCTAGTTTTACCACTCCTGTGCAAAGAGGAGCACCTGCTGACTTGAGCTCGTTATCCTTTTCCTTAAATCCCCTTTTGTTTCCCACTCCACTTCGAGACTCATTATGAATAGCCCCTTCACGAACTCCTTCTCCTCCAAGTTCCCCCCCACCTAATATTCCTATGGCTGGTGCTAAT
Organism: Picea engelmannii; assembly: GCA_009831015.1. Classification (NCBI taxonomy): domain Eukaryota; kingdom Viridiplantae; phylum Streptophyta; class Pinopsida; order Pinales; family Pinaceae; genus Picea; species Picea engelmannii. Next base: position 72,889 of record ML788886.1, read on the forward strand.
CCCCCTCTAAACAGAATGGATGCCATAGTCACTGCCAGATATGCTCCCTTAATCCTACCTCATCCTATGAATCCTCTCCCTGCTGGAGATTACTTGAAGTACATGCCCAAGTTCACTGGAGAAGGAGACATAACTTCAGAAGAGCACCTGGTTTCTTTCTATAGTTATGCAGACAATTTGAACATTGAAAATGAAGATGTCTGGATGAGAGTCTTTATCCAAAGCCTGGATGGTGAGGTGAGGAAGTGGTTTAGAGGATTGGCCCCCAGACCTATTGCTAGGATTGAAGCCCTGGATAGTGCTTTCCTAAGGCAGTGGGGTGATAGGAAAGATTTCATGTATTACATGACAGAGTTTGAGTCTTTGAAGAAGATGGAAGGAGAGTTTATCTATAACTTCTCCAAAAGATTCAATAAGATGTATAATAAAATTCCTGGCGAAATAAAACCCTCAGAAGCCTCGGCCAAGATTTCTTATGCTAGTGCGTTTGGCCCTGATTTCTGTCTTCTATTGAGAGAAAGAAGAGCCACTTCCTTAGCTCAAATGCAAGATGCGGCCATAGAAGTAGAATCCAATGTATTAGTAGCTGATAGACTGAGGAACAAGGCTGACGCAGACAGAAGAAGGGAAAGATCGAAAGCCTCAACTTCTGGCCCATCAGTGCCCTACCCTCAGGTGGATGAATTGACCAAGATGGTGAAGTCTCTGTCTGCAGAGATGGAGAGGATGAAGGTGGAGGTGAGGAAAGCATACAAGGGCCCTCAGAACGCTGAAAACAAAGGAGGTTTCAGAAGGCCAAACAATATTACTCCCCTGACTGTGCAAAGAGAGAGGGGAATAGACAAAGAAGACCAGCAAATTCAGGCTCCTTTTCAAAACAATTTTGTGGCCCAGGGGGAAGAAGGAGAAACAGATGAGCTTGATCCTGAAATCCATTACTTTGGGGACACTCCTCCTTTTCCTCATCTCACTCAATCACCATACGAGGAGTCTCTCATGGACAGTCAGCTAAATGAACTGAGCAAGGGAGACAAGGCTAGTGGCAGCCAAGGCAGGTATGATCTGAGGTCTAGGAAAAAGACAGTAGCACCTGATATTCCTGATCAGACCACTAGATCGAAGAAACCTGCTAATGAAGTAGCGGATAGTCACAGAGGTAAGAAGCCCCGACCCCTCTCTCCCATAGTCTAGAGTCATGTTCCCGAAATAAAATAAATCCCGAAGCTTACATCTTCTTTTAATTTCGAGCATGAAATTCAAAAGATCAGAATCCCTGTGCCTCTAACCGAACTAATTAAACATGAAGGGTTCAAGAAGCGCTTCTCTAAGATTTTACACTCTGAAGTCTCATGCCTTCCCACAGACTCTATCAATTTGCAAGATGAAAAGCCTGCAGTTATTCAAGGTCCTATGGTAGAAGACAAGAATGACTCATCCCCTCCCTTCTACACTTCCTTGAACATACATGACAAGGTACTGCACAACTGCTTGATGGATTCGGGGGCCTCTCACAACCTCATGCCCAAAACTGTCATGGAAGAGTTAGGGCTAGAAGTCACCCGAGCCTATCATGACCTCTATTCCTTTGACTCCAGAAAATTTTGATGTCTAGGAGTTATCAAAGACCTGGTTGCGACCTTATTTCAGTTGCCCATGAAAAGTGTGGTCATGGATATTGTAGTGGCTGATGTCCCCCCCAAGTTCGGTATGTTGTTATCAAGATCATGGATTAAAAGACTAGGGGGAACTTTGCATATGGACCTCACATATGCTACTATCCTAGTGTTTGGAGGAGAGCATAGGAGGCTATACAGAGAAGCCCAATTGGCCTACATAATCAATGATGAAGCCAATCCTACCAACCATCCTATTTTTGCCTTGGACACTGACTTAGGTTCTAGTTTACTACAGCTCACTCATGCTCTCGAGCCTCCTCTAAAACTTAGAAATCCACCCACCACTTCCCATAAATTTCCTTCCCCCATCACCCCCATCTGGAAAATGTTTTTTGACAGAGCCTTTTCCAGGGAAGGCGCTGGAGCTGGGGTGTTTTTTGTGTCACCGACTCAGGAAACCATATCTCTGTCATATAAACTAGAACTTGAAACTACCAACAATGTGGAAGAGTATGAAGCTCTTATCCTAGGATTAAGAGCCGCAAGGGAAATGGGAATTCAGGAGGTAGTAGTGTTCGGAGATGCAGAGTTGGTGGTCCAACAGATCAAAAACGCTTATCAGGCTAAGAATCCTCGACTCAGGAGTTACAAAAATGAGCTATGGGACCTATTTGATAGTTTCTTCTCAGCATTTAACATTTCTTTCATCCCGAGAGAGAAGAATATAGTGGCAGATTCCTTGGCCACATCAGCAAGCAGTTTCAGAGTGCCCTTGCCACCCAAATTCATATACGATGTAGAAGTAAATTACATGCCCTCCGTACCTGACAATGTCAAGCATTGGAGGGTGTTCGAGGATGATCTTGAGGTCAAAAGATTCTTGGAGACCGTTGAAGAATTTTCAGAGATGCATATTGACCAAGACTCTATCTCTGAAGAAGAGCTTGATGGGGGTAATTTTCTGAATAAGATCGCAGAGCGCAACATTATGCAGCTGCCCAACAACCGTATTCTGAAGGGACTGGTTCCTTTGGAAAGAAATTTTGATAAAAATGATGTGGCATTAAAAGGGAGGATTTTAGAAGATGACGTCGATACAATTTAGTGCGACATTGGTACTAAGAATGAGCCCAAGTTGGTAAAATTTTCAAGAAGTCTGATAAAGGAGAAGAGGTCTGAATACACTGAAATTTTGAAGGAATTTTCTGATGTATTTGCCTCGACCTATGAAGACCTCAAAACATATGACACTTCTGTCATCGAACATAAAATACCATTAAAAAGGGAGGCAAATCCATTTAGGCAGAATCTTAGGAAGATCAATCCTATGCTGCTACCTATTATGGAGAGGGAAGTGAAGAAGCTGCTACAAGCCCAGATCATCGTACCACTGAGATATTCAGAGTGGGTGGCCAACTTGGTACTAGTAAGGAAAAGGAATGGAGAAATCAGACTCTGTGTAGACTTCAAAAACCTGAACAGAAGGTCACGAAAGGATAACTACCCCTTACCAAAGATGGAACATATACTGCACAGGGTAACAGGAGCATCAAGGATGTCCATGATCGATGGTTTCTCTAGCTACAATCAAGTCTCCGTTCTACCTGAGGACAGGGAAAAGACAACATTTACCACTCCATGGGGCACATTCATGTATGCCAAGATGCCTTTTGGATTGATGAATGTAGGGGAAACTTTTCAACGTGCTATGGACATATCTTTCATTGGGGAAAAGGATAAAGTTGTGGTCGTCTATCTGGATGACATCACAGTATTTTCAAAATTTGATAAAGAACATTGTTGTCATCTCAGGAAGGTTTTCCTGAAATGCAGGAGTTTTGGCATTTCTTTAAATCCCAAGAAATATTTGTTCACCATGTAGGAGGGAAAGTTACTGGGCCACATAGTATTAGTGGAAGGAGTCAGGATCGATCCGAGCAGAGTTGAGGCGATACAAGCCTTGTCAATCCCGAGGTCCAATAAAGAGGTCCAATCTTTCCTCAGTAAGATTAATTTCCTAAGGAGGTTTGTGCCTAACTTTGCTGAGGAGGTAAAACTCATTTAAGGAAAGGAAATGAAGTGAGGTGGACTTTTGAATCATGAAACTCCTTTGAACAAATAAAGAAGGCCCTGTCTGAAGCCCCCGTGCTTATCAGTCCTGATTACTCAAAGGATTTTTTTATTTTCTCCTTTGCCTCACCTGACACGGTGGCCGTTGTTTTATTACAGACGAACAAGATTGGGCTAGAGCAGCCTACTGCCTATTTCAGCAGAGCATTGAGGGCAGTTGAAGTCAGGTATGATGCTATGGAGAAGCAGGCCTATGCCCTGGTAAAGGCTCTCAAGGCATTCATAATCTATGTCCTACAGTAAAAAATCATTGCCTATGTCCCCTCAGCTGCTGTTAAATACATTCTTGTTCATCTTGACATAGACAGAAGGAGGAGTAAGTGGATAGCCAAGATTCTGGAATTCGACCTGGAAATAAAGCCTACCAAATTGGTCAAAGGTCAAGGTTTAGCCAAGATGTTGGCTGAAGCCAATTGCCAAGCTCTGGGGGTAAGTTCTATCAACTAATGCTCAGGAATTCAGCAGGGTCGGATGCCTGAAATAGACCCTCAAAAGGAGCCCCCATTAGCTCGATGTCCCTAGTATAAGGATGTCATATATTTTCTGCAAGAGTTATGGCCTCCAGACGACATGAAAAGAAGCAAGGCAAGGGCTTTGAAGCTCAAAGCAGTCAGATGCTACCTTATCAATCAAGTTTTATATTGGAAAGACCCCCCTGGGGTTGCTTTTGAAATGTGTAGGTCCACAGGAGGCTGACAGGATCATGGTTGAATTTCATGACAACATATGTGGAGGGCATCATTTCTGGAAAACCACAGCCTATAAAATACTCAGGGTTGGGTACTACTGGCCCACCGTATTCACCGACGTCTACAGAAGGGTTAGAGCTTGCACCAAATTCCAGAGATTTGCAGGAAGACAACAACTCAAATATTTTTCGTTAAATCATGTGGTTGTTTCAGGACCTTTCCAGCAATGGGGCCTAGATTTCATTGGAGAAATTCACCCCTCTTCCACTGGGCAACACAAGCGGATCCTGACTGCTACCGATTTCTTCACCAAGTGGATTGAAGCTATCCCCACTAGGAGTGCTTCCCACAAGGTAATCGTTGGATTACTGGAAGACCTCATCACAAGATTTGACTACCCAAGTAAGATCGTCATTGATAACACATCCTCTTTTAGGGATGAGCCATTAGCCAAGTTCTGTGAGCAATTCGGGATCAAACTAATTCACTCCACCCCATACTATCCCTAGGGCAATGGTTTAGTAGAGTCCTCCAACAAAAGCCTAATAAGGATCATCAAAAGACTGTTGGAAGACAACAAGAAGGCCTGACACTCAAGATTGAAATTCGCTCTATGGGCCAATCGAGTGACCACGAAGAGATCTATAGGCATCTCTCCTTTCCAACTAGTCTATGGAACAGAGGCTGTTTTTCCTTCTCATTTAGCCATTCTTGTAGAAACATTCCTCCAGGATCATCAAGAGGAACCCGATGACATGATCAGAAGAATTCATCAGCTAGTGGAAGTCCAGTAGGCCAGGGAGCAGGTAATGGGTAGAATTCAGGGCCATCAGCAAAGGATCAAGCAGGTTTTTGATAAGAAGGCCAAGAAGGAAGAGTTTTGGATAGGAGACCTCGTACTGAAATGGGATGATCCTAAACAAGATAAAGGCAAGCACGGAAAATTCAAAGCCCTGTGGATCGAGCCTTTCAAAGTATCCGAAGTATTCTCAAATAACACCTATAGGGTACAAGATTTGAAGAATCAAGAAGTTTTCAATGGCCCTGTGAATGGGAATTTCTTGAAAAGGTTTTTCTCTTGAGCCACTCATGGCTCTTTTACGGCTGTAAATATTGTTTTTCTTTTCGTCTTTAAAGTTTTAAATAAATGAACCCATAGCCCAACAGTGAGGCACTGGAGCTGCAAAATGAGTCCTTAGAGCATCGCAGGGACGACTCTATCCCCCATGGAGCCTAATGTTAGTAACATTTCTTGTCCTCGGCACAAGAGTATTTGAGTCTGCAAGTTGCATGAGAAGCGCCCGAGCACAGCATGGAAAAACCTCGTTTCAAGCTTTCAAGCGAGTAAGCGGGCAAAATTATATTGTCGGTGGTCCAGATTCATCCATAAGAAGAGATCGACAGATGGTGGGAAATCACGGCTAGAGGAGTTGCGCCATGATTAGCGAAATGGATAGCGCTCATATTATGTGCAGGAATGGATGGCAGTCATCCATCCCAAAGGATGCGTGGCGCGAGATCTAGTCGCATGCGTTTCGACATTTGGGAGTTTGAGGGGTGAGAGTTCCATGTCATTTTACATCTTGAAGCCCCGAACCCTGAAGCTCTGAAAGCGCCCAAAGTCGGGCCCACAGTATCACAGAGCAATCTTATCCGTCCATTGACAGGAAACACCTGGCACACAATTAGGCCCCTCACCTTTTCACCCATCATGATTTCGAGGCACAAGGAGCAGCTCCATCATATTCCTGATGCGTGAGGTGTCGGGCACGTTCAGGACTCGAGCCCACACTGCCACCGAGTGAGTTCAGGACCGTCAGATTTGAGAGAACGTGTAGCGCCCAATCAGGCCATCTCGATGTTTCGCTCATCGCGATTGTGATAGGTGAGGATTAACTCCTTCCTACTCACAAACATCGAAAGCGCCTTTGAGAGTAAACGTAGGGTTACAGCCCGTGGTCACTGGAAAATAAAAGAGCTATGGAAGAGGGGCCAAAGGCGTCGGGTTTCAGTCACAGAAAGGCCCATCGTGATCTCCTGGTGCTGTCAGTTTCGATGTCAATCCTGTTTCCTACCTAGAGTAAATGAGCGTGAGAAGGGGTGGTTGAAACCTCTCCTCATGCATTAAGTATAGGATATGGAGAGTCTGGCAAGCGGTTGCTCGAGGGGGGTCCTGTGTACCAATTTTTCCAAAGAGGCCATGCTGAGTCCTCAGCTAGCCAGAAGAGGTCTGCACACACTAACTCGATTCTTAATGGCTCAGCTACTCCCCTTACAGGAGCCATGCACAGTTAAGGTGGCGTCTGACAAAGAATATCTGTCCGAATTTGGCTGAAGGGACACCATGCCTTGGATGATTGAGCACGCCATTGTTAGGAGAATTTTCTAAGTATATAGACTCAATATTTGTATTTTGTATAGGTCGATGGTTGAGCTAGGCTCTCGATTGTAAAGTTTTGATGAAGCATTGGTCGCTCTGGTTAATGTATAAGGAATTTGAGACTTCTTACTTTATGGATGTCAGCCTCTTTTTCCATCTCTTTTTTTACTGTGTTAGAACAGCTCGAAATTGTAGGATCCAGTCGAGTTGCACTATTGTAGGATGATGTAGGTTGGATCACTGCAACAGTCGCAACATTTCTAATCAGTTCTTGTGTTCTCTCAGCGCTGGGATGGCTTGGAATTGGAGGATCCAGTCGAGTCACCCTTCAGCTCCTTGAAACTCTGGACCAAGAGGATCTTGGCTTCTAATTTTTTCTTCCTCAAGCTCCCGAAGGCCGGTTCCCTGAGGTAGTCTTTCTCACCCTCCTCACAAGTCTTCCATCTACCACCCTTTAATCTACTTACTGTCGAAAGTTGGATCAAGACCTCCCTTGCTTTCTACATACCAGACCCTGGTTCCTGAGTCAATGCTGCTTTCCTGGGTCTATTGCTACTCGACCACCCCCAATTATAAAATCATGACATAAAAACTGATGGGCGTCGGGCTCTGCTCTTGCAAGCAATCTAGGAGTGACTTATGACACTAACAGTTATGGTGTCGTTGCCGGGGACGAAGTTGAAAATGTTCCCCGGTATTGAACGACATTGAGCCTCTAATTCTGAAGGTGCATCAGGTATCAAAGCCTTTGAATATTGCTATTGTGCACTTGGCGAATCCATTGTGACGACTCCACTGTGGTGAAACTACCGTGTTAATTGTGGCTTTCAGAGGCAGGCACACACAGTCTCATCCACAGCTGCCTCTAGTTATACCGAAAATTGATCCAGAGGTGGTTCTAAGAAAAGGAAAGGCCTCTAATGAAGAAGCTTCCATTTCCGAACTAGGTAATATGCCATCTCCTTTTGTAGTAACTCCATCTTCTCCTCCTCAGTTTCTTAATAGACCTCTTTCTGAGGTTTCCCGTTTCCTGAATTTCAGGAGTGTTCCTGCTGAGTTTTCCCCTCCTGGTCTAGGATTGGAGGGAGAAATCCTTGTCACTCCCCTCTCCTCCGAAACTGTACCCTGGCATAGACATAGGACCGCAGAATATTTCCCCACGTCTAGTTTTACCACTCCTATGCAAAGAGGAGCACCTGCTGAATTGAGCTCATTATCCTTTTCCCTAAATCCCCTTTTGTTTCCCACTCCACTTTGAGACTCATTCCCAGTAGCCCCTTCACAAACTCCTTCTCCTCTAAGTTCCCCCCCCACCTAATATTCCTATGGCTGGCACTAATCCCTCTCTAAACAGAATGGACACCATAGTCACTGCCAGATATGCTCCCTTAACCCTACCTCATCCTATGAATCCTCTCCCTGCTGGAGATTACTTGAAGTACATGCCCAAGTTCACTGGAGAAGGAGACATAATTATGGAAGAGCACCTGGCTTCTTGCTACAGTTATGCAGACAACTTGAACATTGAAAATGAAGATGTTTGGATGAGAGTCTTTGTCCAGAGCCTGGATGGTGAGGTGAGGAAGTGGTTTAGAGGATTGGCCCCCGGATCTATTGCTAGGATTGAAGCCCTAGATAGTGCTTTCCTAAGGCAGTGGGGTGATAGGAAAGATTTCATGTATTACATGACAAAGTTCAGGTCTTTGAAGAATATGGAAGGAGAGTCTGTCTCTGACTTCTCCAAAAGATTCAATAAGATGTATAATAAAATTCCTGCCAAAATAAAACCCTTAGAAGCCTCGGCCAAGATTTCTTATGCTAGTGTGTTTGGCCCTGATTCCTATCTTCTATTGAGAGAAAGAAGAGCCACTTCCTTACCTCAAATGCAAGATGCGGCCATAGAAGTAGAATCCAATGTATTAGCAACTGATAGACTAAGGAACAAGGCTGACACAGACAAAAGAAGGGCAAGATCGAAAGCCTCAACTTCTGGCCCATTGGTTCCCTACCCTCAGGTGGATGAATTGACCAAGATGGTGAAGTCTCTTTCTATAGAGATGGAGAGGATGAAGGTGGAGGGGAGGCAAGCATACAAGGGCCCTCAGAACGCCAAAAACAAAGGAGGTTTCAGGAGGCCAAACAATATTACTACCCCGACTGTGCAAAGAGAGAGGGGAAGACACAAAGAAGACCATCAAATTTAGGCTCCTTTTCAAAACAATTTTGTGGCTGAGGGGGAAGAAGGAGAAACAGATGAGCTTGATCTTGAAATCCATTGCTTCGGTGACACTCCTCCTTTTCCTCATCTCACTCAATCAGTATACGAGGAGTCTATAATGGACAATCAACTAAATGAACTAAGCAAGGGAGACAAGGCTAGTGGTAGCCAAGGCAGGTATTATCTGAGGTCTAGGAAAAAGACAGTAGCACCTGATGTTCCTGAGCAGTCCACTAGAGCGGAGAAACCTGCTAATGAAGTAGTGGACAGTCACAGAGGTAAGAAGCCCCGACCCCTCTCTCACATAGTCTAGAGTCATGTTCTCGAAATAAGAGAAATCTCAAAGCTTACATCTTCTTTTAATTTCGAGCATGAAATTCAAAAGATCAGAATCCCTGTGCCCCTAACCGAACTTATTAAACATGAAGGGTTCAAGAAGTGCTTCTCTGAGATTTTACAATCTGAAGTCTCATTCCTTCCCACAAACTCTATCAATTTGCAAGATGAAAAGCCTACAGAAATTCTAGGTCCTATGGTAGAAGATAGGAATGACTCATCCCCTCCCTTCTACACTTCCTTGAACATATATGACAAGGTACTGCACAACTACTTGATGGATTCGGGGGCCTCTCACAACCTCATGCCCAAAACTGTCATGGAAGAGTTAGGGCTAGAAGTCACCCGAGCCTATCATGACCTCTATTCCTTTGACTCCAGAAAAGTTCAATGTCTAGGAGTTATCAAAGACCTGGTTGTGACCTTGTTTCAGTTGCCCATGAAAAGTGTGGTCATGGGTATTGTAGTGGCTGATGTCCCCCCCAAGTTTGGTATGTTGTTATCAAGATCATGGATTAAAAGACTAGGGGGAACTTTGCAGATGGACCTCACATATGCTACTATACCGGTGTTTGGAGGAGAGCATAGGAGGATATACAGGGAAGCCCAATTGGAGTACATAATCAGTGATGAAGCCAATCCTACCAACCATCCTATTTTTGCCTTGGACACTGACTTAGGTTCCAGTTTACTACAGCTCACTCATGCTCCTGAGCCTCCTCTAAAACTCAGAAATCCGCCCAACACTTCCCATAAATTTCCTCCCCCCATCACCCCCGTCTGGAAAATGTTTTTTGACGGAGCCTTTTCCAGGGAAGGCACTGGAGCTGGGGTGTTTTTTGTGTCACCAGCTCAGGAAACCATATCTCTGTCATATAAACTAGAATTGTAAACTACCACCAATGTGGCAGAGTATGAATCTCTTATCCTAGGATTAAGAGCCGCAAGGGAAATGGGAATTTAGGAGGTAGTAGTGTTCGGAGATGCAGAGTTGGTGGTCCAACAGATCAAAAATGCTTATCAGGATAAGCATGCTCGACTCAGGAGTTACAGAAATGAGGTATGGGACCTAATTGACAGTTTCTTCTCAGCATTTAACATTTCTTTCATCCCAAGAGGGAAGAATACAATGGCACATTCCTTGGCCACATCAGCAAGCAGTTTCAGAGTGCCCTTGCCACCCAAATTCAGATACGATGTAGAAGTAAAATACAGGCCCTCCATACCTGACAATGTCAAGCATTGGAAGGTGTTCGAGGATGATCTTGAGGTCAAAAGATTCTTGGAGACCGTTGAATAATTTTCAGAGATGCATATTGACCAAGACTCTGTCTCTGAAGAAGAGCTTGATGGGGGTAATTTTCTGAATAAGATCGCAGAGCGCAACATTATGCAGCTACCCAGCAACCATATTCTGAAGGGACTAGTTCCTTTGGAAAGACTTTTTGATAAAAATGATGTGGCATTAAAAGGGAGGATTTCAGAAGATGACGCTGATACAATTCAGTGCGACATTTGTACTAAGAATGAGCTCAAGTTGGAAAAATTGTCAAGAAGTCTGACAAAGGAGCAGAGGTCTGAATACGCTGAACTTTTGAACGAATTTGCTCATGTATTTTCCTGGACCTATGAAGACCTCAAAACAAATGACACTTCTGTCATTCAACATAAAATCCCATTAAAAAGGAAGGCAAATCCATTTAGGCAGAAGCTAAGGCAGATCAGTCCTATGTTGCTACCTATTATGGAGAGGGAAGTAAAGAAGCTGCTACAAGCCCAGGTCATCGTACCACTGAGATATTTGGAGTGGGTGGCCAACTTGGTACCAGTAAGGAAAAAGAATGGAGAAAGCAGACTCTGTGTAGACTTCAGAAACCTGAACAAAAGCTCATGGAAGGATAACTACCCCTTACCAAAGATGGAACATATACTGCACAGGGTAACATGAGCATCAAGGATGTCCATGATCGATGGTTTCTCTGGCTACAATCAAGTGTCCGTTCTACTTGAGGACAGGGAAAAGACAACATTTACCACTCCATGGGGCACATTCATGTATGCCAAGATGCCTTTTGAATTGATGAATGCAGGGGCAATGTTTCAATGTGCTATGGACATAGCTTTCATTGGGGAAAAGGATAAATTTGTGGTCGTCTATCTGGATGACATCATAGTATTTTCAAAATCGGATACAGAACACTGTCGTCATCTCAGGAAGGTTTTCCTGAAATGCAGGAGTTTTGGCATTTCTTTAAATCCAAAGAAATCTTTGCTCACCATGCAGGAGGGAAAGTTACTGGGCCACATAGTATCAATGGAAGGAGTCAGGATCGATCCTAGTAGAGTTGAGGCGATACAAGCCTTGTCAATCCTGAGGTCCAAGAAAGAGGTCCAATCTTTCCTCGGTAATATTAATTTCCTGAGGAGGTTTGTGCCTAACTTTGTTGAGGAGGTAAAACTTATAACAACCATGTTAAGGAAAGGAAATGAAGTGAGGTGGACTTCTGAATCAAGAAATTCCTTTGAGAAAATAAATAAGTCCCTGTCTGAAGCCCCTGTGCTTATCAGTCCCGATTACTCAGAGGATTTTGTTATTTTCTCCTTTGCCTCACCTGACACGGTGGCCGTTGTTTTATTACAGACGAACAAGATTGGGCTAGAGCAGCCTGTTGCCTATTTCAGTCGAGCATTGAGGGATGCCAAAGTCAGGTATGACGCTATGGAGAAGCATGCCTATACCTTGGTAAAGGCTCTCAAGGCATTCAGAATCTATGTCCTATAGTAAAAAATCATTGCGTATGTCCCCTCAGTTGTTGTTAAAGACATTCTTGTTCAGCCTGACATAGACGGAAGGAGGAGTAAGTGGATAGTCAAGATTCTGGAATTTGACCTAGAAATAAAGCCTACTAAATTGGTCAAAGGTCAAGGTTTAGCCAAGTTGTTGGCTGAAGCCAATTGCCAAGCTCTGGGGGTAAGTTTCATCAACGAATGCTCAGGAATTCAGCAGGGTTGACTGCCTGAAATAGACCCTCAAAAGGAACCCCCATTAGCTCGATGTCCCTGGTATAAGAATGTCATATATTTTCTGCAAGAGTTGCGGCCTCCAGATGGCCTGCAAGGAAGCAAGACAAGAGCTCTGAAGCTCAAAGCATTCAGATACTGCCTTATCAATCAAGTTTTATATTGGAAAGACCCCCTTGGGTTGCTTTTGAAATGTGTAGGTCCATAGGAGGCTGACAAGATCATGGTTGAATTTCACGACAGCATATGTGGAGCACATGATTTCTGGAAAACCACAGCCTATAAAATCCTCAGGGCTGGGTACTACTAGCCCAGTGTATTCACTGACATCTGCAGAAGGGTTAGAGCTTGCACCAAATGCCAGAGATATGCTGGAAAACAACAGCTCAAATATTTTCCATTAAATCCTGTTGTTGTTTCAGGACCTTTCCAGCAATGGGGCCTAGATTTCATTGGAGAAATTCACCCCGCTTCTAGTGGGCAACACAAGCGGATCCTGACTGCGACCGATTTCTTCACCAAGTGGATTGAAGCTATCCCCACCAGGAGTTCTTCCCACAAGGTAATCATTGGATTTCTGGAAGACCTCATCACAAGATTTGGCTGCCCAAGTAAGACCGTCACTGATAATGCAGCCTCTTTCAAGGCTGAGCCGTTAGCCAAGTTCTGTGAGAAATTCGGGATCAAACTGATTCACTCCACCGCATACTATCCCTAGGGAAATGGTTTAGTAGAGTCCTCCAACAAAATACTGATAAGGATCATCAAAAGACTATTGGAAGACAACAAGAAGGCCTAGCACTCAAGATTGAAATTCTCTCTATGGGCCGATCGAGTGACCATGAAGAGATCTATAGGCATCTCTCCTTTCCAACTAGTCTATGGAACAGAGGCTATTTTTCCTTCTCATTTATCCATTCATGTAGCAAAATTCCTCTAGGATCATTAAGAGGAACCCGATGACATGATCAGAAGAAGTCATCAGCTAGTGGAAGTCCAGTAGGCTAGGGAGCAGGTAATGGGCAGAATTCAGGGCCATCAGCAAAGGATCAAGCAGGTTTTTGATAAGAAGGCCAAGAAGGAAGAGTTTCGGATAGGAGACCTGGTACTGAAATGGGATGCTCCTAAACAAGATAAAGGCAAGCACGAAAAATTCGAAGCCCTGTGGATTGGGCCTTTCAAAGTATCCTAAGTATTCTCAAATAACACCTACAGGGTACGGGATTTGAAGGATCAAGAAGTTTTCAATGGCCCTGTGAATGGGCATTTCTTGAAAAGGTTTTTCTCTTGAGCCGTTCATGGCTCTTTTATGGCTGTAAATATTGTTTTTCTTTCCATCTTTAAAGTTTTAAATAAATGACCCCATAGCCCAACAACAAGGCACTGGATCTAAAAAATGAGTCCTTAGAGCATCGCAGGGACGACTCTATCCCCCATGGAGCCTAATGTTAGTAACATTTCTTGTCCTCGGCACAAGAGTATTCGAGTCTGCAAGTTGTATGAGAAGCGCTCGAGCACAGCACGGAAAAAACTCGTTTCAAGCTTTCAAGCGAGTAAGCGGGCGAAATTATACTGTCGGTGGTCGAGATTCATCCATAAGAAGAGATTGACGGATGGCAGGAAATCGCAGCTAGAGGAGTTGCACCGTGATTAGCGCAATGGATAGCGCCCATATTATGTGCAGGAATGGATGGTATCCGTCCATCCCAAAGGACGTGTGGCGCGAGAGCTAGTCGCATCGGCGTTTCAGCATTCGAGAGTTCGAGGGGTGAGAGTTCCATGTCATTTTACATCTCGAAGCCCCGAACCCTGAAGCTCCGAAAGCACCCAAAGTCGGGCCCGCAGTATCACAGAGCAATCTCAGCTATCCATCCACAGGAGACACCTGGCGCGCTATTAGGATCCTCACCTTTCCCCCCATCGTGATTTCGAGGCACAAGGAGCAGCTCCGTTATATTCCTGATGCGCGAAATGTCAGGTGCGTCCAGGCCCCGGGCCCACAGTGCCACTGAGTGAGTTCAGGACCGTCAGATTTGAGAGAATGCGTGGCACCCAATCAGGCCATCTCGGTGTTTCGCTCATCATGATTGTGATAGGCGAGGATTAACTTCTTCCTACTCACGAACACCGAAAGCGCCTTTGAGAGTAAACGCAGGGTTACAGCCCGTGGTCAGCGGAAAATAAAAGAGTTGTGCAAGAGGGGCCAAAGGCATCATGTTTCAGTCACAGAAAGGCCCATCATGATCTCCTGGTGCCGTCGGTTCCGATCTCAATATTATTTCCTGCCTGGAGTAAATGAGGGTGAGAAGGGGTGGTTGAAACCTCTCCTCATGCATTAAGTATAGGATATGGAGAGTCTGACAAGAGGTCTGCTCGAGGGGGGTCCTGTGTACCAATTTTTCCAAAGAGGCCATGTCGAGTCCTCGGCTAGCCAGAAGAGGTCTGCACATGCTAACTCAGTTCTTAATGGATCAACTACTCCCCTTACAGGAGCTATGCACAATTAAGGTGGCGTCTGACGAAGAATATCTGTCCGAATTCGGTTGAAGGGACACCAAGCCTTGGATGACTGAGCACGCCACTGTTAGGTGAATTTTCTGAGTATATAGACTCAGTCTTTGTATTTTGTATAGGTCGATGGTTGAGCTAGGCTCCCGATTGTAAAGTTTTGATGAAGCAATGGTCGCTCTGGTTAATGTATAAGGCATTTGAGACTTCTTACTTTATGGATATCAACCTCTTTTTCCATCTCTTTGTTTACTGTGTTAGAACAGCTCGGAATTGGAGGATCCAGTCGAGTTGTGTTGTTGTAGGATGATGTAGGTTGGATCACTGCAACAATCGCATCATTTCTAATTAGTTCTTGTGTTCTCTCAGCACTGGGATGGCTTGGAATTGGAGGATCCAGTCGAGTCACCCTTCAGCTCCTTGAAACTCTAGACCAAGAGGATCTTGGCTTCTGAGTTTTTCTTCCTCAAGCTCCTGAAGGCCGGTTGCCCGAGGCAGTCTTGCTCACCCTCCTCACAAGTCTTCCATCTACCACCTTTTAATCTACTCACTGATGGAAGTTGGATCAAGACCTCCCTTGCTTTCTGCATACGAGACCCTGGTTCCTGAGCCAATGCTGCTTTCCCAGGTCTATTGCCACTCGACCACCCCCAATTATAAAATCGTGACATAAAAACTAATGGGCGTCGGGCTTTGCTCCTACAAGCAATCCAGGAGTGACTTCTGATGCTAACACATAGACTTAGAGGAAATCAACCAGTTGTACAGAAAAATTGTGCGTAATGAGGATTACGTAAACCCAACTGCAGATGGGATACTCAATTGGAGGAGCATCAATTCATGTGAAATAGATTTAAATACCATTTTAGATAACTGGCAACAAAGGTTACATGAAGTATCCACGAGGAGATGTGCAAGAATAGACTGTGCCCTAATATGGGTAGGTATAGAAATAAGAGAACCACCTAGTTTCCATGGAGTAAATGATTTGGAAACATTCTTAGCCCTTGATCTAGCGCTCAAGGCCACACCTGCAAGATGGTGGGGTGCACACAAAGAGACCATCACAGACTGGTACCAATGTAAGTGGTTACTGTGCATAAGGTTTGACGCAGAACAGAAAAAAAAAAAAAAAAAAAAGTATGATGGACAAAGGGCACCAGCGGAACACTTGGAGGAGTGTAGAACGTTGTGGAAAATGACACCACTAGAGGAATGGCTTCATCATTTTATACACACTCTAGAGGGCATACCAGTGATTTGGTATACAAACTAGGAATTGTGCAAAGGAACTATGAGCTGGATGACATTGCAACAAAATTTTACAGTCACTTTCTCATTCGAGCATGAGAACCCCAACATAGATTATTCTCTTAAAAATATAAGAGAAGTGATATTTATCCAAATACCAGAAATAGAACTTATCACAGAAAAACAACAACGGAAAAAACAGATAGTCAAGGAATTGTTGTCATGTTACCATGTACAAGAGGAAGCAGCGGATGAAGATGATATGTGTGATATTTAGATTGAAGAAGTAGGAGGAGAAAAATATGTGGAAGGTCCACCTATAGAATCAGAAGTCATTTCTGCACCGATAAAAGTGAAGAAAGTCAACATTGGGACAATCGAGAATCCCAAAATGGCCAACATTGGAGATTACTGGGATGAACAAATAGTGGAAAGCATAACAAATTATTGGGCGAGTACAACTACTTGTTTCCCAGAAAATTTATAGAGATGAAGGGTATAGTCGCAGAGTTAGGAGAAATAAAGATACCACTCAGACCTAAAGAAAGATCGATCAAACAACGACCATATAGACTGAACCCAATATACAAGCAAAAAGTCAAAGCTGAGATCGACGGGATACTCGAAGGTGACATCATAGAACCAGTCAAAGAATCAAAATGGATAAGCCCGATGGTAGTATAGGAAAAGAAACAAGGAGGGATAAGGATATTTGTTGACTCGAGGAAGTTGAACGATGCATGCCTACATGACCCATTCCCTACACCTTTCACGGATGAAGTATTAGAAAACGTAGGAGGACACGAAGCCTACTCATTCACTGATGGATTCTCAGGCTACCATCAAATCAATATAGCAAAAGAAGACAGATACAAGACCACGTTCACGACATAATGGGGATCATATCAGTACACAGTCATGCCTTTTGGACTGAAGAATGCACCAACAATATTTTCCAGAGTAGTCATCGTTGCATTTAAGGAATTCATCCACCAGTTTCTCGAAGTATACCTGGATGATTGGACAATCTACAGTTTGTTGAAAGACCATGTAGAAGTCTTATAGATAATGTTGGAAAGATGAAAACAGTGTCAGATATCACTAAACATAAATAAATGCATATTTGAAACACTGTTTGGGATACTGTTTGGGATACTATTAAGCCATATAGTATGCAAACAAGGTTTACTTGTAGATCCCACAAAGATTGCAGTCATTGTTAACTTACAACCACCAAAAATAGTCTACCAGCTAAGAGCGACATTGGGACACATAGGATACTACAAAAAGTTCATTAAAGGTTATGCACAGATAACTACATCTATGGAAAAGATGCTAAGAAAGGATACAAAGTTTCAATGGAACGATGAGTGTCAACACGGTCTTGATACCCTAAAGGAAAAGATGGTCACCACACCAATATTAGTCTTTCCATATTGGGAGAAGACATTCCATGTCTATGCAGGCACATTAGCCATAGCACTTGGAGCTATCTTGGCACAACCAGGAGAGGGGCACTTGGATCACCTGATAGAATATGCAAGTAGGAAGCTATCAGACTCAGAACAAAACTATAACACGACAGAAAGAGAAGGCCTGGCTATGGTCTATGCAATGCAAAAGTTCAGACATTACTTATTGGGGAAACACTTTAATATGTTCACAGATCACTTGGCCCTAGAATATCTAGTCAACAAGCTAGTGTTGGGGGGGAGAATATATCGATGGTTACTCCTATTTCAAGAATTTGACTTTGAAGTAATCGTCAAACCAGGAAAATTGAACACAGGACCTGACCACTTATCAAGGGTTACAAATGGAGAAGAACCTACGAATTTAGAAGACAACTTTCTAGATGCACAACTCTTCTCAATCCATATCACTAATGAATACTTCACAGATATCATTTAGTACTTGAGCACAGGTACTACGCCGCAAGAGTATAATACCGCGCAGAAGAAAAACCTAGTAGTTCGCGTTGCTGAGTATCAACTGATTGCATGACACCTATATAAGATGGGTGCAGATAGCATCTTGGGAAGCTATGTGTTAGAAGACAAAATACCACGAGTGTTAGTAGAATCCCATGAGGTAATAGCAGGAGGACATTATGCAGGAAAAGCTACCACGCAGAAGGTATTGCGCACAGGACTATGGTGGCCAACGATTCATAGAGACTTGAAGGAATACTGTCAAACATGCGATGTCTGTCAAAGGGTAGACAAGCCCAACATAAGGGATGAGATGCCATTACGACCATTGGTAACACTCTAGGCATTTGATAAGTGGGCAATAGATTTTGTGGGACCAATCAATCCACTAACAAAAATAACAGGATCAAGGTACATTATCACCACGACAGAATACCTAACAAGATGGGCAAAAGTTGCACCGGTGAAGGATATCAACGCAGAAACAACAACGCAGTTCCTATTTGAACAAGTGATCACTAGATTTGGATGCCCAAGAATTTTGATGAGTGACCAAGGCACGCACTTTATAAATAGAACCATATGCACTATGACTGAAGAGTTTGAAGTCCATCATCAGAAGAGAACACCATATAACCCACAAGCAAATGGCACAGTGGAATCATTCAACAAAATCCTAGAGAATGCATTGACAAAGATCTGTAATGTCAACAGAGATGACTGGGACCTCAAATTACCAATAGTATTATGGGCCTACAGGACTACATGCAAAAAGTTGACAAGGCACACGCCATTTAAAATGGTTTATGGCCAAGAAGCAGTGGTGACATTAGAATTTCTAGTACAAAGCTTTCACATAGCAGTAATTACACAAATGACAGAATGAGGTGTAGTACAGGAGAGACTGAATCAATTAATGACCATGGAGGAAGAGTGGATCCTAGAAGGATTCCACCAACAAGTTCAGAAAGAAAGAGACACATCCTGGCATGATAGACACATAAAGAATAAAACTTTCAAGGAACGAGATCTTGTACTTATGTATGACAACAAATCGATTCAGCACCCAAGAAAGCTAAGAATGCATTGGCTAGGACCATAGGATGTAAAATCTTTCACAGATGGAGGCATTGTACAGTTAAGAGACTTATCAAGCACAAAACTCAGAGGGATGATTAATGGGAGCTGACTGAAGCTGTACAAGGACAGTCGACACACCGTGTAGTAAAAAAAAAAAAAAAAAAACCCTAACAAAAAGGAGAGAAGCAAACCAAAAGGGGCATAGTGCGTCGAAGGAAGAAAAGGCACACACACTTAGGAACGAAAATTCAGTGAGGAGAATGAAAACGATCACAGACAAAGGGAAACAAGCGGGAAAATGAAATTCGACAAAAGCAGGATGACATGACAACACTAGGCGGAATTAAAGAACGAAAATGACCGATGGGACGCCACATTAATCGCGCCAACTGGAGACGGAAAGGAAGAGTAATGGAAAGTACGAAACTGTCGTAGATGCATTGAACATGTGGTTAAGGTGCATCAAACCCATAATGAAGGAAGAGCCATTAACAAGATTCATGGGAAACACATACAACACCGACAGATGAAGGGCCAATAAAGACAGGGACCCAAAATAGGAAGAAAAATAAGATGCATCCGACCAAGGAGCAACAACAATAGGCTGAGCCCGCGCAGGAGACTACAACAAGTCCCAACCCACAGGAACCAAGGGAAAACAAGAGGCCATCCACACAGACAATAGGTGCGTGCAAGAAATCAAAGGCACAGAGAACACTACCAGAGTATACAATCATGGATGACGATGGAGAAATGATAGCCCAATTGGTCTAGGATTGTCTATCCAAGGATTTTGACCATGATGCACACCACAGGGATAGGATTCAAGAGGAACTGGCAAAGATACGACAACTCCTCAAGCAAATAGGGGAAGGGCAGACAACAAGCAGCAGGGGAACAAAACCATCAACACTACAAGCGAAGGAAAGAGTGGAAGTAGAAGAACGAGATCCAATCCATCCATTACCACACACGAACACAAAATTCCACATCACACCTGGTATGATGCGCATGGATGAGATTGTGGGGCAGACACCCCTAAAAGAATTAATCCAAATACAACTAGTGTTGACGCGGATGCCAACCAGGGCACTACATAAGTTGCAGGTTAGCATAAACCATGAGGTATAGTCTCACACATACAAAGACTTAGTCAAATTGCAGCGAGAAACAGAGAAGTGGGATGCCCTGGAAATAGTCTATGAGTAGGCTAAATCTAAGACTCAGGAGGAAAGGGAGTGCAGAAAAGTATTGGAACAAAAAGTGGCAGGAACTTACGAGAAGATTCCACTGGCCGCGCAGAGAGATGAAATCACAACAGCAGAAAAGATTGATCGGATTGCACAAGAAATCGATCAATATCATAAGGAGATTGAGAATCTCCAAGAACATCTAATACCAACCACTCCACCAGCAGTGAAGGAGAAAAGGAAGAAGGAAGCAACAATGCAACTGCAGGAGATAGAGCAACATGTCAGCACAATAGCTGACTTGTTTGACAAAGCGGTGCAGTTGTGGATAAACTTAGAGGAGGATCAACAGGTCCAAAAGTGGGATAAATAAGAATAAAAGATCAATGCAATGATCCAAGAACTCAAACAGAGGCAGAAGACGATGCCAATTACGAAATGTGTCAAAGGGGTGCATGACATGAAGAAATTGCAGGCAGAGCTTACCACTACACAAACATAGAAACAGGAGAAGCAGGCTCAAATGGAACCATTGCAAGAGTGGGTAGCAGAATTCCTAGTACAAGCTAAGGAAGCCAAGGCACATATAGCACAAACCCAGGAAGAGTGCGTGGAACTGATCAATGACAAAATTGTAGTCCAGATAGTGGACACACTCAAGGAGAAGACTGTGCAGGCGTAGACACAAGCATCAGAGCTCAAAGAAAAGTTCCAGGCGATCACCAAGGAGATCTAAGAAGAAAACAAAGGTTAGGTGGCTCAGGATGAGCCACATGTCAGTGTTGGGGCGTTGTTGGAGGCAGACCAAAGGCCAAGGTGGAAAATCAAGTCCTTTTGGGGGAAGAAAGCATGCACGAGGAAAGCGACAGCTGGAAGGAAGAACAACATAAGTGTATGCAAGGGAATACCTAACGACGGTAGGGTTAGGGTTTTAGTAATGTATTGTAATGGTTGAAAAGCCATAAATGTACAAATAGAGATACTTAGGTATCATAGGGGGTTCTGATTGTTGTTGCTATTGTAGTTACACATGAGTTCATGCGATGTGTAATGGTTTTGTTGTACGACCTATTTTTCATAAGTTGTTGAGCTAGATATGAAGAGGGAGGGTAGATCTTGAGGGTTAGGTCACAGGTTGAGGATCATGGGGTGATCTAGTCCGCCTCATATAGATCTTACCCGACTAAGAAGAGTTGTAAGCATGCGACACTGTAGATGTAGAAATAATATAATAAAAGAGACGAGAGCCAAATATTTGTGGACGTAGCCTAGGAAGGGGGTGAACCATGGTAATATTTGTGTTATGTGATGAATTTTTTGCATATATTTGTTGTCTGAATCAGTTATTATTATGTTGAATGAATGAGTTGTTATATTTCCTGGTATAGACATTAGGATCAAAATGGCATCTATAGAATCTAGTGGCAATAAGAAAGCTATCCATTTTGGCATACCAAGTGTTGTCACTCAGAACTAAAATGGGTTGCAGCAAATCAATCTCGAGGCAACCTCGAACCACTTTGGATTAGAAGCTACCCTCTTCCAACCCGAGAGGGATCTCTCGAAAAATGTCACGATAGGAATTTAAATAGCATGAAAAGGTGGGCAGATTTATGAGTGAAAGATGGTCTTGGATTTTTAGATTTTGGGGGTTAAACCAGGGAAAAGGTCCATTGGGCATGGAGTCAAATGAAAACCGAGAAAAAGAGACAATAACAGAGATCAAATACTTGCAGAAAGTGAGGCAAAGTAAGTCTATCTCTCAGTGCTTTGATAAATCATGATGTAGTGGTGGAAAGAAAAAGGAAAGGCCGACGTAGCGAAGGATATATGCAACATTCTAAAAATGTAGGCTGGTCATACTCTGCTGATAGCGTGTGCAGAGGAAAGACATCAAAAAATTATAGAAAACCCAAACCCATTCATTATAGTAGTGGTCGTACTAAAGTATAATGAAACCCATCGGTTAGAAGAAAACAAAATGTAATGCAGTCGTAATGGATTAAGGAAGACATAAAAAAATGATAACACATCAACTGTGAGTAAGGAGCATATTAAATAAATTCCAAACAGATTTAACACAACTGAAGGAGAAGAAAACATGATGAAAGAAATCGACCGTGATGAATCTCACAGTCGCAAGCAAGAATCATCTTTATTACTCCATTAATGGCTTTTCAAAATCTCAGCAATTACAAATGAAACCCTCTTTGAAAAGTGGTTTCCCCCAGTGCTGCGCTCATGCGTCTCCCCCCCACATTGTTCCCTACATCGGTTTGTTTTAAATGAAAAATTAAATCTCTTTGAGTTTCAGGGAATGTGAAATGGTTCATCTTCATGGGCTCTACGGCTGCCAGATGCTTCGTCAATTTTTGCTGAACCGTTATTAATCACTCGACGGTGGGACAGGGATTTTTGCGTTTGGTTTTGTTTTTAGCGCCAGGTGTCACCTTGACTGTTATTATTTGAGCCTGTTCTAATAGAGAGGACAAAAAACTTTCTCTTGGAGTCTACTTGAGAATCCGAACGCCATTTCTGTATGGATGCTGCCAATTCTGCATTGCCATCTGGTGTTGGAACTGCTCTAGATTCTCGTGATGCTCTTCTGATGGTGAACCACAAAGTTTAAATATTTTGTGCAGTTGTTCTACCTCTGTAAAACAGGCTTGCCAGCCAATAGTTCAGCAAGTATACAGCCGGTACTCCACAGATCAACACCAACTCCGTAATCTGTAGCACCCAGTAAGAGTTCTGGAGGTCTGTACCAAAGTGTCACTACTCGACTTGTTAGGGGCTGCTTCTGACCAGGATAAAAGAAATTTGCGAGACCAAAGTCAGCTATCTTCAGAATGCCTCCATGGGAAA
Organism: Picea engelmannii; assembly: GCA_009831015.1. Taxonomy (NCBI): domain Eukaryota; kingdom Viridiplantae; phylum Streptophyta; class Pinopsida; order Pinales; family Pinaceae; genus Picea; species Picea engelmannii. The sequence goes on from ML788886.1 coordinate 96,104, forward strand.
ACATGTTCAATAAAAGATCGACCTGCGCTGAAGCATCTCCTCTCATAGATATTTGTCGAAATCCACAACTCTGCAAGTGCGCTTCTCCAATTTCGAAACTTGGGTTCTACCGTCCTAGCAGTTCCTCCAATAGGAAGAATGTTTCTTAACTTAGACAACAACACTTACTGCTCCACTAAATTCCTCTCCATGTTGTCGTCGTTAAAGCATCCCCCCAGCGCATCAAACATTGTAGACTAATAGTACAAGGCTTCAACAAAACGTTTCATATTTTTAGGTCTTTATCTATCATAGTTATGATTTTAGGGTTTAGCCTTTGCAGCAATCGCAGAGTGCATATGTCTGATCCTGTAACGTCGTAAAGAGAATGATGAAGCCAATGGACAGCCAAGCCATGACCCCTTCTTACATGAAGAACAACGAGATCCAATTTCCCAACCTTGTCCAACTGGGTGAAATTCAAAGGGCAGTTTTAGATTATCAGCAAGGCTGGACAGGTGTTTTCCTGTGGCAACGAGAGCTTCCACAGAGGTCCTAGGCCTGTAATATTAACAAATTTGCGCACCCACCTGGTGTGGCAGCTAGTATATGAAATAAAGCAAGCCATTGAAGGCCTTGCATTATATCGAAATGTATGATGTGCACTTGGCTTTCTCCGTTGAAGGCTTCTAAAATGGCATGGTTGGAAGTAAAATGAGAGAATTTAATGAAGAGGCAGATGTTGTTAAAGGTCTAAAAAGCTGTCAATAAGTTCTGGTTAATGTAAACCAGCGGCGGCCAGCTAATTTCAAGTGGAGAGCATATGCCAAGATATGACTTATGAAGACGCGCTGCCAATCCTTCAGCGAAATAAGCTATCACTCGTTGCAGGGTGATACCACATGGCATAGAAAATTCGCTTAACTGAGGAAGAATGAAATAGGCTTCTTGAATATTGTCCATGGAAATAGCCTCTGCGCACAGTAAGTCTGCAACAGCAGCGATAACAGATGCAAGCCTTGTGCGTCTGTTAGTTCGTAGGCATTACTCGATGCATTCAATTTCTTTCTGCAGGCTTCGTGATTTGTCCTCGTATTTGATTTTCTCTGTGCCTAACAGGAACATTGAAATTGCTCTTGATGTAAATTAGTGAATCTCTGCTGATCAGATTGAGTAGAACATTCACCGTATGAGACATGGCACGGCCTCTTGGTTTTTGACTGTAGCTGGAACCCGACTGATTCATTTCCTTGATGATCTAATTCAGAGGATTCCATAATGGCCAACTTTGCTTGCTGGATAGTCTATGAGCCGCCACTGGTACCCACCTATAAAATATACGCTACAGGAACGCCCCTAATCCATTGCTTCGTTTAACCTTTGCACGGACCTTTTTTTTCTCTTGCTGCCGGTGATGGCAGCCTTGGCATCCTCCAGAAAGCTGCATGCGATAATTGAATCCAGTCATCGGGTACCTGGTGAAGCCTTCAACTTCGTTGTAAAGTAATGTGCTTCAAAGGTGCGTTGGGCCTGGCTATTAAAAAATTCTAGCTGACCTATGTACATGAACACCTCCGAAGCACCGATCAAGGCGTACTGAAGGATCTGCCAGAAAAACAATCATTCTGAAATATGAGCGAACCAAAAAATGTGGTTCTTATCTCATTCACTGACTGCAGACGCGATATAGACGGATTGCCTCCATCGCTTCTCCCGCTGATCTACTGCCATTACAACTGCCATCTGGAAGAACAACTCTGCCTTCACCTTAACGGTAACGTCCCAACCATGGTAATGCCACCATTGGATCCCCCAAACTATACCACACTGTCCGCCTTAGTTGTCCAAGAACGAGACACCTCAAAAGAATAAGCCCATTTTCAATGCCGTTTCTGAAATGATTCTGTGTCTTCTCAAAGGCGGATTCATTTGCTCTCCACAGGCTGTCGACATTTTCTCCTGGCATTCGTATGGGATGCATCTAGAAAATGGAGATCTGTACAAGCAGCTGCAATTTCTCTGAGTGTATCATCACTAACATAAGAGCAATTGGAAATATCCAAGGACTGTAATAATGTACATGATATAGTTATACCACGAACTCCTGGATCTGAAAGCTTATGGCATGAAGATACATCAAGCTCTCGAAGAAGAGGGTATGACAATATGGAGGATGAAATGCCTGAGCGCTTAAGCGACAAGGTCTCTAGCAGAGAACAACTGACAGAGATTCGAAGTGCACGACATCGCATCACCTTAAGATAACGCAAAGACTCGTGATGAATGTGTATCTCTGTTTTCAGATCCATTGATATCAAAACAAAGATGTGTATTAGAATTTGCAGTTTCTTTATCGTTCCGCCTCTGTTGAGAACTATAACTGTTCAATGGAAGCTCCCAGCTGGCTAGCGGATTGCTCTTGTCGTGTATAGATTGCCACATTGAACAATATAAACGAACTTGCAACATGATTCCTCATGATTTCTTTCCTAACCAGGAGGCCACGTAAGTGGCATTGAGCCCAATATTTTGAACTTTGTAGAAGCTCATGCATTTTCCATGTCTCGGATTGGAGCAGTCCGACGTGTTGGGGTCTCTCCAAAAGCCTTCGTGCTTCAATCCAACCATCTTAGCCAAGTTTCTGTAGACATATTGACCCGAGTCGGCCAATTCCAGCCACCCCTTGGGAAACGTTTCTAGCACCCGTCCACCGGGATTCATGAAAATCATATTGGTCAGCTGTGCTCCATGTGCAGATACCAAAATATCAGTCTGCTCATTGCTTGAAATAGACAGATAGAGAATCACTAGTTGAGCACAACTTATGAGAAAACAATTGCTAGGAAGATCTGGGAAGTCGCAGATGTTTAAAATAAAACATTTGTTTGTGCACAATTGTTGATAAGTCAAGATGGTGGTCAAACAAATTCCCTCGGGCAGCACAGTCGATTATAATATCCGTTACAACACCAAGCTCAGGGAGCTTACTTGAGACCATAAAGAGATCTCTTAAGGTGACAAACAAGGCTAGAGTCATTTTGAATATATCCAGGAGGTTTTTCCATGTAGATTTCTTTTTGCAAATCTCCGTGTAAGAAGGCAGATTTAACATCCATCTGATGGACCTCCCATTTATGTGAGGAAGCAAGGGCAAGAACAAGGTGGATGGAATTCATTTTGGCTATAGGAGAAAAGGTTTCATTATAGTAAATTCCTTCAACTTGGGAAAATCCTTTGGTAACTAATCGATGCTTGTGTCTTTCAACACTTCCATCTGATTCATACTTAGTTATGTAGACCCATTTACATATGACAAGTTTTCTTCCTTTTGGAATAGGTACAATATCCTAAGTATCATTTGCCATTAAAGAATGATAATCTTCATTCAATGTTGTATCCTAATCTGGATGACCCGAAGCTTTTGCAAATGTCTCTGGATCATGATTTTCTAAAACTTGAGCCAAAAGAGAAGAGGCCCGTTGGAACTGTGAACATGTTTGACATTGATCTGAAGGATCGCCGACAATATCACCAACTACTTCTCGTGTTGAACTAACCCATTTAAGAAGCGATGGAGCTAGTGTTGGTTCGACCTGGAGGAAGGCGAGCATGTAGAGGTGTATTTACATCCTCACTATCATCATCCAAAGAAGAAACCAGAACAGAAGAAGGCACAAATGTCGAATATGGCTCACAGTTCAAAGAAGTCACAACCATCGAATTAGGCTTGCAGACCAAAGAAGGCACAAACACCAAATTAGGCTCGCAAGCCAAGATATTTTCATCAAATTTAATATCTCTTCTAAGAATAATTTCATTATAATGTGGTTGAAGAAGTCTGTAACCTTTGACATCTTCAAAATAACCAACAAATATACACTTCTCACTTTTAGGCTGCAATGATTTCTTTTTCTCATCAAGAATATAATCCCATGCTATACTTCCAAATACACGGAAGTGACTTACATCTAGTTTAATTTTAGTCCAAGCTTCTTCCGGTGTTATATTTTTAAGATCCTTTGTGGGAGTGTTATTTACTATGTAATTTGCACAGTTGATGGCCTTCACCCCATACTTTAGACTTAATCCCTTAGATTGGAACATACAATTAGCCATTTCTTTTAATGTGTGGTTCTTTCTCTCAACAACACCATTTTGTTGTGTTGTATATGGAAAAATGTGTTGCATTTGGATTCCTTGTGTAGTGTAGTAAATTGTAAAATTATTGTTCACATATTCGCCTCCATTATCTGTTCTTAACCTTTGAATTTGATGTCCGGATTTCTTTTCTACAAGGGCCTTGTAGGCCAAAAACTTCGCTCTTAAGTTTTAAGAAGTAAAACCAAGTACGTCTAGAAAAGTCATCAATGAAAGTTAAGAAATACTTGCACCCAGAAAAATAAGGAGAAGAAAGTGGACCACACAAATCACTGTGAACAAGCTGCAAAGGACTCAAGGTGTGCCAAGAGGCACGTTTGTCAAAACTGTCCCGAAGATGTTTGTCGAGAACACAACTGGCACAAACACCATCTCTACATGAAACAAGAGGAAGACCAATCACCATCTGTTGATTACATAGTTGTTGCACTGCACGATAGTTTAGATGACCAAACCGCTCATGCTAAAGTTTGCTCAAGTCATCGCTATGAGCAACAAAAACTGATGAAAAATATGATGACCCAAAGTTTTCAAACTTGTACAACCCGGTAATATCATCAGCAATTCCAGTTACAAAAGCATTCTTAGGATCTTTTAGATCCTTGATTACGACTTGGTGAGGTGAAAAATCTATGGTTTTACCTTCACCTGAATGAGTGATTTGATATACTGATAGAAGGTTACAAGAAAGACTTGGAACACATAATACATCATTGAAATGACCATTTTCTACTTGAATTGTTCCAGATCCTTC
>ML788886.1:112394-135124 GCA_009831015.1 Picea engelmannii
ATGTCGAAGAAAAATCAGGGTCCCATGCGACCTTTGAGTCATTGGCCAAAGCATTCTTGACCTTCTTCCAATTACCCATCTGCCATGACAATGGCCTAGAACTACTGTCTAACTTCAAACAAACCTCAGCCACACACATCGCTAACCACATTCATGAGTGGTGTAGGCGACGTAGTTTGTGTAAAGCAGAAACCACCAAGCAACAGTGTCTCGATTGGTTTCTTAGATCACTTGTCTCTCTCCTCGGAAAGGATGTAGCTTCCACCTTCCCACAATCTGAAGAGGAAGCCATCAGTAAGGCCCAACAGTATGACCTCATCTACGCACAGTCAGGGTACTTATACATGATACTTCATGATCTTCCAAAACCTGTGCCATTTGGCCAAGACAAACCTGGGATGTCTCACTCAGCAGATGGACTAATAGGTGCCACCACACACCATGGTACACAACCCCAACCACCACCGATGTATGGAACACCTCAATACCCACCAACATATGGGGGCACTTCTTATTACCCCCCACCCCCTTACCAACAACCATACCCTGTTGCTATACCTCCACCCATCAGTGGACCACCACCAGCACCTCCCATACATCCATCTATTCCCACAAACAATGGTACTCCCTCAACATGAGATCATAGTACTAGTGAAAGAACTATGGCTTCGTATGTACCTTATGGATCGATACCACCAAAAAATCCATATTTCCCATTTCCTGGTCCTCCACAACCCATGGCTCCCCCACATCCACACGTGGGGGTAAATTTTGTTCAACCCTCTACTGCTCAACAATACCAAAATTTTGAACAGTTGAACACAGCCAACCCAACTCACCCTTCGAACAATGCCAAGAAGAAAGGACACAACAAAAATAACAACAACCCAGGACAAGGCGAGAATCAACCCCCACAACACCAACCAACTAGGGGCAATCAGAACCAAGGGAACCAAAAACCCCAAGGGGGCAATAATACCAACAAACGCCAAGGGCAGAATAATGTTAAAATCATCTTCCCTTGTGCCCTTTGTGGTGAGTTCGGTCATTACACTCACCATTTCCCCCAGATCACTGATTTCAAATGGTTGAAAGACTCTGGGAGCCTTCCCCCTTCTCCTGCACAACCTACCCCTCAGCAGGCACCACAACAATACACACAACAACCCCCTCCCACCATGCTTCAAAATTCTATCCCACATCAAGGTGTGATAAACACCCAACAGGACACGCAGCATCCCCCACCTCAGGTGGGCCAATACCACAACCCCAACAATCCAGCAGAGTGAACAATTCTCCTCACCAGTGAGGAATAAATTCTTCTGCAAAGACGTAATCGTCAGTATCATACACCAGCTGAGTCTACTCCTATCTCTCCAGAGACAAACCCTACACCGACGGGACCCCCGTTGGTGATCCCTCGCCCTTCCACCAAACCACCACTACGCATCCCTCGCATCCCCTTGCACAGGAATGTCCACAACCCATAGACTAGGGCCGCTCATAACTATAGCTTAGTCGACGACTTAGCATAATCCATGGCTTCCATGTCAGTCTTGGAAGTCCTCCAAACTTGTCCTATGCAACAGAAATCACTACTTTCCGCCTTAGGGGCAGTCGACCCGGTTGATACTCGACTCATCACCTTTGATCTTGATAGCAGCGAACCTCGTCTTCCCGCCCTAGTCGCTATTCAAATACCAGTAAAAATACGGAACATCACCATTCATCGGTGTATCATCGATGAAGGTGCATCTACATGCATCATGTCCAAAACAGTATGGTAGAAACTTGGTTCCCCGGAACTCATACCCTCCGCCATCACATTACGAGCTTATGACGGACGACCGTCATCTCCTGAAGGGATCTTCCAGAATGTCCCCATTGAACTCGGGGGAAAAACTATTCTCATTGACATCGAAGTTATCGACGCTCCACTTGATTACAATATCTTGTTCGGACATAGCTACATGTATGCTATGAAGGCAGTGGCATCCTCCATTTTTCGAACAATCATGTTCCCCCACAACGGGAAGATTGTGACCATCGACCAAGTCTCACATTATGAGCCTAACCCTTCTGCCAATCTCGATAACATTCTTCCTCTTATCCATACCAACCAAGACGCATATCCACTCGTCGAGATGGGTCCTAGAATTTTTAAAGATCCATCCTTGTTAGGGACGTACCATGGAGCACCACCACTCCTTCACCTTGCTAATCAAGTATGTGTTATCTCATCTAATGGAACTCACACAGAGGATGCTAATCCTCCTCAGGAGGCTTCAGTCATTCCTGACGTCTCAATAGTCGCAGATCAACTCCCACCAGAGCCTCCTGTGCACTCATCGACCCCAACCATCCATGAATCCACATCCCCTCAGGGGCATAGTCCCATTTGGGAGACAGTTCCCCAACCCCTCACTCAAATTCCCTTCTTTTACCCTCCACCCGGTATAGAATCTTTTCAGGTAGCCGCAACGCTCACACTACCCAATATGGTGTTAGCAATCCCAGTGTGGTATTTACATCCACCTGAGATGGTCCCTCGCCCATCCCTTCGCACCACAGGAAGGCCTCCCCATGACGATTCTTGTCCTTACCCCCACTACCCCCATACTCCCTAACCCCCCTGCTACAGCTGGGGGCTGGAGAAAGACAAAAGAGCCCACTGCTCCACTTCCCCTGAGTGCACCTGACTACAATCACGACTACATTCTCTACGTATCAGCCTCAGCTGTATCAGTAGCCGGCATCCTTGTCCAGCTCGGAGATGACAATCGTGAACACGTCATTTACTACGTTAGTAAGAACCTCTTAGGGCCACCCTTGAAGTATAAACACGAAGATAAACTTGGTCTTGCAGTTGTCCTCGCAGTCCAGAAACTGCGCCATTACATTATGCTTCGCACCACAAAGGTCGTCATAGATTCCAACCCTATGCAATACTTGCTCAGCCGTTGACAAGTTAACAACAAATTCGCTCGATGGATCATTATCCTTCAGGAGTATGACCTCGAGTTCTCAATACCTAAGAGTAAGAAGGCCCTTGTTCTCGCCGAACTTGTCACGGCCCTCCCCTCTGACACCACCAGTGCCCCCGTCAACATCGACTTTCCTGACGAACATCTCTTTTACATCGCTTCATATGATCCTTGGTATGGTGACCTTCTCATCTACCTACAAACTCAAAAGTTTGGTAACCATCTATCACGAGATGATCATCGATGTATTCACCATCAGGCCCCCTGCTATCTCCTCATTGGAGACATCTTATACCGGCGGGGCATCGACACCATTCTTTGTCACTACCTGACTATTGACGAGGCCGATAGAGTCTTAAACGACTGCCACAGTGGCGCATGTGGGGGCCATCTTTTGGGAATATCCACTGCTCAAAAAATTATCCGAGCAGGTTACTTTTGGCCTACCTTATTTCATGATTGCATTCATGCCGTGAAACGATGTGAGCAATGTCAACTCTATGCCAACAAAGCCGGAGCTCCCCCTGCCCTTCTTCACCCTGTCATTACTACCAACCCTTTTTGTAAATGGGGCATCGACTTTATGACTTGTAATCCCCCCTCCAGCAATGGTCACAAATACATTGTTGTTTCCGTTGATTACTTCACCAAATGGGCCGAAGCTATGCCCACTTTCAACAACACCGCTGACACTGCAGCGCACTTTTTCTTTAACCACGTCATATCCCATTTTGGCATACCACTCCAACTCATTTCCGACCACGGGAAACACTTTGAGAATGAGATCTTCATTGAACTCTCATCTCGGTTAGGCTTCTCTCACGAGTTTGCCTCACCATATTACTCTCAGTCAAACGGACAGGTCAAGGCAGTAAACAAAGTCCTCAAGACCATGTTACAGTGCATGGTTAATAAACATAAAACCAATTGGCATCATATGTTATTTTTCACGCTATGGGATTATCGAACAGCAGTAAAGACTGCCACTGTTTTCACGCCATTCCATTTAGTCCATGGGGTCGAGGAAACTCTTCCCATTGAGTGCAAAATTCCCACCTTACGCACCGCAATTGAGATATTACCTGACACTTCTCCAATGGAGCAGCGCTTACTGAACTTGGAGTCTCTGGATGAAGATCGTCAATCTTCCTTACAGAACAACAAGGCAGCTAAAAAACGATCCAAGGCTACCTTTGATCGCCATGTCAACCTTCGGTCATTCCGCGAAGGTGACCTTGTTCTGGCTTATGATATCACTCATGATACCTTTGGCCACGACAAATTTGAATCACTCTAGCATGGCCCTTACATTATCCAACATAGCCTCACCAAAGGTGCATACATCTTGGCCTCTCCTGAAGGTCTCTCTCTCAAAGAACCCGTCAACGGGTTGTATCTCAAGAAATTTTATGCTTAAAAGTAGTCATTCTACTTTAGGTTATTTCTTTTCTAGCGTTTTTAATCTTTTTATCCTCCCCTCTCATCTAAACTATCCTTTGTGCTATTGACAGATGCTTCCTCCACTAGCTTACCACATCGGTTACGTCAACAGCGCCAACCGTTGGACACAAAATCTCGCTTCGGCTGCTTGGGCTCTCTACACCCCCTCACATGAAATGCTACATTCAAGTGGCATATGTTTGGGACCAGCAACCAACAACCAAGTTGAATACACTGCAGTCATTGGCCTCTTGGCTGACGCCCAACGTCATCATATTCGTCACCTTAGCATCTTCCTCGACTCTCAACTAGTCGTTCTCCAACTCAACAATGTATATCGTGTAAGCGATCCGTGCCTCTTTCGCAAATACCTGCAGGTTAGACTTTTATCTCGACATTTTGATTCCATTACATTTACACATATTCCCAGAAAATTGAATCAAACAACAGATCAAATAGCTAACATGGTGTTAGATTGGCATATATCACATCAAGCTACACATACATAAACATCTCATAAATCCTATCACAGCATATATACAACATAGACATCATCAAAATCATCAGCAAAAAACACATGTAGACAACATCAGGATCTCAAAACATGTATACTCATATATATATAAAGGCCCATCAGGCCATCCGAATGTTTACATACAAAAAATACATGTATCCGCAGGCCAATGTAGCACCTCGGTATAAAAAATGGGCTCACCAGCCTATATACAACAAAAACAAAGATGTACATCATACACCACTCAGGGTGCCTTTATCACAAAACCACCTACTCCTCCCTCAAGAGGAGGTGGTGGCCCACCACCACCTACCCCAGGCGGTGGTGGAGGACCACCCACAGGACCCTCTTGCCCCAGCAGCAGGCGTCCACTCGTCATCGCAGCAAGCACTGCTGCTCCCCGCACTATGGCCCGCCATGGTGGCGGCACCCCCACACACTGTTCCAGGAAGCTCTCATCCTGGATACGCGTCCACATGCCCTCAGGCACATCCTGCAACACCGTCTCCAGACAACGGCGTATGTCATCAAAATCCACTCCGGACGCCGTCGGAGGAGCGTGTGATGGCCTCGCACCTAGGTCATCGAACCGACGCCTCCTCGCTGCCCTCTCGGGCTCAGCTGGTCACCCCGCGATACCCTCCGATCGATGCCTCTCTCCCTACAGTAGCCTCTCTGGCTCTCGACAAGCCGACGCTCTCTGCATCTCTACCTCGCACCCGCGAGGTGCCACATCTGCACATGCACAAAACAACAACAAAAGATAGTATCAGCATCTATATCATATGGACTGCTATCTCACAAAACAATATATATCAAAACATGCACATCAAAACTAAACATACCTCGATGGTCAAAAGCGTCCCCTAGAGGTAGCACCATGTCCAGGTCTCCTCGGAAGTCCACCCCAGCATAGGGGTACCGAAGTATAACCTGCGACATCTGCCGCCATATCCCTGCCGCCCCCGTTGAAAATAAGTGGCCACCTTCACCACCACCATGACGAACCAAAATGGTCGACCACCGCCTCAATCGCGGCTCTTGCACCCCTGGCATCTCCAGTAACACCCTCAGGTGCAACATCGACACCCTCTCTAAGAACCATGCCACTAGGATCGACCCAAAGGCAAAGTCTCCTACACCTGTGGACCGACAACGATCCAACTACGTGGTCATCCGCGCATGCAGCGTCAGTTCCCATGCGAACTGCTCACCAGCCACCACCCTCTCCAACACCAGCAGCTGGCCACCACTAATCTGTTGGGTCGCAAGTGAGCCATATATGTGCACAATCATCGCCGCTATGCAACGATGTGCCAGGGAGTTTATCACACTAATGCTTACCACAGTCCCCGACATGAAGTTCTCACCTGAGCAGTATCGCTCGCCAATGGTGACAAGGGTTGTATCCCTAGGCAGCACAAGCTCTGCCGATAGGGGCGTTCACCGAAAGGGGATCCCATTCAGAAAATAAATATCCTCCACCGCAATGAAGGGGATCTGCTCTCCTCGCACGAGGAAGCAGTGCAGCTCCGAACTCCACATCTGAATCAGGAACTGCAATAAATACTCCTGTGCCCATATCAACGGGCACTCAAAGAACTTTAGCAACCCACATGTTGCCAAATTCGCACGCACACCAGGCCCCTCAATGGCCACGGCGTCTCGTAGCTGGGCCCAGTCTAGCTCTTGCCACCGCACTGGCATCGTAACCACGGTCCACCTGAAGACAACATAGAGTCCTATATCAGCTCATGAAACCATCAACAACATAAAAAAGACTCGTTTTTTACCCTTCATCCTTGCCTCCTAGGCGCAGTTTTTGTTCCCACAGGCGCGCACACATGCGCGCCTATTCATTTCACAGGCGTGCATATATGCGTGCCTGTACACTGAATAGGTTCACATCAATGCGCACCTATTTGCTTCACAGGTGTGCCCTTACGCGTGCCTGTTCATTATACAGACGTGCACCAGTGCGCGCCTGTCAAACCTTCAGATGCGCACCGATGCGCACCTATTCAACTCACAGGCACGCCCCTCGGGCACGCCTTAAATTCCCCCTATCGTGCACTCATGTGCATGTAATCGGTGTATAGGCGCACACGCATGCGCACCTCTCACCGAGTCGCCCATGCATGGGGGGGCCACATCCCCTAAATACCCTTGTACGACCCCCCGTACAAGCCCTGCCCAAAAATTGAAAACTTATTTCTATGCAGGATGATCAGACCACTAACCTGATACTCGTAAAATGTCGATCAGATGCCTCGTCCTCCCCAAATATCCAAATCTCCTCTGAAAACTGCTTGTCCAGTCACTATTGCAGCAGGTACAAATGAGGTGGCAATGTGGGCCCTATAGCTATATATAGGCCTTTTTCCAAACTTCCACTCACCATTCCGGGAGCCCAAGGTGTCCATTTTTCAAACCGTCTTCAACCACGGGATCAACATCCCATCACCTACATCATAGCAGTCCTGGGGTCGCTTTTCATCCTGAGCCCCCGGGGCGCCTTTTTTCAGATCATGGTTAGGTACGCACGTGCATAGTCAAATTTATCAAATACATGTTCATATCTTTGATTATTTTCAGATGTTGTTCACTTTGGGTATTTGGTTTTTCATGTGTGCAGGTACTTGATCATCATCCATCCACACCACCCCTTCAGGTATATACTCAGCATTGGCATGTAGTCTTCCCAGCTATATTGTACTTGCATTTCCAGTCACACCCTCTGATGTTTACCTCTAGGACCTCCATTCTCGGCTCTGCAATACCCACGCCTCCATTTGCATCATCGGTACTGTTACCTGGTAGCATTCTAACCCACATGAGTTGTCCCATTCATAACACCCTTTACCACTTTTTGACACTCATGCTGTTTTTCAAAACCCTTTAGGGATGGGAGTCCCGATAGTCTTTCATCATGTCGTGAATCAACCATATACTCCTTCTCCTCATTTTGCTAGCTTTCCCACACGGACTCCCAGATTATCTCTTCACGGTTCTATTTTTTACCTGCACCTCCATAGTATCATGAACACTTCATGTCATCCACCATCAGTTTGCCCATATGTGAACCTATCTTCATTTCACCTACCTCATACAGAAACTCACCTATGGGCCCCCCACCCTTCATCAGTTGTCCAAGAAAATTCTGCCCTCCCTGGGGCACTCATTTTACACTGGGGCACCCATTTCTGTATTTGTACATTTCTCCCCAATTATTCGTTATTTATTGTACAAATGCCTTTATTTCCAGTCATTACATTTTCTTTTGTCATCACCGTTGGAGACTTGCTTCCTTTTGGCCACACGCAACCCATGTCACCCTTGGTTGGAGCATTACTTCTCATCCACCCTTGCCGGCATCGTCCATCTTTTTAGAGTACTCCATAGGTCACTTACCTCTACCCTCTGAATTTGTTCACCTTGTCCCGCCTTTGGCACAACTTATCACCGGTCTTGTCGTCCCCCTGACACTCGACCTTGTCACACAGTTGTGGCCACTCTTTATATCATACATCCTCCAACCAAGGGAAGTCTTGAGTCCTCTCACTTTTTGACTTCGTCCATGTACCTCTGACACTTCCTCACCTCAGTAGATTCCATGAAGCCCTTTGCTTCTGGGAGTTGCGTTACCCTTTTGTCGACATCAACACCAGTTTTCTAGAAGGGCGACAGTATCTTGATTCTCATTCTCCATTTAATGAGAGATCTCGGATGGCACAGGGTGAAACACCATTGCTCCCTACTGTCGTTTCCCCCCATAACATTCGATGCCAACATTTTCTCATGTTATGGTGGGTCTTACTTTGCGACTATTGCAGTTATTTCTATCATTTGCCGAAGACCTCTGAACTTGGCTGGGCTATCAATGCCCACACAATCGCTGCTACTTATTCCTGCGATCACTGCCTATGGTTCCGAGTATGTTCCTTTGCAGAATTGTCTTCTACCTTTATCATCTACCGCCCCCGAGGGCACTGCAGTTGTCTACACCAACACTTCAGTCATCTTTTTTCAGGGTTACATAACACGAGCATGGGGCATGCCCGCCTCGTTTGTACACAGTTGTATATTTTTACGCACCTTATGGAAGGTCGGGTCCTACCAGTTCCTTTCCCCTCCAAAGGATTGCTCTAAATGATCCCACTAATGCTCTATCTTACAACAACATTCTCAGTAGAAGAAACATTGATGGATTTCGGCTATATGTATGCTCCTAACCTCATCCATCAGGGGGCATCTTTTATCACTGAAATTTCGTCAGCACATGGTTACAAGAACTCAGCATCGTCAAATAGTAATGAAGTCATTCATGGCCAATGAATTAATCTCACAGCATTCAAAAAAGACAAAAAACTATACAAAGTAGTATAAAATTGAAGAGCGCTTTACAGAAGTTGGGTGCACGTGCACATGCGTGGAACAAAAACGTTTCATGCGTGCATACGCGCACGATGCATGGTTGTTAGCACAAAAATCCGCGCACCTGCTAAACGACGCATTTATTGAAATGGTCGACCTCCCAACCACTTATGGATCAGCTCCCAAGCTGATTTGACCCTCAAATCTGAGATGAATCCGAATGGTGGGCTGGTCAAAGACCTAATAATGCCCTAAAGAGCCTCTTTTCATACTACAAAGGAGTTACACAATAACCCAATGCAATGATATAAAAAGCCATGAATGCACCTCATTTTCTCAAGGAATTTCATGTAATGTTATGCTGCCTAGATTGTTTTAGGGACTCCATCATTGACAAGAACACATTGGCACCATTTCATTGAGCAATCCACCTCTTCATTGAGTGGATGTGCTAGGAGTTCTTTCATCACCATTTTTCATTTTCTTGTTGTAAGGAGAGCAAGCTTGTGAGGGTCAAAGAGCCTTCCCTTGGAGGAAGAAGGGACTCATTGTCCCCTTTCTTCATTGTGCTTTGATTTCATCAATAGATCAGCCTAAAAACATTGGTGATATGGGTCTTTTGTGTTTGTTGTCTCTATATCCATATGCTTATGATTTTAGTTTGTATTAGTTTAATTCTTGCTTATAGTTTTGTTTTTCTTTCTCTAACTCTTTCCTCTACAGCTGTCATGTTCAGTAGGACCCAACTGGGCATGTAAGCACTTCTTATTTGCTCACCAAGGTGACAAAAAGGGTGCAACACCCCACACGTATATCAGAGAGCTATAGCATAGGGAAAACCCTTGTTTGTAGAACCTTTGAATACCTAAACCTTGGGGGACAGAAACATAAACAAATTAAAACAGACAAGATCTATTGTCACGCAACTGTGTTCAGGTTGCCAAGTAAATACACATTTCTTTCTGGTTAAGCATTTGGGGATTTCATCACTGCAGTATTCTTTAGACCGGAGTATAACTCCGTAAGTGTAAATAAAAAATAAAAAAAAATTCTGGAAATTTTTTCACCATTATTTAAGACCTATTCCATTGGATTCATCTCTTCGCCCTTATCACATTCATCCATATCATTTTTTGGCAAAATTTTTGACCCCGCTCGCCCCTTTTCAGTTCACCCATCCTCATGGCCCATACCCATAGCCAAGATCTGGAAACTTGCTTCAACACCTTGCAATCTAGTTTCCTTGAGACCCAAAAAGAAGTGAAACAACTCAGTGCTACTATTGCTTCCATCGATTCATCCATCAATACAACCATAAATACAACCATGCAGTCCTCAATAGAGGAAGTCAAACAAGAACTGATCACCCATCTTGAATCTATCTTTGCATCACTCTACACCAAACTGAAGATCCCTACATATGACCCTTTCTTTGAAGCACCTCCAAAGATTGAAGGTGAACATTCCTCCCATTCCCATACCTTTTAGCCCCATCACTTTCAACATGGCCTACGCCTTCCACGGGTGGATGTGACCAAATTTGATGACTTGGACCCCACTGGTTAGGTAACCCAAATGGAACATTATTTCTCTTTATATGGCATTACAGATGACTTGACCAAACTCTGGTATGGTGTTCTCCATCTAGATCAAAAACATTGGAAATGGTGGCAATGGAGAAAAACTTCCCATCAAGGGTATATTTCTTGGACCCAATTTGTGACTAAGCTCTATGAACGCTTTGACACGGACACCAACCATTTGGGTCGTTTGACAAAGTTGAAACAATTAGGAATAGTAGAAGACTTCATAGCTGCCTTTGAGCGCCTGGCTTTTCGAACAGAGGGCATGACTGATGCCTTCTTTCAAGAGTGTTTTATTAGTGGCCTCAAGGAGGATATTTGGGCCCATGTCCTCATGTCTCGACCCTCGAGTTGGGTGGAGGCTACTAAAAGAGCTAAAGAAGCACAACAAGTTGTATCCTCTCAAAACTGAAAATCCTCATTTATCCCTCGCCCTAAACCCATCACTCCCACTACTCCCTTTGCCCCATTAAAGATCCAAAAATTGACCAGGGATGAATTGGCTGAATGCCAACTCAAAGGCCTTTGTTATAATTGTGATGAAAAATATTTCCCGAGCCACAACTGTAAGGAACAAAAATTTTTTATGGCCATCTCTGAGGATATTTCGGAAGAGGATGTTGAAACTCCCCTTGTTTCTAAGTCACCTGAAATCACTAACATAACCCCTCCCTCAGACCCTCTCGAAGTAGAACCCGTCATTTCCCTCAATGCTCTCACTAGCTTCTCCGCTCCCCAAACCCTCAAGTTAATCGGTTACATCAAGCATCGAAAGGTCATCATTCTGGTTAATAGTGGAAGCACCCATAATTTTGTTCATTGCCGCATTGCCCAAGAAACTCATTGCTACATCCATGCTGTCAACAATTTCCAAATCATGATTGCCAATGGTGGTTCCATGAAATGTGGAGGGCACTGTGAAAATGTGCGTCTCCAAATCGGTGACTACCACCTAAAATCCCATATGTTTTCTATCGACATGGGTGGTTGTGACATTGTGTTGGGTGCAGACTGGCTAAGAACTTTGGGTCCCATTCTCATGGATTTTAAGGCATTAACCATGCAATTCGACCAGGAAGGCCACTAATATAAATTATGAGGCATAACTGCTGGTTCACCTGAGGTCATTATTCTCATCGCATGGAAAAGCTGCTCAAAAAAGGTCATTCTGGTGTCATTGTCCAACTCCATGCCATACAAGCAACAGAGACACCCCCGGTGCCGCATGACCTCCAAGCCCTCCTTTCTAAACATAAAATGGTATTTTCCACTACCCAAGGACTCCCTCCTTCCTGTGGTATTCATGATCATTCCATTCCCCTTGTACCCGGAAACCTTCCTCCCAATATCCGTCCATATCACCACCCCTTTTCACAAAAAAATGAAATTGAGAAAATGGTCCAAGAACTTCTTAATGTAGGAGTTATCTTCCCTAGTATGAGCCCTTACTCTTCTCCTATAGTCATGGTCTTGAAGAAAGAAGGTTCTTGGAGAATGTGTCCTGACTTTTGTGCCCTCAACAAACTGACCATTAAAGACAAATTTCCCATTCTTGTCGTTGATGGCCTCCTGGATGAATTGAGTGGCACCCAATTCTTTACTAAACTTGATCTTCACTTGGGCTATCACCAGATATGTATGAAAGAGGGAGACATTCCCAAAATGGCCTTTCGCACTCATGAGGGCCACTAAGAGTTTTTGGTCATGCCCTTTGGCTTGTGTAATGCCCCCTCCACCTTCCAAAGCCTCATGAATCATGTATTTCATCCCTTTCTCCACCATTTTGTCTTAGTTTTCTTTGATGATATCCTCATCTATAGAAAAACCTAGATAGACCATCTTACTCATGTGGATCAAGTTCTCCATCTACTCTCTCAGCACTAACTATTCCTGAAACAGTCTAAATGTTCTTTTGGTACCTCAGAAGTAGAATACTTGGGTCATCTGGTTGTCAAGGATGGTGACAGGGAGGATTCAAAAAAGATTGAAGCTATGCAAGACTGGCCACACCCAAAGACTCTCAAAAGCTTGCATGGATTTCTGGGCTTAACAGGGTATTATCGCAAGTTTGTTAAAAACTACGGAAAGATTGCAGCACCTCTCACTGCTCTCCTTAAAAAGAACTCTTTCACTTGGGCTCCAACCACTGCTCAAGATTTTCAAACCTTGAAGACGACCATGTGCACCACTCTGGTTCTGGCCCTTCCTAATTTCACAAAGACCTTTGTGTTGGAATGTGATGCCTCAGGGAAAGGAATTGACACTGTCCTTATGCAAGAGGGTCGACCTTTGGCCTTCACCAACAAGCAACTATCTGAAAGGAATCTGGGCAAACCCATTTATGAAAAGGAAATGTTGGCTATTCTGCATGTTGTTGATCTGTGGTGCCCTTATCTCTTGGGGCAATGCTTCCAAATTAAGACTGACCATCAAAGCCTCAAGTACTTTCTGGAACAACAAATTTCCTCCCCGGCGCAACAAAAATGGGTGAGTAAGCTCTTTGGATATGATTATGAGATCATTTACAAGAAGGGAAAAGACAATGTAGTGGTGGATGCACTGTTATGAAAATATGAAGAAGAAGGATCCATTTTTTCTCTTTCCTTCAGTGTACCCGATTAGCTCCAAGCTGTGCACCAGGAATGGCTTCAAGATCCCAAAAGTTTGCATCTGATCCAGCAATTGCAGAACAATGCTCCGGCTCCCCCAGAGTACTCTTGGCTCCAGGATGAGCTTCGATACAAAGGTCATTTATATTTAAGTAAACAACCAAATCTTAAATCCATGGTACTTTTTGAGCTTCATGCTACACCCACAGCGGGGCACTCAGGGTTCACCAAAACATATGACAAGGTCAAACGTTCTTTTTTCTGGGATGGTATGAAACATGACATCCGTAATTTTGTCACTGAATGTGAGGTGTGTCAACACAACAAGGGAGAAACATTCAAATCTCCGGGCACACTACAACTGCTTCTGATTCCACTTGCTATTTGGAAGGATATCTCTATGGACTTTATTACCGGATTACCCAAATCAGGGAATACATCATACATAATGGTGGTTGTGGATCACCTTTCCAAGTATGCTCATTTCTGTGCTCTTCAACACTCATTTACTGCATCCATGGTGGCTCAAATTTTCATGGACTAGGTCTTCAAGCTTCATGGCATGCCGCACTCTATTGTTTCTGATCATGACCCAACTTTCACAAGAAATTTTTGGAAAGAACTGTTTAAGCTACAGGGCACCTAATTGCATCTCAGCACAACTTATCATCCCCAGACTGATGGTCAAACAGAAGTTGTCAACAAGTGTTTGGAAACATATTTGAGGTGTTTTGCCTCTGAAAAAAAACATCAGTGGGCTCAATGGTTACCCCTAGACGAATGGTGGTACAACACTTCCTACCATATAACTACTCGCATGACTCCTTTTGAAGCAGTATATGGACATAAGCCACCTACAGTTCTCTCATACTTATCGGGTACCTCGAAGGTCTAGGCGGTTGACCAAACACTTACAGTTCGAGAGGATATTCTTCGTACCCTTAAAGAGAACTTGGTCATGGCATAGAATCACATGAAGCAACAAGCAGATCAAGGTTGCTCTAAACATCAATTTATAGAAGGGGATCAGGTGTTTCTCTGACTGCAACCATACAAGAAAACTTCCCTCAAGGTCGAGCATTGTCAGAAGATAGTGCCCAAATTTTATGGTCCTTATACAGTTCTCAAGCATGTGGGACAAGTCGCATATCAGTTAGCTCTGCCCAGTCAGTCGAAGCTACATCCTTTTTTTCATGTTTCATGCTTAAAGAAGGTGATTGGAACTAGGTGCCAAATTCAAACCAACCTTCCAGAGTTAGTTGAAGAAGGATCATTGGGCTACAACCAGAAGCAGTTTTGGACTAGCGTGAGCGTCGCCTGCGTCAGAGAACCACCAAGGAAGTGCTAGTCCAGTGGAAAGATACGACTCCAGCAGATGCCACTTGGGAACTAGCTACCATTCTGTAGCAATTTCCACATCTCAAGCCTTGCAGACAAGGCTGTTTTTAAGGGGGTGAACATGTTAGGGTCCTAACCTGCACATAGGTAGATCAATATATTCGGATGTAATAAAGGTCAATATTAATAAGGCCTTTCAATAAAATAGAATAAGGCGGATGTAAGAAGACCTAATAGAAGCTTCTGCTTCTAGAAGGATCTTCCTCTAGATGTTTCTCTTGATAGACATATTTAGTATAAATAAGGGTCAAGGGTATGAAAACCCTAGCTTGGAGATTATTGTAACAGAGCGCTGGTCGACTAGAGGTTTCCCCCTCGAAGAGGCCCATGAACATTGCTTTCTAAATCAAAGTGTTATTTTTGTTGTTGTTCTTATATCATTTCTTTGTTATTGTGGAGATTATGCTGGTTATATTACTGTTATTCTGTCATTTCTAGCATTATATTTATGTTCTGCATATTTATTATATCTGGTATCTTGCATAATTTAATTACATAACAAATATTAAATTTAATTAAGGTTTTAGTTGCACATCAAAGTATTATGCACCAGTAAAAGAACAAATTCTACCAATGTCGATTTTTTATGGGTTCATAATGATAACTAATGCTAATTTAAATTTAGAAGAAAAGGTAAATGGAATATAAAGATAAGTTTATTTGGGTAATAATGATTCCCAAATTATTAAATTAATTTTGAGTAAGGTATTTTTATATTAAGAGGAACCATCCACTTTGGAGGTCATCTATGCATTAATTCGAATGTTAAAAAACCTAAGCATTAATATCACTCAAGAAATATATGCATTAATACTTGGTATGGTGGTTTTTATTTTAAACAAGTTGCTAATAAATTATGTAATTAATGTCACTATTTGAGATCACCTTAACATGTTTTGTTATTGGTTATGAACATGGTATCTTAATTACAAAAGCAATCAAATGAGTTGTTTGAAATGAAAAAATCAACCTTTCAATGAGTTGCTTGAAACTTGTCTTATCAACCACAAAAACCTTATGTTTACGCACTTTTCCATGATTTAATTAAACAACTTATGCTATTTTATTTACTTTATAAAATTGTGGATGTACTTGTTATCGTAATGTGTAAAAGCATCCAAATATACATTTTTCTCAAAATTATATTTACTTGAATAAATTTTTAAAATTCCTTTTAAAACAAATTTAAATTAATGATATTTAAAAACAGGGGAAAAGTGAAATCATTTATATAAAAGTGATAAAAACTTGATTTATTATTGAAAACAATATTATTTATATCACATAGACAAACATAAAAATGTGATAAAAAACTTTGTATGATTTTACAAGGATATTAAAAGGTTGTGTATACGTGCATGTTAAAAGACATCTCAAATCATAACATTATCATGATATTACTTTTTAAATTGTGTATATATCCACTTTTATGTTTGTTAAGTTATGTGTTAAAAACATATAATAATTTACAACAAAAGTAAATGTATATATATTCAACTTTACTCTAGATACAACATTCTCATGAATTATAGCAAAACTTTGTATTCTGGATAAAAATACAATAAATTATAACAAATTTATTTTATGGGGTAATGGGTAGAAGTTTGGGTGTCTTCTATTTAGGAAATCGGTACACTCCATAAAATGGGCGTCTATTAGGGGGCACCACACAACTTCTAGCTTTCTCCCATGTAATAAACATAGCAACAACTCCCCCAAATCCAATACTCATTCCCATCCCCAATGCTATCAATGACATATTTTCATCCACATGCCTCAACCATCCTTCTTTGGCATTACTCTTTCTATTATCATCCCTTAATGAACTTTGCTTTTGATGTTTGCATGGTTGCAAAGGATTCCCACATAAGCATTTATTCCTTTGAAATGAAGCTACATTGAATGTGTTGATTTGCCTGCCTGTTGGGATTGGCCCACACAAATTGTTAGATGAAACATTGAGAGACGCCAACCAATATAATTGAGAGAGCTCTTGAGGAATACATCCAGCCAAATTATTTTGGGCCAAGTCCAACTGCTCCAAAGTAGATATGTTACCAAGAGAAGCAGGTATGTGTCCATCCAATTCATTCATAGATAAATTCAGCAGTCGCAAGCCACATAGGGTACCCATGCTTGCAGGGATTTCTCCAATAAGATTATTGCTCAACAAATCAAGTATTGTATTTGTCAACAACACATATGGAATATTATACACAACTCCTTTCATGTCAATCCTTAGTTCATAATAAATTGTATTATTATAGTTATCAATGGAAGATTTATTGACTTTAAATCCTTTTACTTTAAAATTTAGAAATAAAATATAACTAGATTTCATTTAAAGTCTTGTAAAGCTGGAAAACTGAAGGATTTCATGTAATCTTGTGAGGCTGGAAAACTCTTAAAGATAATAACAGAGAAAATACATCCGGAAATATCTGGACATAAAGAAAAAATGGGCATGAATCTGGTTAGATTTTTGGGGTAGCCTGAGTTTCATATGATCAAAGTTCTATGCATTTTAGAACTTTCATCTAGGGTTTTGTCCCATTTTAAACCAACCCAAATATTCAAAAAATTGACCAGAATTATGGATTGACCAAAAATTTAGAAATAAAATATAACTAGATTTCATTTAAAGTCTTGTAAGGCTGGAAAACTGAAAGATTTCATGTAGTCTTGTGAGGCTGGAAAACTGAAGGAAAATTGTTGAAGACAATAATAGAGAAAATACATTGGGAAATAATGAAGTAAAATAAGTCTGGAAATATCTGGCATGATGGGACATAAAGATAAAGTTGATGTGACTATATTGGAGTCGTACCATACGGTAACCAAAGTCTTGCGTGGCTGGAAAACCAAAGGAAAATTATTTAAAGCAATAACAGAGAAAATGTGTGCAGCTCTCGTGTAAAGTCTAAGTCTTGTGTTGTGCAGCTCTCGTGTAAATTCTAAGTCTTGTATGAAGGAAAATATGCTCAGAGATCACTGGAGGCTTCATAGCATAATAATGGAGGAATAATGTTTTTGTTTTTACTTGGAGTAGTTGTCATAGCAATTTCATAGAAATAAGGTGTTTCACTCTATTGATCAATTAGTATAGGGTTTCACTTTATTGATCAATTTCTTATTACATTTATCTTTAAAGGGGGTATAAAGAGAGTTTTAAATTGTGAAAATAAAAGTCAATATATTGTAGGTATTGGGGAACTTTCTAGTAAGTCTTTTTACATTTATTGTGTTCACACTAGCCCTTATTTACTAAAAGAGGTCTTCATACATCGCAATACATCTCTACTATTATTCCCCTTGGATACCTTCCTAGGTACTCCATGTTATCCCCCTAACTACACTACATTACAAGATATGTGTGTCCATTGATGGGTGATTTTTAAATCTCTATTACTAACTTTTATACTATATACATATATGTATTTTAATAAAGCAAATCATAGATAAGGGTATCCAAGAAGGACAAGACATCCCAAAGGGAAACAATAGGATATATTTGGAATGAAAAGGTATGTTTCTTACTATACTAGTCTTGGAATTGAACAAGGGTAAACTAGTCATTCAATGGGTTATTTAGGTGGATAAACTATTTTTACTAGTGTTGGGTTTACTGGCACTAGATCTCTATCTCTAAAGGTATCTTCATTGGTCATTGATGGGTATGGGACTCTAGGAAATGATAAGGAATTTCCAAAAAGTTGGAACATTGCTTAATGTGCAAATTATCAAAACATGTACCAAAAATCAAAACTTGGTAAAAATCTCAAAACATGTAAAGATATGTAAAATGTCAAAACTATGGGTGGGTTACTAGGTTAGATGCTTGAACTTGCTCAATTGGGTTATCAAAGTAAACTCATCGGTCAAATCAATGGACTATGCATCTTCACTAGGCAATTTGAGTACTTTATCTTGGATATGAAACTTCTACTATCAACCATGATTTCAAAAGTATGTCATTATATAATAGGCAATAAGCACTAAACAATTCATTGTTTTTTGTAGAAAGGGCAGTACCTTGTGAACTTGTAATTGCCAAGCTTACGCACTATAGATAAATTGTCAAAATTTATTTTCCTTTCAAGTAGTAATATTGGCCGCAATTGTAACATTGATAGCAAAAATGTTGTTTTTCTCTAATCCTCCTTGAGTTACACTATGTGCATTTCTATAGTTTTCATTAAAAAATGATCAAAATAAGGAAAACAAAGATATAGAATAAAAACTTACTTATCAATTTCAATTACCAACTTATGTGAATACTTCCTTGTTAACATATAAATGATTATGGCACCCATTGTATCATGCATGACAAATATGTTTATGTTTTCTATAAAGTTATGTACATGTAAGTTAGGAAGATTTATAACTTACCAAACCGCAAGTAGGAACTTGAATGACCCCCTTCCTTTTCATGACCCTTAAATTGATTGACCATTGGATGAATGTCGGACTTGAGGTAAATGACCTAGGAAAGCATAGTGTTTCAATCACTAGGAAAGTCTTACCAACAACTCAATATATGCACATAGCACTAGTTGTATTTTAGCTAACAGTTTGATCTCTATCTATTATAACCACATTACAAATAAGTTGAATGTAACAAAAAATGGGTGTTTGACGCATAATAGTAATTTTTATAATGTTCAACATTATTTGTTTCATGATCTTTGGGAAGAAGAAAGGCCTAAGAGTGTCAAGCTTAAGAGACAAACACATATGATAACAGGAGGACCAAGGGGCATTGGCCTTGCTATGTGGGCATGCACTTTCTTGCTTTCCCATCGGTCGATAAGAATGGTAACCTTACCTTACTACAATATTGGCTAGAGATGCATTCATTCCACCATGTCTTTTTCAATGTAAGTGGTAGTTCATATTAGGGAGTTCCTTATTACTCATTTCAGTACTCGTTCGTTAAGCTAATTCAAATTTCAAGACTCGGTCCTAAAAAACGCTACAGGGGTACAATGGATGGTGTAGGTGTACAAACTTATTTTTGTGTTAGTTCTCCAAGTTAATGGAAAATCCAAAGTGTTGTCCTAAAAATGTAATAGGTGTGCAATGGATGGTGGAGGTGTAGATGCTTATTTATGTGCTCATTCTTGAAGCTAATCCAAATTCAACCAAAAAAGGGGGAATTACATTATAATATAAAACAATGTGCATGGACGCCAAAGAGATATAATCAGTTCAAAAATGCAAGTAGTTTTGCAGCATAGTCTGAGAAAATAACCGTTGTATTTGCTAAGATCAACAAGTCTACTATCCCATGTTCCCGAAACTCAAAAAATTTCCCCTCATACAATTTAGAAAATACCCCTAGAATAAGTATACAAAAATGGAAGATTTAAACTAAGTTGCTTAGCTGGTGTGGCCATCAAACCATCGATTCTCTACTTCTGGACCAAAGCATTTAAGTCCAATGGGTTTGGATCCATGGCAGGGGAGGAAGATACTTTAGACTATTTAGTTGTTGTTGGAGATCCTGCTATTTATTGAGGTTGGCCCTTCAAATCCTCAATTTGTTGTCGAAGGGCGTGATATTCATCTTTCAGTTGAGAGATTTCTTGTCTCTGCCTTGCAGATTCTTTGAGTGTAATGATCAAATGAGAGGAGAGTTCATTGAATCTAATCTAGAGAGTGAAGACTGAGTTACAAGTGTCATCCAATTCACCTTCTAACTATTATATTCGATGCATCCTTCTCCCTGATCGACGAGCGACCATTTTTGTTTGCTAAATCCAGAATTCTTGGGAGGAGGAATGAGCATAGAGAGATCGACAATACCCAAGAAAATATAATGAATCATAATGATATTCCCTTTGATCCTGAATTCCATCCACATACGAATTCCCAAGTTGTCATTTGTTTCCCACCTTTGAAAATCATAGTGAAATGTTACAATTGATCTTCCTATATGTTCTCCCATCCCACATTCTTGAGAATTCAAACTTCAAGCAAGTTGAAAGGACCGCAGCCTCCAGGGGAATTTATGGCGCAGTAAGAGCACTGCATGTTGAGAACATGTTTGAAGTGGAATGACCTAGAGGTGACTTATGTTGACGATGTTGTATTTATCATGATGAAGTGATGTGTCATGTGCCTATGGGAGGATTAGGTGGTGAGCTCTTGAGGTGGGGGGTGCCCCCCCTCCTTTTAAATTTTTAATATTTTTTTGAATTAGACTTAAGGAGAAAAAGAAACATGCCCTGATGTTTGAAGAGAGGAACCTTGGGATTCTCGGGGGGAATTGAGCTCTTCCATTTTTCTATTCATGGGATATATTCAAAATATTTTGTACCATTGACTAAGAGAGTGTCATCCTGGACTTGCAATGCTTGATTGGCCAAACTATCAACCTCCTATTTTTTTATTCTCATCATGTGAAAGAAGATGATGAAGTCAAAAGTTTGAGTTTCCATGTGATTATGCTAATAATGCCTCGAATATGAACGATCTTAGAGTTGGAACAAAACCTTGCATGCTTGATTATCAATTTAGAGTCTCATGTCACCATAAAGTTGGGGATACTCAGTCCCTTTTCTAATTTTAATCCCTATAGGAGAATGTATGTCTCTGCTTGATTGTTTGTAAAGATGCTTATGTTCCATGCATACAACAATTTCTCATTTCCTCCTAGGTCATAAACCACCCCTCTTGCACCTGCTACCCCGAGAAAGCATAATGTAATTTCAATCACCATACCTTTTCAAATTCATCGTTAACAAAGACATCACGATTGTAGTGACTATTGTTTTAAGAGGTAAACATGAAATTTAATTTGATTTCTCATACAATTTAAATGGAATAAATGAATTGCAATTTTTTTTTAATAAAATTTATAATTTATAACTAAATTATTAATAAAAATATAATAGTAAGTTGGTTAAATATAAATTTATTTAAATTTTTTATAAATTTTATAATTTATAACTAAATTATTAATAAAAATATAATAATAAGTTTGTTAAATATAACTTTATTTAAATTTATAATATGTATTTAAAAAAATTAAATTTATTGAAATGTGATTTTTTATTTTTTATAATTTTAAAGTGGTTTGTATTTAAAAAAACTACTTTTCAATATTTAATAAATTTAAACTTAAAATTAATTTAAATTTTTAGTTTTAATTTTTTTACAAATGAATAAACAATGTAACATGTATTTGTTTCCCTAGATTGAAATTAGTTATTATTTAAGTATTAATATCATTAAAATAAATACACAAAACATTAATAATATTTTAAACTAACATTAACATTTAAAAGAGTTTTGTTGAAAATAGATATGCCAAAGTATAAAAAAAAAATGAGAAAAAAGAAGGATGAAAAATTTTATAATTAAAAGAAGTAGAAGTTTACTTTTAGCTTTTATGACTTACATTTTATATTGTTATTTAATTTTTTATTATTAAATGTTTTTTTAAAGCTTTATTAAAAGAAATATGTGTGTGTTGAGTTGTAGTTTTGGGGCTTTAAAAGTTCAAAATTAAAACATTTATATGGTTATAAGCCACATAGAAAGATGCTAAAACAAAAAAAGGTGGTTCGTTGACCACAATAAAGATCGATATAAAGGATAATCAACAATGTAAAATCTCATATTTAGAGGAGGGTCATGATCATGTGAGTTGATGCCACACTTGGTAAGTGGTGCCTCCTTATCATGCAACGCAAGGATCCATCCATCTTCTCCTTATTACTTAGGGCACTTCTCCATTGAAATAGCCAATTAAACCTAGGGAATTTATTGTTCTATGTTCAAGGAGAAGGTGGGTCAATGTGATGCACAGGACTTTGGCTTTGAC
>ML788886.1:143947-155342 GCA_009831015.1 Picea engelmannii
TCATCATTTTATACACACTCTAGAGGGCATACCAGCGAATTGGTATACATACTAGGAATTGTGCAAAGGAACTATGAGCTGATGACATTGCAACAAAATTTTACTGTCACTTTCTCATTCGAACATGAGAACCCCAACATAGATGATTCTCTTAAAAATATAAGAGAAGTGATATTTATCCAAGCACCAGAAATAGAACTTATCACAGAAAAACAACAATGAAAAAAACAGACAGTTAAGGAACTATTGTCATGTTACCATGTACAAGAGGAAGCATCAGATGAAGATGATCTATGTGATATTCAGATTGAAGAAGCAGAAGGAGAAAAATATGTGGAAGGTCCACCCATAGAATCATAAGTCATTTCCACATCGATAAAAGTAAAGAGAGTAAACATTGGGACAATCGAGAATCCCAAAATGGCCAACATTGGAGATTACTGGGATGAATAAACAGTGGAAATCATAACAAAATTATCGTGCAAGTACAACGACTTGTTTCCCAGAACATTTACAGATATGAAGGGTATATAGTCGGAGAGTTAGGAGAAATAAAGATACCACTCAGACCTGAAGCAAGATCGATCAGACAGTGACCATATAGACTGAACCCAATATACAAGAAGAAAGTCAAAGTTGAGATCGATAGAATGCTCGAAGCCAGCATCATAGAACCAGTCGAAGAATTAGAATGGATAAGCTTGATGGTAGTATAGGAAAAGAAACAAGGAGGGATAAGGATATCTGTTGAATCAAGGAAGTTGAACGATGCATGCCTACATGACCCATTCCCTACACCTTTCACGGACGAAGTATTAGAAAATGTAGGAGGACACGAAGCCTACTCATTCACTGATGGATTCTCGGGCTACCATCAAATCAAGATAGCACAAGAAGAAAGATACAAGACCACGTTCGCAACAGAATGGGGATCATATCAGTACACAATTATGCCTTTTGGACTGAAGAATGCACCAAAAATATTTTCTAGAGTAGTCATCGTTGAGTTTAAGGAACTCATCCACTAGTTTCTCAAAGTATACCTGGATGATTGGACAATCTACAATTTGTTGAAAGACCATGTAGAAGTCTTACGGATAATGTTGGAAAGATGAAAATAGTGTTAGATATCACTAAACATAAATAAATGCATATTTGGAACACCGTTTGGGATACTATTGGGCCATATAGTATGCAAACAAGGTTTACTTGTAGATCCCACAAAGATTGCAGTCATTGTTAACTTACAACCACCAAAAATAGTCTGTCAGCTAAGAGCGATGTCGGGATACACACGATACTACAGAAAGTTCATTAAAGGTTATGCACAGATAACTACACCTATGGAAAAGATGCTAATAAAGGATACAAAGTTTCAATGGAGCAACGAGTGTCAACACGGTCTTAATACCCTAAAGGAAAAGATGGTCACCACACCAATATTATTCTTTCCAGATTGGGAGAAGACATTCCATGTCCACGCAGATGCATTAGCCATAGCACTTGGAGCTATCTTGGAACAGCCAGGAGAGGGGCACTTGGATCACCTGATAGCATCTGCAAGATGGAAGCTATCAGACTTAGAACATAACTATAGCACGATAGAAATAGAATGCCTAGCTATGGTCTATGCAATGCAAAAGTTCAGACATTACTTATTGGGGAAACACTTTAATATGTTCACAGATCACTCAGCCTTGAAATATCTAGTCAACAAGCCAGTGTTGGGGGGGAGAATATGTCGATGGTTACTCCTATTTCAAGAATTTGACTTTAAAGTAATCGTCAAACCAGGAAAATTGAACATAGGACCCGACCACCTATCAAGGATCACAAATGGAGAAGAACCTACGAATTTAGAAGACAAATTTTCAGATGCACAACTCTTCTTAGTCCATATCGATAATGAATACTTCACAGATATCATTTAGTAGTTGAGCACAGGTACTGCATCGCAAGAGTATAATACCGCGCAGAAGAAAAACCTGGTAGTCCACGTTGCCGACTATCAACTGATTGAAGGACACCTATATAAGATGGGTGCAGATAGCATCTTGCAAAGGTATGTGTTAGAACACAAAATACCACGAGTTTTAGAAGAAGCCCATGAGGGAATAGTAAGAGGACATTATGCAGGAAAAGATACCATGTAGAAGGTATTGCGCGTAGGACTATGGTGGCAAACGATTCATAGAGACTCGAAGGAGTATTGTCAAACATGAGATGTCTGTCAAAGGGTAGGCAAAACCAATAGAAGGGACAAGATGCCATTACGACCATAGGTAACACTCCAGGCATTCGATAAGTGGGTAATATATTTTGTGGGACCAATCAACCCACTAACAAAAATAACAGGATCAAGGTACATTATCACTGTGACCGAATACCTAACAAGACGGGCAGAAGTTGCACCGGTGAAGGATTGCAATGTAGAAACAACAACACAATTCCTATTTGAACAAGTGATCACTAGATTTGGATGCCCAAGAATTTTGATGAGTGACCAAGGCATGCACTTTATAAATAGAACCATCTACACTATGACTGAAGAGTTTGAAGTCCATCATCAGAAGATCACACCATATAACCCACAGGTAAATGGCACAGTGGAATCATTCAACAAAATCCTAGAGATCACACTGACAAAGATCTGTAACATCAACAGAGATGACTGGGACCTCAAAGTACCAACAGTATTATGGGCCTACAGGACTACATGCAAAAATTTGATAGGGCACACACCATTTAAAATGGTTTATGGCCAAGAAGTAGTGGTGACATTAGAATTTCTAGTACGAAGCTTGCGCATAGAAGTAATTACATAAATGACATAATGAGGCACAGTACAAGAGAGACTGAATAAGTTAATGACCATGGAGGAAGAGTGGATCCTAGAGGGATTCCACCAACAAGTTCAGAAAGAAAGAGACAAATCCTGGCACGATAAACACATAAAGAAGAAAACTTTCAAGGAAGGAGATCTTGTACTTATGTATGACAACAAATCACTTCAGCACCCAAGAAAGATAAAAATGCATTGGCTAGGACCGTACGAGGTAAAATCTGTCACAGATGGAGGCATTGTACAGTTAAAAGACTTATTAGGCACAAAACTCAGAGGGATGATTAATGGGAGTTGACTGAAGTTGTACAAGGACAGTCAACCTCACACCGCACAGTAAAAAAAAAAAAAAAAAACTGAACAAAAAGGAGAGAACCAAACCAAAACGGGCATAGTGCACTAGAGGAAGAAAAGGCACACACACTTAGGAACGAAAATTCATCGAGGAGAATGAAAACGGTCACAGACAAAGGGAAACAAGTGGGAAAATGAAAGTCGGCAAAAGCAGGATGACATGACAACACTAGGCGAAATTAAAGGATGAAAAGGACCGATGGGATGCCACATTAATTGCACCAACTGGAGACAACAAGGCAGAGTAATGGAAAGTACGAAACTGTCGTAGATGCATTGAACATGTAGTTAAGGGGCATCAAACCCATAATGAAGGAAGCGTCATTAACAAGATTCATGGGAAACCCATACAACACCGACAGATGAAGGACCAATAAAGATAGGGACCTAGAATAGGAAGAAGGATAAGACACATCTGGCCAAGGAGAAACAACAACAGGCTGAGCCCACACAGGAGACCGCAACAAGTCGCAACCCAAAGGAACCAGGGGAAAACAAGAGGCCATTCATGCAAACAAGAGGTGCACACAAGAAATCAAAGGTACAAAGAACATCGCCAGAGTATACGATCATGGATGATGATGGCGAAATGATATCCTGAATGGTCTAGGATTGTCTATCTGAGGATTTTTACCATGCCGTTCACCACAAGGATAGGATTCAAAAGGAACTGGCAGAGATACGACAACTCCTCAAGCAAATCAGGGAAGGGTAGACAACAAGAAACAGGGGAACAAAACCATCAACACTGCAAGCAGAGGAAAGAGTGGAAGTAGAAGAACGAGATCCAGTCCATCCATTACCGCACCCAAACACAAAATTCCACATCACACCCGGTATGATGCACATGGATGAGATTGTGGGGTAGACACCCCTGAAGGAATTAAGCCAAATACAACTGGTGTTGACGCAGATGCCAACCAGGGCACTACATAAGTTGCAGGTTAGCATAAACCATGAGGTACAGTCTCATGCACATAAAGACTTAGTCGAATTGTAGCACGAAATAGAGAAGCGGGATGCCCTGGAAATAGTCTATGAGCAGGCTAAATCTAAGACCCAAGAGGAAAGGGAGTGCAGAAAAGTATTGGAACAGAAAGTGGCAGGAAATTACGAGAAGATTCCACAGGCCGACAGAGAGATGAAATCACAACAGCAAAAAAGATTGATCAGATTGTGCAAGAAATCAATCAATATCATAAGGATATTGAGAATCTCCGAGAACATCTCATACCAACCACTCCACTAGTAGTGAGGGAGCAAAGGAAGTAGGAAGCAAGAATGCAACTGCAAGAGATAGAGCAACAAGTCAGCACAACAACTGACTTGTTTGACAAAATGGTGCAGCTGTGGACAAAGTTAGAGGAGGATCAATAGGTCCAAAAGTGGGATAAGGAAGAATAAAGGATCAATGCAATGATCTAAGAACTCAAGCAGAGGCAGAAGACGATGCCAATTATCGAACACATCAAAGGGGTGCATGACATTAAGAAATTGCAGACAGAGCTTACCACTGCACAAACATAGAAACAGGAGAAGCAGACTCAAATGGAACCATTGCAAGAGCGGGTAGTAGAAATCCTAGCACAAGCAGAGGAAGCTAAGACACATATAGCACAAACCCAGGAAGAGTGTGTGGAACTGATCAATGACGAAATTGTAGTCCAGATAGTGGACACACTCAAGGAGAAGGCTATGCAGGCGCAGGCACAAGCAACAAAACTCAAAGAAAAGTTCCAGGTGATCACCAAGGAGATCGAAGAAGTAAACAAAGGTTAGGTGGCTCAAGACGAGCCACATGTCAGTGTTGGGGGGATTTTGGAGGAAGACCAAAGGCCAAGACGGAAAAGGAAGTCGTTTTTGGGGAAGAAAGCGTGCACGAGGAAAGCGACAACTGGAAGGAAGAACAACATGCGCGCATGCGAGGGAATACCTAACGATGGTAGGGTTAGGGTTTTAGTAATGTATTGTAATGGTTGAAGAGCCAGAAATGTATAAATAATGATACTTAGGTATCATAGGGGGTTCTGATTGTTGTGGCTATTGTAGTTATGCATGAGTTGATGCGATATGTAATGGTTTTTGTTGTACGACCTATTTTTCATAAGCTGTTGAGCTAGAGAGGAAGAGGGAGGGTAGATATTGAGGGTTAGGTCACAGGCTGAGGATCCTGGTGCGATCTAGTCCACCTCATATAGATCTTACCCGACTGAGAAGAGTTGTAAGTGCATGACACTGTAGATGCATAAATAATATAATAAAAGAGATGAGAACCAAATATTTGTGGACGTAGCCTAGGAAAGGGGTGAACCATGGTAATATTTGTGTTATGTGATGAATGCTTGCATATATTTGTTGTCTAAATCAGTTATTATTATGTTTAATGAATGAGTTGTTATATTTCCTGCTTACTCATTGATAACAGTATATTGTGTTTACAAGTTATAATAAATGGTTGAATATACAACTCGCTTATCTCACACTCAATCCTAGGTTGTAAACACCTGAGTCTTACAGCCACCCATTAAATCTATCTCGGGTGAGACTGTGCAAAGCATTTTGTGTGTTGTGTTGCCTTCTGGTTTACTAGGAGGGACAATAGTTTTAGAGGCTTTGTTGGAAACCCGAACAAACATGAACCTTGGGTCAATAAACTTAGATAGTATAGAGAGAAGTAGCCAACAAAGAGGCAGTTAAGGGCCTCTACAACCATCAAATGTAGGGTCAGGGAAAGAGGGAAACCTTGGCTAATCAACTAGGACATACCAAATTTCTTAGGTTTATCCTGATTAACATACAAATAGGCTTAAGCATATAAGAATAGGGTGTCCATCATTTGCATAAAAAAATTACCAAAGCATAGAACCTATAACAAGGCCAAAATTAATGACCATTCAATGTGGTCATATGTTTTCTCAAATTCCAACTTGATAAATAATGATTTCAACCTAAGGCATTTGGTCCATTCCATACCCTCCCAAAAAACTACTACATTATCAAAGAAACCTTGAATAATCAACTTGGACATACCAAATTTCTTAGATTTAGCTTGATTATCATACAAATAGGCTTAATCATATGAGAATAGGGTTCCCACCACTTGTATTAAAAAATGACCAAATCCTGGAGCCTATAAAAAGGCCAAAATGAATGACCATTCAATGCAGTCATCTGTTTTCTCAAATTCCAACTTAATAAATAGTGATTTAAACCAGAGGCATATGGCCCATTCCATACCCTCCTAAACAACTACTATTTTTTTTAAATTTGTAACAAGGGTTAGAAAATTCTACAAATCTAGTTGTTGTATCTAGACTACAAACATAAATCAGAAATGAAATTTAAAAGATCCAAATAAAATTTCTCACTCTAAAACCCTTGATATTCAATAGAGAAATAAACAACTGCAAAAACAAATAAACTACGAGAACAACAAACTTGAGAGAATGAAAAAAAATTATATAACCTCAATGGAATGTTTTTTCATGCATTTGTGGATGATTCCTTGGAGAGAAATGGGCTCCTGGGCCTCCCCCTTGGGAGGGTTCTTTGTTCTTCCCATATGTATAGTTTCTCTCTTCTCCTTATGGTAGTAAGTAACAATGGTTGCTACTAGAAATGCTCTCAAGAGACTAGGGTTCTTAATATTTGGTACAAATCCAACAACATTTACCTACAATGGATGGAATGCATGAGAAATGGGGGAGGTCTCTTGGTTCTATAAGAGAATTTTGGATTTATTTTCTTTTATTTTTGTTTTTTAAATAATTCCTAGAGGGAAAAGTCATAAAAGGGTTTTTTTGACTTTATAAAGTGAAAATAACCTGAGGAAAAAGGTTCTTTAAGTTATAATAATGAGAAATGGTATTAAAAGTGGGTTTATAGACATAATACCCATACTATGCATGGTGCATTTAGGTACACCTAGCATTTTGGTCTAGGTGATCAATTTTTGGGTGATAACAGATGCCCCCTAATGTATGAGGTTAGGAGCACATTGTATGATCGAAATAAATTATAGTTTTCTTTTATCAAGGTATGAGATAGCCAAGGAGAGAGAGAACTGTTGTGGGAAGAAGAACCGCCCATGCAAGAGGCCGAAGAATACCACCTATCATCAAGAAAGTCACTAGGTGGTGAGTTACATGATCTCAATAGGGATGAAGTGGTCATACCCATACTCGTTGAGATAACTCATGGTAATGATTACAATGGTGTTCCTTCTCATAAAGAGGCTAAATTGGTGAGACATCACGAGGTCTCAAATACAATAAGGTGTTATCAAAAGAGGTCCATTGTACACTATAATGAGATAAATAGTCCCATATACATATGCCTGGGTCAAAGGACCATGTCTATATCTCAACTATTGTTGACCTAGGTACATAGGAACCATTGCTCCCACTCGGGGTGAAGGGGGTGGAAACAACCTGAGAAGCCCTACTGAATATGAATGGGGATAAGAAGATCTCTAATGAGCTAACTAAAGGGAAATTCAAACTCAGGGCTATGAGAAAAATGAAATCGATCCAATCAAATCTCAAGAATTGCATTTGAGGTTGGATCATGGATATATGTATGAATCTCAATAGTGTGGTGATGAGCTGAAGTTGAGACCTTGAGACCCTACCAAGTCTGAGAGTAATGATGACTAGGGAAAATTTTAAGGATGGGAATTTATCTTAAAATGTAGAAACCTTGGCAATTCTTATTAGTCCTTAATATGCAAATTGTAAGATGTTTGACAATATTTTGGTAAAAATATTCAAATTTATAAGGATTTTATATAGTTTTTATAAAATTTTGGAAACATTTAAGGTTACATAATTTTATCTTATAGAATTTGGGTGAAATCATTTTTAGAAAAAAAGGAAATTAGCAAATATTTTTTTTGGAAAAAGAATGGAAAATTAGCCCATGGGAGAAATTTTTTCTTGATGAAGACTCTCTCAACTTGGTCCAAGGTAACCCAACAAGGAGGTAGATAGGTACTAGGGTACATAGGACTAAACCTTAGAATGAAGGTGTTGATGTTGATAAGGGGGATTCCATCGACACTCAAGAATGAAAGGGGTTCATTAGGTCTAGTATCCAAAGTACAACAAATGGAGTTATATCTCTATAATGAAATGTTGATGCCAGAACATGCAGGGGACTACTTAAGGGGCAACCCCCTCCCGAGGTATGATGCATATTACACATGTTCAGGGAACTGGTACAATCAACTGGAGCACTAAACCATCAAGTGTCTGATTCTCAAGTGGGCGATGATGACCTGAAGTTGAGCACATGAGAATCAACCAAGTTAAAGAGCATTGATGACTCTCTCTACTTGGTTCAAGGCACCCACAAATAATAGAGATGAGTCCAAGGTACACAATCATCTAAACTAGACCCCTAGAATACATGTGTTGAATTTGATAGGGGAAGGCTCGATGAAACCAAGGAAGTGATGGATCTTTGAATCCAACACAAGGTAGAAATTAAGGTGTGACTAATAGAGAATGACACCAAAGGTGGATGGGGAGGAAATGAGAAGTGGACTGAAGACATCCTTTGTTTAGAGAATAATTGCAAGGTTGACCAAGAAGTGACTGAAATCATTCCATGGGGAATGGTTAGTTAATGGGAAAAGGGATTTTCAAGAACATATTAGTAAACCATGAGGACAATTGGAGGTTAAACATTGGAAACATGGGATGGGTATGGCTCATGGAGGTGTTGACAAGTTGTAATAGGAATCAATTTGGAACTAAACAAAATCCATGGGACATAAAGGAGACTCATTGCAGATGCTCTGAACAAGTGCAATAGACATATGCTGCCAAAAATACAACTAAGTACTATAAAAGCATAAGGCCCTCCTGGTATTTCTAAAGGGGGTGCCAGGAGGAAAGGATATGATATGTAGTACCAAAAGAAGAATACAATATATCTAACCAGTGTTGATAGGCACAATATCCAATCATAATCCCACATGGGGGACACAAAAATGGGGATATATATGGGAAACATAGAGATAAATGCCCTAGAAAATAACAAGGTGATGGTAATGTTGAAGGTGAAAACTACAAATAGAAGTTATCAAAGGTATGAACATTAATGAAAATTTCCTCGAGGGTGGGTGAATGGTGGCATACAAATGAAGAATTTTCATTGTATGGATGAAGCGGAGGGCTTATGATATATGATAATTCAAAAAATACTAACATAAATGGGGGAGTCTATAGAGGATAATTTCCAACACGATGAGAAGAAATGCATGTGGCTCAACTCGGATATGTAGACTAACTAGACTCCCAATCCCCAAGGGGATCCAACGACATGGGTAAAAAAGTTCAAAAAAGTTCACTATTATATGGCACCCATGTAAGGAAGGCTCTATCACTGAGTAAATGGAAAATGCACAAAAAAGAGGGCCTGGTCCATTTACCCAAGTGAGGGGGGTCCTATTGACACTTTGTTGGCAATGAAAGGAAAATGAAACAAAATGGAGTTCAATTATGCTAAATGCCAGAGAAATTGATCCCTAAAAGGGTCCCATATCCATGAATAAAAGAGTTTATCCATGGTGAATGCCTACTCATAAGTCAACAAATATGAAAATGAAGTGGTGCTCAAGTAATGTAGACAAATGAGTAGAAATTTAATGTGGACAGTGCAACCTTTAATCCTTGTTGGAAAAATGACTTCTAGGTGAAGTGTTAAATCTCAAAATTTTGAGAATACCCTTTTGAATATCTTAAAAACACTATTCCAACGATGTAGATGGTGTGTCAATTGGAGTTTGTATGAGCTTGTATGGAGAAAAAGAAACATATGGCTTTTTCAATAACAACGGTTTTTCCTCCAATTTCCAATTTATTTTTGCACTTGGTGGAGGATGAGATTAGAGAGGAGGAGAAGGCCCTAAATATTGGTGAGCTCATGGAGGATAAATTGATCGTTTGAAATTGGATTAGCGACTTTTAGGTTGGTGGGATAACCTTACTTATTATTTTTGGTGGATTACTTTTGTACATTGGATCCCATATATCCCTAGAGGACCTGTTGGAAATTTTTTAAGGGCCAATGCACTTATTGGTGTCAATATCTGCATTAGGACCACATATATTGGGCCCAGTATCTATGTTTCCCAACACAAGAACAAGGGGGGTTTCTGCATGGGCCAAAAATGAGGTTTTTTGCCCAAATTTGCCAGGGAAGCCCCTTTTTTAGGGAAAATATGGTAGGGACTTAGATTATGATGATTATGATGAAAATATATGAAAAAATGTGGTTTTTTATATGTATGGATGAACTTATATTACTTTGGAGAGAGAGTTAGTTTGAGGATATCCGTACACAGGTTCAGGGGAACCAAGAAGTGAGGGGAGCACTTGCTCGCTACAAGTTACTTTGAGAACTCACTGATGAGAGTAGGGGAAGGTATCCTATCACATATAGTAAATTAATAGGATGAAGAGGTAGAGGCCTTCATATTTCAGGGTCAACATATTTGTAACACACCCGACACCCTAATTCTCCTTAGGCTGGTGGGATGCACAAATATTTTCTCTCTTCCTTCTAACTTCTCTTCTAAACCAAATCCCTTTTCTCTATTCTAATCTCATAAGTCAAATATTATCCTCAAGATATTTCCAAGGATTATAAATATTCTCAAATATGATCTCTAGACAGAAATGTATGGCCTCTCGAAGTTCTTGCTCATCCATCCATATGATGATGTCATCATTCCAACATAACGTCTACATAGACTTGTCCGTATAGACACCAACTTGTGTGGTTCAAATGGCATGGATCTCTTATCCATATTGTCCAAGGATTGGTCTATTCATGCTTTACATAGGGCCATATATCTATATTTCTAAAGTCTCGGATATTTTCCCATCTGACATTCCTCACATTCCTCAATGTCTCAGATATCCACCATCCAAACTTTCCCAAATCTATGATATATGTCCATCTGGGATCCAAATTTTTTCAATAAATATATTTAATATAAATCCCATATCTCTAATATTTTTATGGTCCTAGTTCCATCCACAAGGTTCCAATCATCCGAGATCCAAACTTTTAAAAAAGTCTTATTTAAATGCAAACGCAGATTTCTAGATTATCCTTCCACTAGTCAATGCGGGTCTCACCTATCTTCAACTACCATCTGAAAAACTCTAATTCACATTCTTTTGATGATGT